>JANZXR010000003.1:16395548-16408808 GCA_027575705.1 Erythroxylum echinodendron
TTCTCTCTCATTTTCGAAATTCTCTACTGCTTATCCTTTCATTCACGTTTCTTCTTCTTCATTTATAAGCGAGACAATAATTCTTCTTCCAATTATGCCCTTAATGATTAAGACTTGTCCCCTTTGCCCTTCTATTTATGCCTTATGTCTTTTATACCTAAGTGTCTTGCCAACAGTACCCTTGAACATTCTAACATAGCAATTTCTTCCAGAAAAATGTCCCCCATTGTCTCAAGTTTTTAATGACACAAAAATCATTCAATTCGGTTTAGTGATGCGAAAAATATACTTCAAACATTTTTGGACTGCTCTTGTCCATAACAATATATTATGCACAACTTCCATCTAAAATGTGAACATCTTAGACACTGAATTTGATTCCAATTTCATCATATCATTTGTAGCTCCATGTCTCTAGTTTACCAAAAATCAGAAATAATCTCATTTGGAGCTCTACTTATCCAGAAATCATCAAAATACTAAAGTATGTTTGGTGGAATAACACCAATTCATATTACTTAAGAGTACGCATATTGTACCTGCCCCACATTTTTCACTCAATATTTTACAATTCATTTTATATGACTATGATTTTTTCAAGGAGATGAAGAGAAGTGTCTTAAGAGTCCAATGGTTCAAAAATCAAGTCATTTGGCAAAAGAATCCAAACTATTTTTATCCTCAATCATATTGAACTTACTTTGGAGCTATTAGCATAACTTTCTCTATAAGTATCAGATTTAGGTCTTATTTAGATGGTTTGAAAAAGGACTTCAAGAGCTACAACTTGTATGAAGACCTCAAAGACCAATTTTATCTTCTTAAGGATTAAAAATGGAACAGAAGATAGGTATAGATGAAAAATAGAAGAAGCAAAATACAGAAGAAGATGATGTCAACACAGAAGAAACATAAAAGAATATGATGTTATCACAAAAGAAGTTTGTGAACAGTAGCACAAAGGAAGTTCGTGAACAGTAACATAGAGGAAGTTCCTGAACAGTAACACAGAGGAAGTTCCTGAACAATAACACAGAGGAAGTTCTTGAACAGTAACACAGAGGCAGTTCATGAACAATAACTCAGATGGAGTTCAAGAACAGTAACACAGAGGAAGATGACATCACCATAGAAGAAGTTGATTCACAGAGGATACAAAACACAGACGATGCATCCTTACAGAGGAAGATGATGGCACCCAGAAGAAGATGACATCATCACAGAAGAAGTTGGTTAACAAAGGATACAAAACATAGGCGATGCATCCTTATAAAAGAAGATGACTTACAGAAGAAGATAGCTTACAGAGAAGACGACTTACAGAAGATGCATCTCTACAGACGATGCATCCTTACAGAAGAAGATGACGTCACCCAGAGGAAGCTGACGTCATCACAGAAAAATTTGGTTCGCAGAGGAAGTTTATTTATAGAAGAAGATGACGTTACCCAGAGAAAGATGACATCATCACAGACGATACCTTTAAACTTCTAAACATCTTCACTTGTAAAGATCCTAACTTTCGACGCTGATGTCTAAAAATTTCATACTATATATCATTGAAAAGCTAGAAAAATAATATAAAATTTTTAAGAAGTCAACTTCATCCAATTCAGCCTAGATCAATCCATATTTTCTCTTTAAGAACAAAGATGAATTTTACATTCATCCACCAATTATTGCACCCAGTTCTTAACTTCATGAAATTTTGAGAATCTTAGAGACAGAATTGAAATTCGATTTCTTTATAAGAAATGTAGCCATATGTTTCTAGTGTAATCCAAGAAAATAATCATCTCATTTGGATAACTAGAAAAAAAAAGTTATGACTAATAGACCGAAACACACTCGGTGAACATTTTCCAGATCACTACTAATTTTGTTTCTAAATCTTTTCTTATCACAAATCATACTAAGATCACTCTTTCTACTCCCTCTACTTCATTTTCAACTTCATATCATCTATAAAGATATTATAGTCCATAATTAATCATGAACATCAATAACAGAACACACACACACACACACACATAGATATATATATATATATATATATATATGCGTGTTGTTCATCACTTTCACCCTAATTCTTCTCATTTCATAGTCTCTCACTACCAAAAATACCAAGGCAAAACATGAATCTATCTATACTTCTCATGTGCTACTCGTAATTTTCTAAGAACCATTTCAGGGTCCAACAGATATACACACCCATATGAAGGTATTTAATGGATATGTTATATATCACCCCCACAAGGACCTGGTGTATATATTAATAGTGTAACAAACATGGAGTTAGATTATACAGGCAATCTATGATATGATAATCTAATGAGCTCAGCTTTATAACCATAGTGAGTGGGCTTATTCTATGCATGAATATTAAAGTGTACCATGGTTCCTGGTTATTAATGCCAGGAAACATGTTAAGGCCTTGCAAGGTATAGGGATCTATTATAAGTTAAATATGGCCTACATTGTTAGTAGGTTATGTACCATTTGTATGTAATTGGTACTATTTATAGCCGTATTACACCTTTACCCCTATATTGTATCACAATGTACATATTAGTATGGGTGTATACACTCTTATTTACATATGACATACGACCTCTTTAATGTGGCCATGTATGTGTAAACACTATTTATACCGTTACAAGCATAGTATATAATGCAGGTAGTTATCAAATATACTTACTCTACTATTATGGTATTATATAATGTAATACCCTAGTTATGTGACATAATGTTTGGGTATACCATAGTTTGCACATACATGGTATTTGCAACCTACTACATTGCCATATCACTTGGTATACATAATAAGGGGACAACTATATGCATTACGTCTGTGCTAATACTACATATGCATGGTGTACATATCCACTTACACTAGTATATGAGTATCAAAGGACATACCATGAATCCTTAATTTTAGTGTGGCTGTTAACATTTATGGTATATAGCTACCGGATATAAATGGTTCTTGTCCCATAGCCTAACATAATGCATTTATACCTACCTGGGATATAATTGATGTATGTATATGCTTGTGTGTCCTTATTATGGTTATGGTTATAATATACTAAACATGGATGTATACATCTAATGTTTCTAAGTTTATCCATACGCCGTATATGGATAAACTTATGCGACAGGATAGGTACCAACTACTATACTATTATACACTGTACTCTGGGTACCGTATATCTATGTCAATAGCCATCATAGGTATTATATGTAGACACACCGTTATACTCTTTACCTCAAATGGTACCTATATAAGGTGTGACATGTTTTCTCCACATATCACTGTGTTAGCCTATACACATATTATCATAATATGGAGTATAGAATAATGGACATTAACATAATGTATTTGAGTTTGAGAGGGTGTGATAATGCATACTATAGATTTATAATATGATACGACATGTGTATTATATGATACCCATATATACACCAATGGAACATGTACACATTGCTATATATGATATAATACCACCCATCAGCCATAATTAATGTAAGGTATATGACCTAGGACATATTAGTAGACATACAACGTATATATCATAACATAGTTATATAATATAACTATGTTATCATAACTATACCATACACCAATGTATGTGACACCCACTAACATGACGTAGTGATACCACATGGTACTATTGCCTTATCTTACCAATTAAAGTACATTTGGGTGTACGTTATCTCCTATAGTTATACATGTGGGTGTTACTATACACATCCTAATTACATGGTTATGTATCACATCTATGATGGTATACATATATCATGTATAACATTGTTGTACCTATATGTTACTATAATCATGTAACGTATACACAGTGTTTGGATATATGGTTATACATATATTATATACATATAATTATAACCAACCACCTCCAATGGTGTACATGTACATTAGCTCTGTCTACTATTGTCACCAACCATCAATATTTAATGTAGTAATGTGGAAGGTTGCTTTGGTATAGCCCCTTTGTACATAGAATAATCATTAATATTAAACCTGTTATTTATATGTTACAGCCTATATCCAACTATACATGTATAAGTACACCTATACAACCTATTGTATAATGGATGTCGTATCTTAGGATGGCTACACACAATACTATAGCCTTATAATAAACATAATGTGTTAATGGAGCATCAATACATGGAATATATCCAACTGTATGTATGTAAGGCTATAGTATTGGGGTCATAAATATTATATTTAGAGCTTAACTTTAGGCTAGATGAACCGCCCATTCAAGTACCATAAGGATGTATGGTACTGATAATATTGAATAGTATTATACATATACATCTTTGGATGACATACCCAATTATAGTGGGTATATGCATGGTTTATAACACACTATTATTAGTATGCATTAGTAACTGTGTAATTGCATATAGGTACTAGTATGGTAATATATTTAGTGAATATTATGGCCATGCAAACATAGTATGTCATAGCCACCAACTATATCTTACATGTTACTCTATATGCGTACCAGTAATCCCTACAATATACTTGAGTGTACTAATGGAATACATAACATAATGTATACATCATGCATACATTATAGTATGGTACTAGCATGCTATATGTAGTGTGTACTTTGAGTGTAATTATATGCTCTGGAGTATAGACCACTTGGTGGTCTATAACACATATGGTAATGTCATACAGTACATACTCCAATGTTGTATAGACAGTTATGGGAAGCAGGAATATATAATGATAGACATATGTACCATTACCAAACATACAATGCCCTCTCACTAGGTTATACATTACAATAGTTGTGAGTAAATAGGGATTTACTAGTGGATTATGTCTATAACATATGAAAGTACATTTATAATATCGAAGAACATTTTGTATAACTAAATAATGCATCAAAAGTACATACTAGACATGTATATGCAAAAGGTTATGATACAGATACCATATAATGTTATAGACATAATCTTGACAGGCTATACCGGTATGTACAATATGGTATACACATCCATAGGTACAACGGTATATAATGCCATTATATTTGATGATACCAAAGCTCTCATATTCATTAATTGTTGTCATATAACGTATACTATATATGCACCCCAATATAACACATAACTTATAACACTCTCCAAAGTCATAAATGCACACAACATACATGGTTACCATATATAGTACATAGAGTACTTTGACATAAGGATGTATATGTTGGATGAATATATATTACCCATTGTACATAATTATGACATACATAATGCATGCATATTGTAATGCATTATACATAAATTGTTAATGTCAATATATTACCAATATGGTATTAATGCTCACTTATATAGGTACCAATACCATGTATTACCAATCATATGGGACATATGGCAACTATCACATAATATAGCATTTCACACCTATATAGTTATAACTCATCTATATGATAGTACTATCATATATCCAATATCACATCTACTATACTACCCATCAATAATTATCATATCATCCAATTCCTATGGTATACACCACTCACATATGCTACTATTATACCATCATTTTATACAGGCACCTACACTTATGTTATACGATGTCACTATAGGTGGTATACGCATATTACCACACTTATAGATGTTATTACCTAGATTTGGTGTTATTCATAGACTATAATAATAATACATGCTTGTATATGTGGTACACCAGTATCATTATGTACAACTACCATACTGAACAGTAATAGGTAGGGTCTACATAGTATGATTGGTACACTAACAGTATCCTAATTCATACTATACTATGTATGTAGGGCTATATGGTATTAGTGCCATGACATACCCATAATAATCCAAAGGTATGTACTGTACAATTATGACAGGCGTATATATATATCCTATAGCAATTTATCCATATGCTACTAGTACAATATGTCATGCGGGTCAATGGAAAGAACCCTAAGAGAACTTGTCTTTTAGAACTCTAACCTTGGAATGCCACAAAGGAAGACCACTCCTTCGATAATTCAAGTATTCTCAAAGAATACAAAGAAAGTAAGAATGCTCCAAATAATACTCAATAGTATTTCTAAATGAAAAATCCCCTTTCAAAGTACACAGAGAGTGTCTATTTAAAGGAAAACTTCCTAACTTAATGTCCTAAAGAAGAAAATAAATAAAAAGAAACAAATCAATTCCTAAAAGGAAACAAAATAAACTTATAAATGTGTTGACTAGATGACTTTCTTTCAAGGAAAACAAAAAGGAAACTAATTAAAACATGATCTAAACATATTGGACCTTATAGATCACGTCCTTCTCCTTATTTTTAAGCGGCACATGGTTGTCACATGGTATTTTAAGTGAGTTCTCACAATTAGACTTCATGTGGACCTTTGGACACTTCATGTTGGGCTTCAGGGAGTAAGACAATGTCTCTTGGACATTTATGAGATAAAATCTGACTCAACAACATTGGTTCTATATCTTGAAGGTCTTGGATCAAACAATTCAATGCTTGCTTCATCGCTTTATCCCTAGTTCTTGTCATTGGGAGTCCAACATCTTGTAATGGATCTTTAGGAACATTAGACTTGAATGTTGGGTCTTTCGTTTAGCACCTTGCCTTACACATTTAGACTTCAAATCTGATCCAATTTCAGTTCCTAAGCCTCCTTTTGCAAGCTTGTGTCCATACAAATCATATCCTAGGCTTCCTTGAGGTGGATCACAACATGTATGCTTCTCTTCTTGTCTTTCACATGCCCATGGTTCTCCATCATTCCCTCCCTCCTTGAAAGGATTCGTCCTCGAATCTGCAGCATTAAAGAGGGATAAATTAGATACATTGAATGTAATGTTAAAGGATTCATCCTCGAATCTGCAGAATCAAAGACATATAAATCAGATACATTGAATGTAGCACTAACATTACCATAGGAGCTAGGTAAATCAATTTTATAAGAATTATCATTAATCCTTTCTAAAACTTGAAAAGGGGCCATCTCATCTTGGTTGTAGCTTAGATTTCCTTTGTTCTGGAAACCTCTCCTTTCTCAAGTGCACCCAAACCCAATCACCAGGTTCAAATATAACACGCCTTCGGCCTTTATTAGCTTGCTTTGCCTATTGTTCATTTCTCTTCTCATTGTTGGCTCTAACTTTAGCATGCAACTCCTGCATAAATTTAGCCTTTTTCATACTGTCACGGTTAGTAAACTCATTAGAAGGCAATGGAAGAATTTCTAAAGGAGTTAAAGGATTAAACCCATAAACAATGTCAAAAGGAGAAAATTGAGTAGAAGAATGAATAGCACGATTATAAGCAAACTCAATGTGTGGGAGACAATTTTCCCAATTCTTCAAATTCTTTTGGATGATCGCACGCAACAATGTAGTCAAAGTTCTATTTACCACTTCAGTTTGACCATCCGTTTGAGGGTGTGCAATAGTAGAAAACAAGAGTTTAGTGTCAAGTTTATTCCATAGAGTTCTCCAAAAGTGACTAAGAAATTTCACATCTCTATCACTCACAATAGTCTTTAGTAACCCATGCAATCTTACAATCTCTTTAAAGAACAAGTTAGCAACATGAATAGCATCATTGGCTTTAGAACAAGCAATAAAGTGATCCATCTTGCTTAATCGATCAACCACCACAAAGATACTATCCTTTCCACTAGATGATCTAGGCAATCCAAGCACAAAGTCTATAGATATATCAACCCAAGGATGAGAGGGGATAGGTAAGGGAGAATATAAACCATGTGATTGAACCTTAGATTTTGCATGCCTACAAGTAATACATTTAGCACAAACAGAAACAACATCCTTTCTCATGTTAGGCCAATAAAAATGTTCATGCAAAAGAGCTAAAGTTTTCTCAACACCAAAGCGACCCATCAATCCACCACTATGTGTCTCTCTAACAAGTAATTCACACATAGAGCAAAATAGAATGCAAAGTTTATATTTTTTAATAGAAATCCATCAAATCTATAGAAATTATCAATACCATGTAAAACACAAGATTTCTAAATTTTTGCAAATTCACAATCAGATTCATACATGCCTTTCAACATCTCAAAACCAAGTAATCTAGCTTGCATAGAGGTAAGAAGAGAGCATCTCCTAGAAAGCGCATCAGCCACAACGTTTTCTTTCCCTTGTTTATGTTTAATAACATAAGGAAAAGTTCCAATAAATTCTAGCCACCTACCATTTCTCTTATTCAATTTACCCTAGGACTTTAGAAATTTCAAACTTTCATGATCACAATGAATGATAAATTCTTTTGTCCACAAGTAACATTGCCAAATCTCTAAAGACCTTTTTAAAGCATACAACTCTTTATCATAAGTGAAGTAATTCAAAGCAGTACCTCTTAGTTTTTCACTAAAATAAGCAGTGGATTTCGAATCTTGCACCAAAACAGCACCATTGCCTATTATAGAAGCATCATATTCAACCTCAAAAACTTTAGAAAAATTAGGAAGAATAAGAAGAGGAGCATTGGTCAATTTTTCTTTCAAGGTGTTAAAAGCAACCTCTTGTAAATCACCCCATTTAAAAATCACATTCTTTTTTACCAATTCATTCAAAGGGGCATCAATAGTAGAGTCCTTCACAAATCTCTGATAGAAGCTGGCAAGCCATGGAAGCTTCGAGCTTCATTTGCATTCTTGGGAGTTGGCCATTCTCTAATTGCCTTCACTTTCTCTTCATTAACTTGAAGTCCTTTAGCACCTATAATAAAACCAGGAAACACAACAGTTTCCATGCAAAAGGAACATTTTTCTAAATTGGCATAAAGTTTATTTTCTCTTAAAAGTCCAAAAACATCATGTACGTGTTGGACATGATCATTTAAACTCTTGGAATACAATAGAATATCATCAAATTGGACAACCACATACTTTCCAATAAATGGACGAAACACATGATTCATCAAACTCATGAAAGTACTAGATGCATTAGTTAAGCCAAAACGCATAACTAACCACTCATACATCCCAAACTTAGTTTTGAAAGCATTTTTCTACTCATCACCCTTTTTCATGCGAATTTGATGGTACCCACTTTTAAGATCAATTTTAGAAAATACACAAGCACCATGTAACTTATCAAGCATATCATCCAAACGAGGGATAGGGTAACGACATTTCACCGTGATTTTATTGATGAGTATGTAGTCAACACACATTCTCCATTTGCCATTTTTCTTAGGTACAAGTATAACTGGCACAGCACATAGGCTCAAGCTTTCTCTCACAAATCCCTTTTTCATAAGCTCTTCAACTTGTCTTTGGATCTCCTTAACTTCTTCCAGATTGGCTATATACGCAGGCCTATTTGGTGCTCAATGGTCTTTGGATCTCCTTTGGATTGGCTATATACCCTCTTTGGATCTCCTTAACTTGTCTTTGCAAGAAGGAAGTCTATATGGTGCTCAATGCCTCTTAAAGGGGGCAATCCATCGAGAATGTCCTCCGAAAATAATTCACTGAAGTCCTGCAATAAAGACAAAACACTAGACGACAAAGATGGATCAAGCCCATTAAGAGTTAAGAAAACATCTTTATATAAAAGTATATAAGATTCTTCACATTTTAAAGCTCTCTTGATCTGACTTCTTCTAGCAAATAAAGTTACCTCTTTTCTTTATTTTTCCCACTTGTTTTATTTTCTCTCTCTATTTCTTTCTTTTTTACCTCTTTCTCTTTCTTTTCTTTTGCTCTCAATTTGCATTCTTTCTTAATGCTCACTTGATGCTCCTAAGCTTGAATCAGCCTAAGAGGTTTCAGCACAATATTTTTACCATAGAAAGGAAAAGAATAGCAATTTTTGTCTCCATCATGCCTAACTTTCCTATCAAATTGCCAAGGCCTACTAAGTAAAACATGTCTAGCATACATAGGTGTAACATCACTTAAAGCTTCATCATGATACTTTCTAACAGAAAATGCAATCATCATTTGTTTGGTGACTTTCACTTCACCACAATCATTTAGCCATTGCAATCTATATGGTCTAGGATGTTTCAAAATAGGCAAATTAAGCTTGTCAACAAGTAAAGTGCTAGAAACATTAGTACAACTTCCATCATCTACGATCATGCTACAAACTTTACCATTAATGAGACACCTTGTATGAAAGATGTGCTCATGTTGCTTTTCTTCAAGACCTTCTTTTGTTTGGATATTAAGAGTATGCCTAGCCACAAGAGCTTCACCAACTTTAGCATCGCAATCAACATCAGAAGCATCCATCGATGGAAGCACATCATCAAAATCATCACTATCACTATTTTCACTAGCAACATCACCATTCTCAAGAAAAAGTCCTTTTGTTAGGGCATTGCGAAGCAATATGACCAAATCCTTGGCATTTAAAGCACTTAACTTTGTAAGAAGGATTAGAAGAAGAAGAGGGTTTAGAATCATTTTTACCCTTAGGATTTAGAGTAGAGAATTTAGGCTTATTTTCCTCCATTGGCTTGATGTCTCCCTTGTATTTGAAGAAACTTTTGGACTCCTTCAACTTTTCTTATAGGAATTTGACCCAATTGCATTTTGGGTCTTTAATTGCTTTTCTACCATGATGGCCTTATGCAACAACTCATCCATGTCAAGGAAATTTTGCAGCTCGTGCAAACCATCAAGAAATCTTCTCATGGTATCTTCCATGTCTTCCTCAACATTGGCCCTAATCATGATGATCTCCATCTCTTGGTGGTACTCTTCAACACTCATAGATCCTTGCCTCAATCTTTGCAGCCACTTGAACAAGTCTCGATAGTAATGAATTAGAACAAACTGCTTTCTCATGATGGCTTTCATTTCTTACCATGTACGTATTAGTCTTTTATGATTCTGCCTTCTATTTACTTGCAATTGATCCCACCAAATACTAGCATAGTCACAAAATTCAACAGCAGCAAATTTTATCTTTTTTCTCTTCACTATTGTATGACACTCAAATACATGTTCTATTTTCCTCTCCCACTCTAAATACAATTAAGGATCATTTTTCCTTGAAAAGAAGGGATTTTCAATTTTATGTTGCAAGTTCATTATGAGAAGGAGCTTGTCTGCCTCTCCTAGTGTTGGGGCCTTCATCCTCGAATTGCACATCTATATCTTCTACATGGAACATCCTTCTAGGACCTTTGGAGTTTGAAGTGCATTGGATGTCATCCAACCTAGCGTTCAACCTTAGAAATTGATCTTCCACAGCCTTTATAAAGACATTGAGATCTTGCTCATATGATTCATCTTCTTGAGACATGTTTATAAACTACAAAATGTTAGTGAACAACAAAAAACAATATGGACCTCACCACTCAACCTCATGAGTATACACTCAATAGATGCCAAACCACTTGTGTATCACACAAAAATTGGCTTCTTTCTATAATGCAAACACTCTTGCCTTTTACTACTCAACTTGCTTTCTATAGTATCCTTATTCGAAACAAGACAAAATCCAGTAGAAGCAATCAAACCAAGTGGCAGCCAAGACTAGAATCCCAAAATAAAATTCTCAAAGAATCCAAAAGGGGATATAGGCTGTGGAAAATAAAGAAGAAGTAATGGAGACAAATATGTAAAAGGAAAGAAAAATGATGGGAAAGTGAAGAAAGTTGGAAACCAAGTAAAGGAAAAATAGTATAAAGAATGAATTAAGAAAGTGATTAACTTAAGGAAAGTCACAGACTTGAAGCAACAGAAAGATGAATGAGGCGAAAAATAAAATAGCAAACTAAAGGCAAAATAGGAAAGTAATTGAAATAGGAAAGTGAAGCAAATAGGAAAGTAAGCAAGTTCTAAACAATGCAAAATACGAAAGTACTTGCAATTCAAGTTCAAGCTATAGGAAAGATGTTATCTTTACTTGATTGCAATTAGGAAAGTAGCAAATTTGGACTCCACTTCTCTAGAAATTGGAACACAAACACTCTAATTGTTTTCTTCCTTTTTTTGACGATTTTCTTTTTTGCTTTTTGACGAATTTCTTCTTTTTTCTCTTTTTTGATGTTTTATTTTTTCTTTTTTGACGTAATTTTTTTCTCTTTTTTTGACTTCTACTTCTTTTTTTCCCAGAAGCTAGACACTCTCAAATTTCAAATTAGTGTAACTTTTTCTCGAAAGCTTGGATTTGAATGATTCCAAAACGAGGAGTAAGAAGATATTTTGAGCTTGAAGAAATATCTATTAGTCAACCAAAAACTCAATCAAAAAGTGAACAAAATAGTGGATGAAAAATGGATAGAAGAGGAACGAAAATAAACAACAAAAGGATAGTTATTTGAGATCTAGCAACCAAAGCGCTCTGATACCAAATGATGGGAGACCCAATAGGAAATTGTCCTAGAGTACCTTCAACAAGATGAAACTATGCCGAGGAATCACTAGAATCAAACACACACAGAAGCGCAATAAACAAAATTTAAAAGATAGAAATAAAACACAAAGAGAATAGGGGTTAGAAGAATGTTGGTCAATGGAAAGAACCCTAAGAGAACCTGTCTCTTCAGGCCCTAGCAAGAATGTTGGTCAATGGAAAGAACCTCACAAAGGAAGACTACTCCTTCGATAAGTCAAGTATTCTTAAAGAATACAAAGAAAGCAAGAATGCTCCCAATAATACTCAATAGTATTTCTAAATGAAAAATCCCCTTTCAAAGTACACAGAGGGTGCTTATTTATAGGAAAACTTCCTTACTTAATGTCCTAAAGAAGAAACTAAATGAAAGGAAACAAATTAATCCCTAAAAGGAAACAAAATAAACTTATAAATGTGTTAACTAGATGACCTTCTTTCAAGGAAAATGAAAAGGAAACTAATTAAAATTTGATCTAAACATATTGGACCTTATAGATCACTTCCTTCTTATTTTTAAGCGGCACATGGTTGTCATATGGTATTTTAAGTGAGTTCTCCCAATTGGACTTCATGTGGACCTTTGGACACTTCATTTTGGGATTCAAGGAGTAAGACAATGCCTCTTGGACCTTTATGAGATGAAACCTGACTCAACAACATGGGTTCTATATCTTGAAGGTCTTGGATCAAACAATTCAATGCTTGTTCATTACTTTGGCCCTAGTTCTTGTCATTGGGCCTCCAAAATCTTGTAATGGATCTTTAGGAACATTAGATTTGAATGCTAGGCCTTTTGTTTAGCCCCTTGCCTTGCACATTCAGACTTCAAATCTGATCCAATTTCAGCTCCTAAGCCTCCTTTTGCAAGCTCATGTC
>JANZXR010000003.1:16408908-16420360 GCA_027575705.1 Erythroxylum echinodendron
GCCACCCTCGCGGGGCACGGATCCGGGTATCACTGTCGATATCGGGTTCGGGTTTTGCGGGAGTGGGGTGTTACATATATTGGGAACAATACTATGGCAGATACGTGTGTAAGGCCTACTTTCTAAACAAATTTAATAGATTTAATGAAATAATCACTCCAAGAAGGCAATGAAGTAAAATATTAGAAAGGAAGAAGACTCACCTGTAAAGATCAATGAAGGAAGCATCTTGGAGAACCACAACTAGTCCCCTGGTATTCACCGAGAAGTTAGTAAAAAATATGAAACTTTATAGAAGAATTAAGGAGTGCTTACCTCTTACTTGGACTGAATGCGATTCTGCTCACCTAGAACCCTAATGATACCCAAGTGTCTCCATCAAAGCCTCAAAGCCTCTAGAGACATCAACCTAATTGGGTAACATTTTGAAGATACGTTAAAAGGATAGGAGGGGCTTTAAACTGGCTACAAAACTATATCAACTCAAATGCTTTAATTAGTTCCAACATTTATGTTTTCTTACTATTGTATTATTTTAAACAATGTCATTTTACATAGTTTGTAGGAGACTCCACTATCCATTACTGTGTGATTAAACATTTCTCTACATTAATTAAGTTTTTAAATTCTAAAAAATAAAACAATTCTTTATTAATCTATTAGCACATGTCTTATACAAGATTAGGTCATCCCATAAATAATGGGTACACTTATACAATAATCATTTCCTCTATTGATAGGACATATCTAAGGGGAGGATAATGTTTGTAACATAGTTTGTTATATCAGCATACCATGGTCCCACAAGGTGGTTTAGCGCCATCAAGGTCTCATCAGGGAATTGTTCATTAATGTCCTCATTTTGTCACAATTTCCCTGTTTCGAAATGTGATAAGTGGTCAACTATTATATTTTCCAATCCCTTCTTGTCTTTAATGTTAGATCCCGTTTTTAGGATTCTTATATTTTTATATTTTTATTCTATTTATTTTATTAAATTATCAAGTATGAAAATAAATTAGAATTGATGAATGAGGAATTTTTAGAGTTTAATATGGTATATTATGACTATTATATGGTGCTTTGAATTAAAAAAAAGAATGAAAATAAAATGAAGGAGTTAGTAGGAATTTCATTAGATAAGAAAGGCCAAAGTTGGAAAATCAAAAATTTTGTCTTAAAGTTAATAAGACAAAGAAGAGAAGGAGTCATGAGTGTTAAGAAAGAAAAGAAGAGAGAGTCGTGAAAAAATCTAGAAAGAGAGAAGGAGAAATCGAAGCAAGGAAGAAAGAAGAAGGAAAAGTGTAGGTGAGATCTTCTTTGTCTTTTCTTCTTGTTTTGATAGATTAAAGAAGTAGAAAAAGTAGGTTTATGTGAAGAAAATGATGAAGGAAGTGGAGAAACTAGGTTGAAGATGAGGAAAGAAAGAAGAAAAATAAGAGGTGGATGTGTTCTTTAGATCTTGGTTTTTTTAGTTAGATAAAATCAAGAAAAGATTAAGTGTAAGCTTATTTATGGATAGCTAGGTTTAAGGAAAGCTTTATGTGTGTGTGATTAGATGAAAAATGTTTGTTCTTAGGAACTCAATAATATTAACTTCAAGAACAAGGAGAAGAGCAAGCTTGACTTTTGGAAATATCAAGTTACAAAAGTGGGTAATATATTTATAGTTTTGTGATGATAGGCTAAAATAATTGTTTGTATATATGATGAATATGTTTGTTTTACTCATTTTCAATGTGGGAAAAATATTCTGTGAATGCATATCATGTTGCTTTGTGAGAATTCTGTTACTGTTGTGTGAATGAAAAACAGAACATTGAAGAAGCATGAAAGCATAAATATCATATGAAATGTATGAGCATCGAAAAACCTATTATGTGGGTAAGAGAGGAATCCGTTTCGGTAGTCTCATGCACGATGACCTATAGCCTTCTCCCAGCCATCCGCTTGTGGCCACGAGATCCTGAGAAATCAGACTCGTTTCGTTTCGTAGTGTAAACTTAGATTTCACCATTTCGTTCCACGGAACTCTCGAGCCATTATGTTGTGCATTGCATTTTTGATATGTCAAGTATGAAGCAATTTGAGTGTTATGCTTTGGTGATAAATTTCAGCCAATATGTTCTATGTGATAATGTGTTGCATTATGCATATTCATATATGTTTATGTGTGGTTCATTATCACCGGCTATAAATATATTAGCCACTGAACTTTCCGGCTCACCCCATAAATTTTCTACTCCTCAGGTGAAGAATCAGCAGATCATAATTGAGCCTTGCAAAGTGTTGGCAATCTCCAAGAATATTAGATTTTTGTAATTAAGATAGTGTGAATCTTTTTTAGAAGCATATCAGCATAAACATTTTGTATGTATTTTGTAACCATGATACTGAAATGGCCTTTTGAAATGAAGTACGAAGATGTGTATCAAATTTGTTGTTGCAAATTGACAGTGAAAATTGACAGTGGAAATGTAGAAATTTTTCTGATATATGTATGTATATATGTATGCAGATTCTTTTTCTTCTGTTAAGATAGCTCTGTGTTGAGGACTTGTTTAAAGTAAATTGTGTATGAAAGGAGTTTAGGTATGTAGGAAATTGAATGTTGGTTTGGGTCTTTGGAATTTGCAGTAGAAATGTATATAAACTGTCGGATGGAAAACAGAGAATTGAATAAAGATGTGATCTGAAACTTTAAGGAATAAACTGCATTGATAAAGGTAGAATTAGGCCAAGTGGTCTTCATAAAAGTTGTATATTATTCTTTTATCTTTCTAATGGTATAAAGTTGGAAATTTTTGGACTTTAGATGCAAAAGTTATGGCCTTTATAAGAAAGCAGATCTGTCAGTTGGAGCATTGGGCAAGTCGACTATTTTTTTGCAAGTCGACTATTAACAAGCAGATATGTCAGTTGGAGCATTGGACAAGTTGACTATTTTGTTGGAAGTTGACTATTAACAATCAACCTTGTCAGTTGCATAGATGGACTAGTTGACTATTATCATATTAGTCGACTATTAACAATCAGGCCTGTCAGTTAGATAAATGGACTAGTCGACTATCATCATATTAGTCAACTATTCGACATGTAAAATGTTAGTGCTAGTCAACTATCATCATATTAGTCGACTAATCGAAGAGCAGAACTGAAAGTTTCATGAAAAATGTTAGTATTAGTCAACTACACACCGACTAGTCAACTATCAGTTACAGGTGAACTAAATTAACTTTGTTAATTGACATAAACATCGTGAAGTCATTAAGTAAAGATCATTTCTTCAGAGGATTGATGATTTTGGTGACTGCCTAGTGTGGATACACCACTCTTGTGGAAGTTACGCTTCTGTCATAAATCTTGTATATGTGGGCTTATCATTGCTTATCTGTGAGGGTATGAATATAAGAATGAATTGTCATTTATCAAATGCTCAAATATGGATGTTTGGAATAATATAAGAACCTTTCACTCACGTGTCATGACTCCAAATGTTGGGCTCCAAAAACGAGGTCCAACATCTTTGGTATCAGAGCAAGAAGATGAATTGATAATGATTAAGATGTTCTTTATTGGAAATAAGCTCATGTTTTATGATATTCTAGATAGTTGGGGTCCGGAGACAGGTCCCAACATTTAATCTTAATATCAATTTTTTGTAAAAGTAACATTACCAGATAAGCTTTGGTTTCACATCTTTCTTAGCAAAGAGATATTTAAACGCAGTGTGATTGGTAAGAATGATCACCTTAGAACCTAAAAGGTAAGATCGAAACGTATCATAAGTGAGCTTCATCACTAGTAACTCCTTCTTATTAATAGTGTAATTAAGCTGCGCCCCATTAATATCTTGCTTGTTTAGTAAACTACATGCAACTTTTTAATCTTTTTTTTGTCCCAACACATAACCTATATTCTAGTCACTAGCATTGCATATGACTTTAAATGGTAATGACCAATTTGGTGATGTTAAGATTGATGTTGAAATTAATTCTTCCTTTAATCTATTAAACACAGAGAAACAAGTATCATAAAAAATGAAAAGCACATCTTTAACTAACATATTTTTAAGAGGTCTTGCAATTAACGAGAAGTCCTTAATAAAGTGGTTATAAAATCTTGCATATTTTAGAATTTCTCGTATGCCCTTGACATTCACTGGTGGTGGAACTTCTCAATGAACTACTTTTTGGCTCTATCCACTTTAATATGTTGGCACAATATCTTATGTTGCAATACTACTCCCTCATGTAACATTAAGTGACATTTCTCTTAGTTTAGTACCAATGTGACTCTTCACAACTTTGAAGAACTATGTCCAAATTTGTCAAACAATGCTCAAAAGAATCTCTAAAGACTAAAATGTTGTCCATAAAAATTTTCATTATTTCCTCAATCATATTTGTGATTCATGTTGAACTCTACGTGATCATCACCAATATGAATAATCAATTTGCCTTAATGAATGTCAATTAGTGTCTCCTATGAGTGGACAATTCCTATATCTTCAAAATCTAATACCATAAATTTTGTAAGAATAATGAATTTTCCCACTTTCACGATGACATCCTCCACCACACCAAATGCTTTCATGATCGATTGATTTGCAAACTAAATGAGCATCAAAGTTTGCTTCACATTACCTAACCCCTGTTTCCTAAAATTCAACAAAGGCTTAAGGTTGATATTTATTCCTAAGTCATATAGACATTTTACAAATTATAAATCACTAACTACATATGGTATTATAAAGCTTCCTGAGTCCTTAAATTTTGAAGGCATATGGCTAGTGATAATTAAACTACAACTTTTTGTCAATACAAATTTCTAGTTATCTTGATGTTGTTGATGTAATTTAAGAGTCTGATATGTTTTCGTAAAAGCAATGGCTCTTCTTTAGGTATACATCTTCTTCATCTAGCTATTGCTTCTCTTATATCTTGAATTGAATTTAAATATTCAATACCATATTTGATAAAATCTTCCTGTGTCCAGATGTTAAGATAAATGATCATATGATAGAGCTGATTGTGAGTTGTAAGATCCTTCTAGATATTCTAGAATCATTTCTAATAAATCAGGTAAGTTCATAAGGAAGTTTTTTAAGAAAGGAAACATTTATTATACAATTTTATTTCCTTTAGAGAATTAAATTGTTAGCAATAGAAGGAAATAAATCCAATTTAAAGGGTCATCATCAAAATAATTAATTCTTGAGCTAACACTTGGTCTCACGAAATCTATAATGGTCTTTCCTGCTCTCCATGATTTAATTCCTCCAGCATCGCTCTCTTAATCTCTTCTTAGCATTTAGCTCTTTGGATCTCTCTTTCTTACCTTGCAATGTCAAGAGTTAAAGTTTCTTCTACCTTGTTTAAACTCTAAGTGATTATTATGCTCATATAATTACAATCACATAAGAAAGATAACAATTCTTTAAATTACAGGAATTTAAATTGTCTTAATGCTAAAAGTCCTCGACAATGGCACTAAAAACTTGTTGTATAAGTTTATATGATAATAAAACTCTTAATATCGTAAGTATACATATTGAATCATATAGTGTCAACTTAGGAACTATTCTATCCTTTTTTTTCCTTTTATCATGTTCATTCAATTTATGTTTAACCGTAAATATCATAAGGTTTTGACTAATCTCTTTCAAGATCTAATCAGGTAATCCTATTTAAATTTGATATTTATAGTGTTGTAATCTCTCGATTCACAAAAATACTCCTAACTTATTCAATTAGATTCGATGCAATCCTATAAGTAATTAATTTCACAATTAAGACCTCTCTTCAATTATTTGTTAATCTGATAATTGTATGTCAATTAAGTTACCAACTCTCTTATGCATCATAATACTAATGAATTGATTTACTTTCTCGATTTGTTACTAAGAACATGTACGAAAATTGCCATAAACATTCATCAATTTATTGAATTTAACATGAAAGAAGGTTCATAAAATAATTCATGAATATTCCCTAAATATGGATTTAGAAATCTATAATCATGTTATACATCATAAAAATCCAAATACATATTTGAGAATATGAAAGAAATAAAGGGGAAAGAGTAAAGGTTGATTGAAGTCTTGATCTGGAATGCTGGAAATTCTCTGAAGCTTTCTTTGATATCTCCTATTTATTATACTTGATGCAGTGGTTATTACTTTTTTTTGGAGTTTTCATGTTCTTTATAATGGTTGATGGTTCTAGGGTTTCTCTAGGATTTTCCAACTTAATTTGGCTCCAAAAGTAGCCCCGAACCCTTAAAACTTAAAAAACCTAGGTCCTATGCATAATCACAACCTATTTGATTAATTCCTTTCTATCACAATCATGCATGGTGTCACCATCATGAAAGATATCCATGCAACATCCATAATCTTGGCCAATCACGATCGTGCACGGTACAAGATTGCTCCAACCTACTTGTATCCAACATTATCTCCATTCTTCAATTTCCTATTTCAAACACTCATAAACACATCAACACATCTTGAAATATAAATTCAAGATAACTTTCAAGCTCTAAACCAAATAGGAACTTGGAACATATACAAACATTAACAATAACACAATTCTAAGCCTATACATATGATAATCATCTAAGAAACACTTAAAAACACACTTAAACACCTAGAATATGATAATCTACATCTATCACCTATAACTCTAGTTGGAGATACTACCTGAACTTAAGTTATGGAAGGAATAGGTACCAAAATACTTCTCATATAGGCCACACGATGCTCAATAATTTCAACCTAGACTATAAACTTCTTCTTCCAACTTAGGTACATCATTGGAAGATATAGTTAAGTCTCTTTCCACTAATCCTCTGTAATTATAACAAGATATAAAATAATTTTAGCAAGAAACCAAATATCAAATTCAAGACATAATTTCTAGCATCTAGAATTTATAGAACCAGATGGTGAGATTCTAGTGGCTGATAATCACTTAAAATCATATAGTGGAGGAAAGTTGCCATTTCAACCCAAGGTAAATCCAAATAATGTTAGCATGGTGACCTTAAAGAGTGATAGGGAGGTTGAGGATCCTAAATGAACCTTGAAAAGGATGAAAAATAAATATGATATTTTTAACAAGTTAGGGGAAGAAGGAAATCCTTAATCTAGCTCAAAGGTAACTTTTGAATGCTCCAATTTGGTTAAGACTGACCCTCTACCTTTTTCTAGCAGGTTGGAAAAATCGAAAAAGGATGAAAAGGATAAGGAAATATTATAGACTTTTTAAAAGGTAGAAGTAAACATATCTTTACTAGGTGCAATCAAAGAAATGCCAAAGTATGTAAAAATCCTTTAAAAATTATGTACCAATAAGAGAAACCTAGGAGGAAATGAGAACATCATGATGGTAAAAATGTTTCTATGATCTTCAAAAAAAATACGCCTGAAACTTAGGGATACATGTATGTTTATCGTGCCCTGTAAGATTGGTAACACTATAATCATGAGAGCTGTAATAGATTTAAGAGCATAAATCAATGTTATACCACGCTCTATCTACGCTTCTTTAAATTTAGGCCCTTTAAAAGAGACTAGTATGTTAGTTGATCGTACTAATACTTACTCAAATGGAGTGGTTGATGATGTTTTTTGGAAAATGAATAAGTTAGAGCCTTTTATAGATTTTTATATTGTGGATATGAGTAATGAAACTTGCTATAATCCTATAGTTATCTTACTAGGGAGAATATTTCATAACACAACTCAAAATAAGATAGATGTTCACAAGGGCACCCTTGCAATGAAATTTGATAGAGAAGTAATTCAATTTAATATTTATGATGCCATGAAACATCTTTGAAACGATCAATTTGTTTTCTCTATTGATGTTATTGATCCTTTAATGTAAGAAATGTGTAAGTTAAATTGAAACGATTAATTAGAAGCAATTTTGATCAAGCATCTGGAGTTAGAAGCTATTAATGATGTTGAGTTGGGAGAGGAGCTAATTAAAATGACAGTTACCTTACAATCTTTGGAAACCTCTCCTAAAAGTGTGAACTTGCTTCTGTAGAGTTACTTGAATCTTACTTGAGGCTATTACCTTCTAATATGTAGGTACCTGATGTGGAGCTAAAACCACTACCTGTTCATTTAAAGTATGTATATTTAGGAGAAAACCAGACCCTTTCAATTACCTTTCAATGTTTAGGTACCCAATGTAGAGCTAAAACCACTACCTGCTTATTTGAAGTATGCATATTTGGGATACAATCAGACTCTTTAAATTATTATGTCTACAATTTTGAATTTTGATCATAAATCTTAAGAGAGCATAAGAAGGCCATTGGATGGACAATTGTAGATATTCAAGGAATAAGCCCTTCTATATGAATACATCACAATTTGCTTAAGGAGGATGCGAAGTCCATTAGAAAAGCTTAATATAGGTTGATTCCTATAATGATGGAATTTGTGAAGAAGGAAATACTGAAGCTTCTCAATACTAGAGTTATTTGATATATCTCTGATAGTAAGTTGGTAAATCCAGTATATGTGGCTCTAAAGAAATCTACAATTATAATGGTGAAAAATTAGGATGGTGAGTTGGTTCCCACCCATGTGCAAACTGGGTGGCAAATGTACATTGATTATAAGAAGTTAAATATTGTAACTCTTAAAGACCATTTCCACTTCCATTTATTGATTAAATAATTGAGAGGCTTTTTAGATACAAATATCACTATTTTCTATATGTATTCTTAGGTTATTTTTAGATCCATATTATACTAGAAGACTAAGAAAAAATAATCTTCATATGCTCATTTAGTATATTTTCTTATTGAATGATGTCATTCAGTTTGTGCAATGCATCCTCCACTTGCTAAAGGTGAATAGTGAGCATATTCTCTGAGCATGTTGAGAGGATTATAAAGGCATTTATTGATGATTTTAGTTTTTATAGTTCTTTGGTAATTTCTTAGAGAATCTGGCACTCATTTTAGAAAGATGTATTAAACTTAACCTCTAGGAAAATTTTCATTTTATAGTTGATCAAGGTATTATTATTATAGGACATGTTGTATCTTTTAGGGATATAGAGGTTGATAAGTCTAATATTGATCTCATTTATACTTTGCCTTACCCCTTAAATGTGCAGGAAGTTTGTTCTTTTCTTGGTTATACAAATTTTTACTATATGTTCAACAAGGATTTCTTAAAGATAGCCTCTCCTTTATACAAGCTGTTACAATAACATGTCCCTTTTGAGTTTAACAATAAGTACAAAGAGGCATTTGAGAAACTTAAAGAGCTTTTGACATCCCCATTAATGAATCAACCTCTAAAATAAAGCCTTCCCTTCAAGATCATATGTGATGCAAGTGATTATATAATAAGGGTGATTCTAGGACAAAGAGTGGGGAAAGCTACATATATTATTTACTACATTTTAAAAACTTTGAATCCAGCCTAACTAAATTATTCTACAACCGAAAAAGAGCTTTTATTTCTTTTATTTACTTTAGGAAAATTTTGATCATATTTGTTGGGCACTAAAGTTATTGTTTACTCTGATTATATAGCTTTAAAGTACTTGCTCAATAAGAAAGAAGCAAAGTTTAGGTTAATCAAATGGATTGTCCTCCTTTAGGAGTTTGATTTAGAAATAAGAGATAAGAGATTAGAAGGAGCCAGAGAACGTGGCTGCTAATCTACTCAACCGCTTGATCTAAAACGAAGATATTCCTTCAAGAGAAACATTTCCAAATGAAAGTTTTTTTTCACCGATTTAACAACCCTATAGTATACAGATATAATGAATTTTTTAGTTACTAACAAATTACCTACAGGTTTGTTAAAGGCTCAAAGGGGCAAGTTGAATAGTGAAGTTAAGTGCTATATGTGGGATGAACCCTATCTATAGAGGCATTATATATACCCATCTATTTAAAACCCTCAAAATATTACAAGCATATAGGTTATGGGTGTAGTATATGAGGTGTTGATCCCTTGAGGAGTTGTTAAACTAATCTAATTCTAATTTATTTATGGCCCAAAGAATTATTAAAAAGAGAATAAAAACTGTACAAAAAGTAAACACGTGAAGATGATTGATTGGAATAAAAATGTAAAAATAACACGCAAATAGAATGCTATTGAGCACCATCAAATTAACAATGGAAGTCACTCAAGGAAGATTACTCAATTATGAGAAGGTAGATTTATCCTATCATGAAATGCTAACATGATTACTTTTGAGTTAATATAGTATTGGTCCTAGACTTTCGAAGGGTGGATTACTCTCTCTTAAGCTATAATCATTAAACCCTAAATCATAACCCTTAATTGAATTATCGAATTTCCAATCTCTCAATTAATAAAAAATCCTCAATTACAATCAAATCTTAATTCCTGTAATAGACAATTGGATCCCCACACGATATCTCTCTTCATCTATATTCCCGATTTGATTATTTGTGTGATCTATTAGATTGTTTAACTCTCATTATTTGATATAATCATTTTATTATCAGTTCCCTCTCTCGATTTGTTATCAAAGTTTGCAAATACAACAAATAATCACAACAGTCAATGTATTAACGTCAAAAGAAATCGCATTAACATTGATTCAAAAACAAATCCTTAAAGAAGTTTAGAACATCAACATCAAACCTAAATCCATCATTATCAAATCCATCTTATACATTCAAAAGGAAGAACAGTAAAGATGAAATGAAAAGTCACTTGGAAGGGTCAGAATAGATCGGGAAGATGATAACACTGCAGCCCTTTCTTCTCCTTCTCCCTTTGTCCTGCTTCTCTCTTCTTCTTCTTCTTCTCTTCTTGGATCTTTCTCAAAGTGGAAGAGGTTGGATATCTTTTCTAGGTCATTTCTCTTTCTTTATATAGTATTTTCCATTTAAAGTAAACAATAGGGCTTTTCCATGCCTAAAATGTTCGAAAAGTCCCTCGAAAATCGAAGTCCGAAAGGCTGTCTGCGTCATCTATGAAGTAGGCCTCGTGGCACTAAATTTAGTTGCCACGATCGTGACACCTCCACTAGGCATCTGTGACAATCGTAGGCTTAGGTGTTACTCTGGGATTCCTCCGAATCTCCTATTTTGTTGGACCCCGTCTCCAGAGTCTAACTCGTGCTTGCTTTGATACCAAAAGTGTTAGACCCCATTTCCGAAGTCCAACTTGCATGCAGCATAACTTAATACGTGAATTATTTTCCGAAAGAGAACACCTTATCTATTATCATGTTTATCCTCTCTTCTCTAATACTACCACTGTCACATACTTATTACACCTATTCATCACCCATAATTGCCATCAATAGCTCACCTTCTTAATTCAGCACTACTCTTCGACCATCTTTTATCAATTTCAACCGAAAGAACTTCAAAGGATAGCGTTGGCGAGTCCACACCTTACATATACGTGATTCAGGGTTGTGATCATAAC
>JANZXR010000003.1:16420378-16437769 GCA_027575705.1 Erythroxylum echinodendron
TTATGATTAGATTTTATAATTATTTCTTGATCTTGTCATGCTTGTTATTGTTTGTGTATGGTGGTAACGAGATCTCCTCATAAAAAATATGTACAATTTGATCTAGTGATTAAAAGGACACTACAAAGGTTACAAAGTGAAACCAAAACACCTATAGAAATATAATAAGAACTTAAATTTAAAGAAGTCAAACAATCTAAGAATTTTAAGGGAGTTGACTACCTCATGCTTGACTTAAAAACCATTATGCATGTGATAACTACATATTTGACTATAGTTATACACCCATATTTAACATATTTTGCTTTTTATTTCATAGTTTTGTTGTATAGTTGGTACTTAATTTGCCCTAAGTGCGTTTAAATGTTATAATTGGCTTTATAGACCAAAAGGAGAAGAATTCAGATAAAATTGTGGCATAATACAAAGATTTAGAGCAATTAAAGACGACACGATATGTATAGAGATAGTGTAAGTCTCTATAAAAGTGTGAAGATTGAAGAATTTGGTTTGTAGTCATATAGAGCTATACGCTCTTGTATACTAAATATACAAGCGTGTTGCCTTTGTAAGTCTATGTGGTCATGTGAAATCGCCTTCTCTCCATACACCAATCCTCATGGAAATCGGGCATGTATTTTTACTCTTTTGATTAGTCAATGTATATTATCTTTTGAAAAGTAGTAACTAGTGGGTAGAATTAAACCAATGAGATTTTAAGCCTTTTTAGACTAACACATCTATATTAGTCTCATTGCATTTTGTTCATGTTTGACCTTGATGACATGTGCATCCTGACTTTGCTTTGATTTTCTATTCAAGAACACATTTTTATCACATGTATCAATGTAAAAATTTTATATGCATTTTTTTAATTGGCTACATGAGCCAAATAACCTATATATTCATATGATTTTTCCTTTTGTTAAGCCACTTTGAGATTATTAGCCTTTTCTTTTTATGATAACCATATGACAAGCCTTTAACCTAACTAAATGTCTCACCCAAGCCTTAAAGTTAGTGGAGTATTTGTGATTGTTGATGTTTGTGGATGCACAAGAGCATAAGTGTGGGGGTGTGCATATATGCGGGTTAGATATAATTTATGGAATGACATTTTATCTCTTATCAATGAATTCCATCGTTGATGTAGTTTCTTTCAATTTTTGTCAAAAAATGGAAACGAAAAGAAAAAATAAAGAAAGAAAAAAGAGAAAAAAGCTATCAAGGAGGAAAGTTATTTGTTTTGCAAAGTAATTGATGTTAGTCTTTCCTCCTAAAGTTGTATGAAATGAGTAATTTGATTATGATGAAAATAAGGGAGAAGTTGTTATGGATTTTTGTAGGTGATTGCTTCTAATTCCTTTTACTTCATATGGTTTTTTATGTGGAGGCTTGAATCTAAGCTATGAAATAGAGTTTTTGCAATCATTATAGCTTATAGTACTTAGTTTTGAGTGGATGTTAACTTTTATACTTGATAATTCATTGAATTTTTTTGCTTCGTTAGCTTTGATAGCTTTTATACTACATTATCCAATTATCTTCACCTTAACCTTTTCCCATATTAGAACCTTAAAAAGTCTTTTGATTCATAATTATGCGTGTGAATCTTAGTGATGAAGAACTAAAATGATATGCAAAGTCATGGAATGTCTTGATAATGAATGATATTTAACTGTAACTATATATCTATCTTCTTTTTAAACATATCATGTTAAAGTCTATACCTAACTTAGTTTCTGAAGGGAATAGTTGTTGATTGAACATGAGTAAAAGCATTTAATAATTAGTTTTTACTATGGTTTTGAAATTTATTCCTCTTTTCTCATGACTATTTGTTCTTAGGAAATGTGGAAAAAGGGGAAGTGTTTTGGATTATGATTATGATTTTTTTGTTTTACTTGAGGATGGTCAAGAGCTAAGTATGGGGGAACTTCATAAGTTCTTTATGAACAATATATTTACTCCTCAATACTTAGTGATTAATGTTATCATATGCTTAAGATACTTATTTTGGTTCATATTTTGTTTTAGGAATAAGTTGGAAGAACAAAAACTAAAATGATCTAAGCATATATCCTTAGATCCATCCTATTTTTATTAAATCTTATCCACCTTGATGGAATAAGAAGGAGATGAATTAGGGTGAAGATGGGAAAAAATAAAATGAAATAAATGAAGTTCCTGTAACTTACACGGGCATGTGTAGGACTATGTAGCTCTTTGGAAATGTGTAGAATTGCAAAGACACAACTTCAGTCTTTTCTGCAACTTACAAGGTTAGCTACACCCCCATTTGGCTCCCCATATAGCTCCCTATATAGCTTATCAACACCATGTATATTCACAAAATGGGAAAAATGACATACACAGTTAGTTAAACAACCATGTATCTCCCAAAACCCTAAATTTTACTATTAAATGACATTTAAGCGGCCAAAAAAATGATTGAAGTTTTTTAAAAGCACGAAAGTGGGCAGAACTCTTATTTCTTTGGGATCTATAAGGAATTAACCCTCTTCCTTCCAGTTCAAAGGAGATATCAACGCCAAAGAACACTTTTAAACATCTTTTCATCTTGTAGTGTTGTTCTATCTCTTTAGAATTTGTTTATGTTATTCTTTGCTTAATGTTTTAAGATTCTTGTACGAATGATTTAAACATTTTGAAGGGATTGTTTATATACAACTCATTGCCAGAATCTATATTACAATTTATAATCATTGTAACTCTGATTCATTTGTGGTAAACTAATAGTTGTAAATCATTATGGATATCATAGCATAGGTTAAATAACCTGAACTTGTGTGGTTGTTTCCAAGATTAACCTATTTTCCTAGTCCATAATATAGGTTTCACATTAAATTTGGAGAGCTTATTCTAGGTTATTTGATAGGTAAACCTAATTAAAGAGCTTATTTTGATTAGATACAATCTAAGGAAAATGGTGTTAAAAGAGATTATTGTTAACTTACGGTTAGTAGTTTTTAAAAGTGGTATGAGAATAACATAGTGATTCAATATGTTCATTCGTATGAAGGCTGAGATTGAACCGAGAACTAGATTCTAAACTCATTTGTCAATCTTATCATTTTTCCACTATTTGATTTTATTTACTTTCATTAGTTTAATTTTAATTTATTTTCTTAATCAAATCTAACTAAACCACCTATATCCTAGACACCAAGTCACTCATTACAAAAGCTAGATATTGGTGTGTTCGATGCTCTTCACTAGGTTAGCTAATTTTATGCTTCCATTAGCCTAGTTGTTTTTGTTTAACTTATTTCTTGTCATATTTCCTTTTTATTAATATTATTTCAATAAAAAAGAGTAATATACAATTTACCACAATTCTAAAAAGGAGGCAGGTTGCTATGAATTTGCTTGGATGCTTCAATAAGAATATATGCATGAGAGTTAGAAAGGTATTAATACTAATAAAAAAGAGTAGTCATTCTACCCGACTAAAAAAAAGAGATCTTAATATAAAAAGCAAGAAAATCTTAGACCAAATAATTATTAAAAAACGTCAAACTTTACTCAATTTTGTAATACTAGTCTGAACTTTAAAAAAGTGATGCTAAAATAATTCAGCTTTCAATTTTTTGTAAAATAGTTCGTTTAATTTCCTGTTAATGTTGCTTACATGGCAAACCATATTAGATTTTTTGACATCCCATGTTTTTAACATGTGTCCCTATTTTTCAACTCATTTTTTTAAAAATAAATTAAATAAAACAAAATTTGAAACCTATTTTTGATTTTTTTTGTTGCAAAATGATTACTCTCTTGCTTCCTCATTAACAACTATTATCTTTGTTTTTGATGGTGCAATACTCTCCTACAATTGGAAGTGTCTTTCAAGTGTCACTTTCTATTGTGATTGGGAGTGTAAATGTCTCCTATGATTAAGAATGTTGTTGTTGCACATTTTTAGGAGGTGAGTTTATCTAACCATAGATTATCTATTTAAGAAATAATTCAGCATTTTTGTTTGGTTATTTAAACTTCCACAAATCTTCTCATTCTTCTATTCAATTTAAAGCAACTTAAGTTCTTTCCAATAACCTATTTTTCTTCCTTCCTATCAAAGTGTCAACAATAGATGCAGAGTCGGAAGATCAAATTCGTTCCAATAATTTAATATCCTTCTGTGCTGAAATTGGATATTTTTTTCAATTACTTCAAATGACTTTTCTTTCTTTTTCAACTTTGGCAACTATTTATAGCAACTGAAACATTGTCTAACTTAAGTTTTGCTCTTGTATAAATTAAAAAGTTGAAGTTAGTTGCTTGATCTATTATTCTTGTTATTTTCCATAAACATGTTTTTTGAATTATTAAACCTCAACAATATAACTCTCTTTTTATGTATAGAAAGCATCATAAACCTCTACAATATAACTGTTCCTCCTAATGATGGGTTACAAATTAATGAATAGAGCATTCAAAGGAACTTTTCATATGAAGATGATAAAATGATATTATAAATCTTCCTTGGTAATCTAGTTTATGGAATATGGAAAGAATGTAACAATAGGATATTCTTAAATTAGGATGTAGCTTTTTATCGATATGATTAATCAATGTTGCAATTCATCATCAGTAGTTATTGGAGATTGTCTTTCATCTCTAGACAAATTTAGAACCTTTAAACATAAGGAATTGTAAGTAAACTTGAATTTGCTAATTTGTGAGATAATTGGTGGGATTACATTCTGTTCTTGATTGAATTTCTTAGTACATTTAGTTTCCATTGTCTATTACTCTATATTTTACCTCTTTTAAAGGATGTTATGGATTTGGTTTGACAAGGTACTTGTAGTTTTTATTTTTTAGAAATAAATAGTAAAGTAATTTGTAATGCAAATGTTGGTGAATTTTAAGTTTCATTATTGTGGAGTATTGGAAAGAAATGACAATAACAAATATTTTAGAGTAAGATCAAACGAAAGAAGAATATTAATGTTGATGAACTTAGTATGTTATTACTATAAGGAGTATCAAAAGGTAAAGAACATAGAGTTGTATCAATGTTTTAAAAATTTACAGAAGATCCATTGAGATACTTGAAAGAGTTAAGTTTACACATAATATAAGGACATGCTGTTATTGCTTAAACATATAGAAGAATTGAAAAACAATAATCTTAAAAATCCATTATGAGTATGGTTATATGATAATCCTACAATTGATGGTAAAGGAACTGATTATGATATATGGATTATTCCAAGTTTAGAAGAAATAAAATGATGAACATTTTGTTGCTATGGAGATGAACTAATCTAAAAATGACATAAGTGATGATGAAATTCATATAACTAATGATGAAGAATATCTTACTACAAGATCTAATGGGAAGAAGGTAGGTAATGGGTTTAAATGTGATGGTGTTGTAGATGGGGTTGGAAGCAACACAAAATGTAGTAATGAAGATTAAAATTATTCAAACAATTCACAAAGAAAAGTAGGGAGTTTATAAGGTTGGTGTGGTAAGTATGAGGACAGTGCTGCTAAAGTTTAATCACCAATATATAGTGATGACGGTAGGTGCAAGGCCTCTAATAGGAGGGAGAAATATGTTGTTTTTAATTTAAAAGTCAATATAAAAGATTTTTAGTTTGAAGTTTGCATGAAGTGTAAGGATAAGGTTCAGTTTAGGGAGGCAATCAGAAATTATACAATTATAAATAGATATAATGTTTCATTGACGAGATCTAGTGTGAGAATGGAAGCTATTTATGATCCACACTATCACTTTAGGGTTTATGCTAGTTGGATTGAAAACAAAAAGGCCTTTGCAATGAAGATATTAGAAAAAAAGCATACTTGCAAGAAAGTGAAAAGAAATAAGAAAGCTATTAAGAGGTAAATAGTAAATCGATTCTTATACAAGTTTAGGAGGAACTTAAATTGGCCAACTGGCAAGATGATAGATGATCATCAAAGAAAGAATGCATTGTAAATGACTAAATCTTAATGTTGTAGGGCTAAATGGAATGCTATTTTAGTGCTACGAAGATCAATAGAAGGGAACCATGGCGGGTTAATAAAGAAGACCAAATCAACATCTAAAATGAACTTGAAGAAAAGTCTGAAAACCAATATCTAAGAGGTTTTATTTAGGATTTAGTCTATTGAAGTATGGTTTCCTTAGTAGTTGTCAAAAAATAATAAGGATGTTTTTTAAATACATTTCTTGGATGTGTTTTATTAATTACAGTAGTACATGATAGAAACAATGGATGAGGAGAGAATTACCAATCTTGATATTGTTTTTCAATTCTTCTTATTAATAATCTGAACATTAGTAGGAATTCATGGATGTTTACAAATGACCTATAAAAGGTCAAAATTCTAAAATAGGTACTGTTTATTAATAAATGTGTTTTGAATTATTATACTTACATTATAATGTTTTGTTTTTCTTTCTTTTTTTTGTTCATGGTTTAGTAGATGCATTAAAGAATCTTTTCCCATAAGTATAGCATAGAAAATGTTCCCAACATATGGATGCAAATTAGTCTAAATTACATGAAGGCAACATACGAATGTGTTTATTTTAAAAGTGATTAATTGCAAAACAGAAGTAAGATTTGATGAAATAATGGAGCAATTGAATAATGTATTAAAAAAAGCTTATGATGACTTCAAAAGCAAGTAATCCTAAGGATTTTGTGAAAGCATTTGTTAACACAAGGACAAAGTGTAAATTGTTCATAATAATATATATGATACATTTAATGTATTCATCTGTGAAGCATGATAAAAAAGATTGATTAATATATTAGAGGATACTCAAGTTTCTTAATGACTCTAATTCATTAAAAAAGAGATATGATGATTAAATCAGCTCATGATGTATGTCCAAGGATGAGAAAGAAGATAAAGACTACACATTGGAAGCAAGGCACTATATTATAAGGATAAATGAAAGTTTGAAGTTTGAAGTAATATATTTTGCAGATAAGTTCATTGTTGATTTACAAGAAATAACATGTTAATTTAGACTTTTATATTTAATAGGAATTCCATGTAATCATGTATTTTCTTGTATATCAAATGATAAGGAGGATATCAATGAGTATGTGAGCTAATACTACGAACATGTGTTATATTTGAAGAGTTATCAATACCTATTAATGGTCCAAAAGTTTGGATGAAGATTGAAAATTTCAACCCATATAACCTCGTTTGATTAAGAAGATGCCTAAAAGACCTAAAAAGTCTAAAAGAAGGGATAAAGATGAAGAACCATGGAATCTAAACAAGTTGAGCAAAGTTAGAGTAATCAAAAGATGTCAACATTGTTTTGAAGTTGGTCATAATAAAAGAGGGACTAACCTTTGAGACAACCTAAAATTGTCAAGGTAATTGTATACCGATTTATAATTATGTTTGTGATAAATATTCTTTAAATATCCAATCATTCACTTCAAAATCTACATGTATAATGCAAAGAAAATAAGGAAGACCACCAAAAATTCGACATCTACATCCAAACTTGACAGTAGTGCAAGAAAAAACGATAAATAATTAGTATCTATAGGATCGAACATTGTAACATTTATCTTAACAAGGGATAAGAGGATGGTGAGTGAATATTTACTTTAAATTTTGGATTTTTGTTAAATTTTTTAAATTATGAACAGTTATGTGAGTATAGGCTACCTAAGGATATAAAGTAACATTTGGACAAGTTAGTGGAAACACTTATTTTATACTTTGTTACCAAACTACACAATTTGGCTAATTATTTATTATTTATTACTAATTAGGAATAGTATACTTTTTATTTATGAATGTTTATTGATAGGTGGAAGTCAATGTCAAGTGTTCAAACCAACTTAAGCTTCTTAAAATACAAATGCTTAAATAGCAGCTATAACCCAAAGGAGGTACAGAGTAAGGGAAAAAATCAACTCCCAAAAAATCTCAAATTGATGACGGCAAATTAATAGCAAAATGAGCCATGCTTGAACTATATGTTATGATTTTGATTTGTATTTGAAATGTGTGTTGTGATATGGATATGAATATGAATATATATTTGAACTTTGCTTTGTGATTTGGATATGGATAGGGATGTTTGACTATATTGGATAATTGACTTGGATATGGATTGAAATGTTAGACTATTTATAATTAATTTATATATGGATAGGGATGTTTGATTGTCTTGGCCACACAAAATATTGGCCATTCTTAGTTTCCAGACATTTTATGTCTAGCTTAATAGAGATCTTGTATATGCTTTTCATTAAAAAAGAAATTTTCTTTTGGAAGCGATCATTTCCTTATTGGGAGATTAGCATTACTATTGTATTAAAGAGTAAACAATAACGTAGGCAAAAAAAGATACCAGGATTAGAGCCTATTTAAATATTGATAATACCATATCTCAAACTTAAACTTAAATATATAGTCCATTATGTTTTAACTAGTAAAGATTTCTATGTTTTCTATTAGCTCAGGCAATAGACAAAGAATATAAAAAATAGGACCATCATATGGTCAAGCAATAATAAGTGATCCCTTATAATCAAATACAATGAGAACAACTCAAATACATGATAAAGGGCCATCATATACAACTGCTTCCCATTCTTTTTTACTCCTTCACATATTACTACACTGCAAAATCATAATAAAAAGCATCATACGCCCAGATATATTATAACATGGAATCTAAAAAATAAAAGTAAAAACACAAATAACAAACTTATGTAAAATTTTGAAATATTTATGAAATATAAAATAAACTCACGTCTTACACACAATAATGTATCTTACAAATATAAGTCTTATCCCATCATATAGAAGGTATCTGGTAAAGGTTTTTACAATAACCTAACCTCAAACTTTTTACTAAGACCACACACCTATAGTACCTACAATTTAAATGATCATTGTTTAATCTATAATGTAGAAATCATATAAGCTATAATTGAAATATTCATAATGCATTAATAAAATAGATATCATATCATATATAATTGAAACATTTATAATGCGTTAATAAAAAAAAACACAAGTGCAATACTCACATTTATTACATTGATAAAAATGTTGACTAGTATTAAGCTTAACATTTGATATCTATAGCTTCATCTTATCATTAAAATTGAGAAAATCAATATAGGTAATTTGAAATTTTACTCTAAAAATAATAAAAACAAAAATTACTAATCTCATTTTGTTTTTGAATGTAATGCCTTCTCATAGCAAAATTAAGAGTATTTCTTTTTAACGACTTCTAAATTATTGAAACAACAATAGATCACATTATTGAATCTATTAACAATAGCTTCACACTCTTCCTATGTTAAGTAAATAGCAAGTGTAGATTTAACAAAAGCCACATATATTTTACAAGCTCCTAGTTTTTATATAATACATTAGATGGTGATGTATGATTAACAAATATTCATACAAATACTAAAATACCTAACGAAAGGCTATAGATAAAATAATAGCTTACAGTAAACAATGAATAGGTTTAGAAAATAAACCAATACTATAATTATAGGCCAAAATTTCCAAATAACCAATATGGTAATCTTATTAGACAACTTTTTGCTTGACTTGGGAGTATAAAGCTACGTTGATACACTTGGTAAAATAATCAACAATAACTAAAATGAAAAGCGTATTAATTGGACCAATAAAATCAATTTCCTACATTGAAAGCTCTGGCTATGAAACCACGCTATATAAGGATGAAGTTGGGTAGGTGTTGCACATAAAACAATTTCTAAGTATCATCATTTCTTCATCTTCCCCATCGTCCTAAAAGTTCATGCATTCTTATCATTGAATTAAAAGTCAAAAGCCTTATAATCTTCATCAATAACACCCTTCCTTTAACCTACGTTTGAGTTACGAAGATGATGGATTTTAACATATATATTGGAATGGATCTATCTTTAAGATAAGCCTTAGTATTTATATAGTCTATGCTAGAGCATATCAAGTTCATTGAATGAATAAATATATTGATTGACATTCATTGTACTTCGTACTCAGATACGATATGACTTTCTCCTTTCTTTAGTTTCATCATGTTTCTACAAAATTGCAAAAGAGGCTCATAAGTGTATTTAACTAAAAGATGAAGCAAGCTCACAGTGGTTGCAAAAGTGGATTTACCTAAAATAAAGCAAGAACAACTCACTATGATTCAATTATTACAAGGAGGTTTCAGAACTAAAAAAGAAAAAGAATTGATCCAAAAGGCTCCACCTCTACCTTTATTGTGGACACTTCAATAGAAAGGAAGAGAAACAAGTTATTGGAAAGAATTGGAGCTAGTTGAAATTGAATAAAAGAATGAGAAGATTAGCGAAAGATCAAACAACCAAGCTCAACAACAATGAATTATTTCTCAAACAAATGAACCCAGGGCATACCTCCTAAAAATGTGTGACAACAACACTCTCAATTGTAGGAGATTATTGTTCTGTCTAGATCAAAAGAAAACAATTGTAAGTAGGGAAGTAAACAAATTAGGATTATGTTTTAATTTTTTGTTTTAATTTAATTGATTTTTAAATAAATAAGTTAAAAATAGGGACACGTGTTAGAAATATGCATATCAACAAAATCTATATTGTTTGTCACATCAGTGACATTAATAGGAAACTTAACGTTTGACTATTTTTGCAACAAAATAGAAGTTGGGATATTTTAGTGCTACATGTTAAAGTTTGAGCTAGTATAGCAAAGTTGAGTAATGTCTGAAATTTTTTTTACAATTAAACCTAGACCAAACGTTGAGTTCAAGATCCTTTACAAATTAACAAATGCATTATGCAAGCCCACTTAAGGTTTAGTAAAAATTTAGGAGTGATTAAAGAAAAAGAAAATTATAAACAAATTATAAGATTGAGGAAATTTTAAATTTTTTAATTATTTATTATTGAAATTTTTTTGAAAAGCCCTTTTATTAAAAGAACAATGAACATAATCTAAAAAACTATTTATTTTAAAAATCCAATAGTCAAAGGAAATAATTTTTACAACTTTATGTTGTTTAATTAGATAAAGAAAAAATACTTAAAAAAATGATCTAGGAGCTATGTATAAAGAAGTAAGATAGATCTAGATTGAAATTAAAAGGAAATATTTGTAAGTAAAATTTGTACTTGAAATTTTATTTAATAACTAAAAGAAAGTATTTGAAATTAAAGAGATGAGGTTGAAATACATTTAAATTAAGATAATTTAAATTTTAAGTTAAGATTACGATTTAGAGAAGATAGTTGTGAAGATATTTTAGCAAATGGATATAAAGAATAAGAGTTGGATTGAATCTTTTTTTTATTTTTAAACTAGATGCAAACTATTTTTGAACTTTTGAGGAAAAAGGGTTTGAAATGAAAATTTGATTTTAAGTTTGGATTAATAAAAAAATAAACATCAAAGGAATTAGTTATGTTTATCATAAGAAATTTGATTTAACTGCTTTTATTATATATTTATAATAAATTATATTTAATAAAAATTTATACTTTTTATTGAATTATACTATTAAACTTAGATTATTAGACTTAGAAAGGATTTTAAATTCTAGAATTCAAATAAAGCGTTTTAGGCATAATACCATCATTTATTTTTATTAAAAGAACTAAATTAATAGTATATTAAAGATATGTTCTTTGTCATTAATATGTTTGCTTACCATAATTGTAGTCTTTTGGGAGAATTGATTACTGTGTTTGTGATGCACTTGTTAATATGAAGATGTATGAAAATTCATACTTGACTAGTTGTAAATAACTTATCCAGATTATAGAACAAAGGTTTATACTAGACTTACCTACTCCAAGGTATTGAAAATGATTCTCAAATATCATTGAACGCATTATGATATAATGAGCTTTTTGAAAAGAGGATAAACCCTAACTATCAAATTCAGCCTTGCTTTTTATCTCTAATATGAATTTTTTGTTTCCAATGACTTCCACTTTAATTTTCTCTTCATCGCCACTTCCATGACTAATTTCTCTCCATTTAGATTGTTACCGATACGAGTTCTTCAACCTCATTTTCATGGATGAATTATGCTTATGTGACATGGTGTGCATTACAAAATGATATCACATAAATAACGCACATTATGTTATTAATGACATGGCACTTATATACCACGTATAGTGTCATATAATGGAATTGTGATATTTTAGAATTTGTGATAAAGGTTTTCGATGGAAGTTGACGGTAAAGGTATAGGTGTTATAAATCTAAAACTACAAGGGTGTTATTAGCAGTTTTTAGAATTTAGGAAGTACAAAAATAAAAGTTCAAACCAGAAAAGGTCTAGTGAATTTAATCCGATTATATAATAGGTGGTATTAAAAACATTAATTTTTTACCCATCATAAAAATTATAACCTATATATTTATTCACAAAACTTAGACTTCTATTTCAAAAACACTCTAAGAGATGATAAGTTTACTTACATCTATCTTATTTCAACATAGTTACTACTCCAATAATAACTTTTAAAAAAATCTTGACTACTTAACAACTCCCCCTAAATGTTACTTAATTATGTAATATGTGCAACACTACAACCTTTTCTTTCGAACTGTTCCTTCAACTTTTTGTAGTAGCACCATTTTAATATCAATGGTTTATAATTTATGAATTATTTACTAATTAGGATTTTTAAGAATTTAAAGATTGAATTGAATAAAAAAGGAAGTTTGGAGCATAAACTAAGTATTAAAGCAGCCTACACAATCATGAAACAATTAAAATTACAATTAAAATGATCAAACTATGCAGTGGAAAACAATATACACGATTAAAAGAACAAGCATTGGAGGTCTATTTTTCACAAAGTTTCAAAGATATAGAGGCAATCATTTTAGCCTAGTTAATTAGGGTTCTTTACTATTCGCTAACTAGATTTGAATTTTTATGTATTTAAATTTAAGGATTAGACAAGTTGAACGAATTATAACTATGTTAAAGTTTGGAATAAAATATTTACACCTTTGAATTTAGGAATCGTTAAAATTCGAGTGTCACTAACATAACTTCATTATAATAGTCCTCAAACATGTCACTATGTAAATACCCATCATAAAAATTATAACCTATATATTTATTCACAAAACTTAGACTTCTATTTCAAAAACACTCTAAGAGATGATAAGTTTACTTACATCTATCTTATTTCAACATAGTTACTACTCCAATAATAACTTTTAAAAAAATCTTGACTACTTAACAACTCCCCCTAAATGTTACTTAATTATGTAATATGTGCAACACTACAACCTTTTCTTTCGAACTGTTCCTTCAACTTTTTGTAGTAGCACCATTTTAATATCAATGGTTTATAATTTATGAATTATTTACTAATTAGGATTTTTAAGAATTTAAAGATTGAATTGAATAAAAAAGGAAGTTTGGAGCATAAACTAAGTATTAAAGCAGCCTACACAATCATGAAACAATTAAAATTACAATTAAAATGATCAAACTATGCAGTGGAAAACAATATACACGATTAAAAGAACAAGCATTGGAGGTCTATTTTTCACAAAGTTTCAAAGATATAGAGGCAATCATTTTAGCCTAGTTAATTAGGGTTCTTTACTATTCGCTAACTAGATTTGAATTTTTATGTATTTAAATTTAAGGATTAGACAAGTTGAACGAATTATAACTATGTTAAAGTTTGGAATAAAATATTTACACCTTTGAATTTAGGAATCGTTAAAATTCGAGTGTCACTAACATAACTTCATTATAATAGTCCTCAAACATGTCACTATGTAAATATGGTGTTTATGTCAATAATAATGATTATCTTACCTCTAGTCATTATTTATGTTAAACGTGATTAATGGAGACAATTGATTGATTAAATAATTAATTTTATAATAATCGTCAAACATGTCACTATGTAAAATATGGTATTTATGTCAACAATAACAATTGTCTTACCTCTATTCATTACTTCTGTTAAATTTGATTAATGGAGACACTTGATTGATCAAATAATTAATATCTAAGACTTTAATTTATGAAAAAAATCTTTAGAAATTTAATTCTCTTATAATATAAGTTTGGGTGTACATATAATACCCTTAACTTTTATAATTTTACTACTATCAAGCTTTTAACAGTAACGTAAATATTGGTATTCATTATTTATAAGAACAACCTAAAATAATAGTAGTCATTACAATAAAGATTTATTTTATAAATAATCTTAATAAATTTAAAAAAAGCACGAAGTAATGCAGTCATGAAATAATTCATACAAGTTTAGATATGTGAAAATAAAAATGTAACATAAAATATTCAAAAACTATAATGGAGGTGAATACTATCTAAAATATCTAAGTTATGGGGATTTTGTAAATATATTACATATTAAATAAATTTATAAGGAAACTAAATTTTGCATTATGATAGGCGTGAAATGCATCATATTTTAAGGCATAGTTTGATATGTGTTTAGTCGTTTATTAGATTGTTTAGTATGTGTTTAGGGTAGAATTGTTTTAGTTTGTGATTTATTTGTGTTTTAAGTGTTTTATGAGTTAGAACAATCTTTTGAGCTTAAATATGATGTTTTTGATATACTTTGATGTGTAGAACAATCCTTTGAGCTTAAACATGATGTTTTTGAGATACTTTGATGTGTTTGTTAGTGTTTTACAATCGACATCGAAAAACGAAGAAGTTTCAGAGACATCCAGGCCGAAACAATGACACATGATCATGGCACAACAAGCCATGATCATGACAGAAGGCTTAGACGTAGGCCACAATCGTGGCCTCCGTAAGGCAGACGCATATTCACTCCAAAATTTCACGTTTCTTGAGAGTTTTTGGACCTTTCGAACCCCAAAAAAAACCTTAGTTCAACCTTAAACACAAAAGAACAAAAATAAAACAGCAGGAACATAAAGAAGGAGCTTTTTGCATTAGCCACTGACAAAGAAACCCCTAGAGAGAATTGTCAAGAGATAGAGAAAGAGAAGAAAGAAGAGAGAAGTAGAGGAGAAGCTGACGCGACGTACTTCCTATATTAGGAGTTGCCTGACATTACTGCCTCTTGACTCCATTTAGATCGTATTTACTATTTATTTTTTATTTTTATTGTTGTATAGAATTGGGAATAACAGTATGATGATAGGATTTTTAAATGTTAAGATATTCTAAACTCACCTTTGAGGATTTTATCTTTAATTTAATAAAATTTGATTGTTTGTGTTTTTACTGGATTTATTGTGATTTAATTTCTGCAATTGCATAATTTGGTGATAAACTGAGAACGTGAATTGAGTGAAAAATAATTAAATTAGGCTAACGAGAGTTAGGTGATTTAATATAACAAGAATTAAATCAAATCGGTAAATTATACGAAGAGAGATCTTGCATAGTTTTCCAATAGTTTTGGACAACTTAATATCTAATTAGGATTTTGGATAGATTGTTAATAGAGAGATTGCAATTCCCATAATCTGATTAGGGTTTGTAAATTAGCATTAATGGTTGTAACTCGAGATAGAGTAATCAACCCTAGGACTGTCTAGAACCAATTATCCAGTAATTCATAATCAATTAGGTTAGCATTAAAGATAGGTAAATTTTCGTTTCTCTCAATTGGTAGTTCCTTAGGTTGATTCTTGAATGTGTGTTGCAATTGCTAAATTGTTAATATTTCATTATTGATTTTTAAATTGAATTGCATTATTGTTTTAGCTTTGTTACATTTGAATTTCTGTTATTTGTTTTAGCATTAGATTATAGGATTAGATTATCCCTCCTCATAGGATCGATATCTTAGGTACTAGGCGAACAAACCGTCGCTTGTAAATTATCGAGGTTAGTTAATTAAAACTTACACACATCGAAAAACTACGATTACATATCGTAAATAAAGATAATAAGCCACATACAAGGCTGGTCCTGAAATTTTGTAGGCCCTGAGCAAAAAAGAAAATGTGAGCCTCTCATTTTAATTAAAAAATAATTAAAAAAAAATTTTATAAACTATATATATAATTTTTTTATAAAAAAGTGGGCCCTGGGCAGGGGCCCAGCTCGCCCCTGGGCCGGGGCTGGCCACATATATCTTGAATATAATGACTATAAATATAAACTACATATTACATTTTCAAATATATACAATAAACGATATTTTATAGTGTATATAAAATTATAAATATATTGACTATTTCTAATCGTAAATATAGTAATGTATACAATATATTACAATAAACATATATATCAAATGGGACACATACACTATAAAAGAATATTTATCAAATGAATTATAATGTATCCATATTATACACTATAATTGAATTTAACACAGAAATTATATATTAGTTAAAATATTTTCTTTTATTCATTATATATTCACACATGGAAAATATTCTTCATAATTTAAGTTCTTCATTCTCCTCCTTTTTTTATCGAAGTTCTTATTTACTCTTATTTCTTTTACATATTCTCTTTCTTTTTGTCTATTGGGACTCCATATTCTTATTATCAAATGCAGGGACTCCATATTCTTATTATCAAATACTTCTTAACTATAACTTCTTTCTTTAAGAAATTAAAACATATTAGCATCTTGTTAGGCAAAAAGAAATATTGTTTAATTAAAAATCCATTCGAAAATCATCCAAAACTATAAGCTTATCCTAAGATATCAATCTACCATCATCTGTTTCTTTTGATTATTACAATAATATCCATAAACTGACAACAACAACAACGTCCCAATAAAAATCTTACTAAACATAGGGTTTGGGAAGGTCCAATGTATATAGCCCTAATCCTAATTAGTAGAGATGTTATTTCTAAACGACTCACAAGAAATATGAATAATATAAACAAATAAATAAATAAGGATGATGATGATGATGATGATGATGATGATGATGATGATGATGATGATAATAATAATAAAATTATGATAATAATAGTAATCACTAGGAATAATAATAATAATAATAATTAAAGAAAACAAATGTGGGATGGCCCAGCCTGGATTGATTTAACCAAGATTGCTTGGCCCTACTGGGCCACGGGCCAGGCTCAGGCGATGCCAGTCAGACCCGACTTTATATTTTTTAATATTAAAATTGATATTGTTTTTTACAAAATGCATCATTTTGTACCTTCTCTTCGGGCCACAGATCGGGCCCTATTGCCATCCCTAATAAGAATACTAATAATATTGATAACAATATGTAGGAAAATCATAATAATTATTATGACAATATTTAAAATTAATGATAATGGCGTTAGTAATAATATTATTGGTAATAATGATAGTAATAATAATAATACTAATAATAATAGTTATTATTATTATTATTATTATTATTATTCTTATTATTATTATT
>JANZXR010000003.1:16437869-16453693 GCA_027575705.1 Erythroxylum echinodendron
TATTATTATTATTATTATTATTATTATTATTATTATTATTATTATTATTATTATTATTATTATTATTATTATTAGGAGAATAATTAGTACTTGTTTAAAATATTAGGCCAAATATAATAAAAATGCTAACAGACCTATAAAAAGATGTGGATCTTTTTAAGAGGGATCATTTATCTGTATCTTAGTACGTGAAAGTTTTCTATTGCTGACTATGTAAGTCATATCATTCTTGATCACCTCTCCTTAATTCTTCTTAAACCTTCCTTTTCTCCTTTTGTAGCCTCTAAGTACAATCTTCTAGCATCTTCTCATTTGAGCATCTAGGTGTCTCCTCTTAATATGTTCAAATCACCTATGCCTTGTCTCACTTAATTTTTCAATAATATTAGTCGCCTTTAATTGGTCAATCATCACTACATTCCTGACCTCATCTCTTCTAATGAGGTTGCACATTTAATGAAACATCCTCATCTTTACTGTCATTTGCTTTTAACTATGAACCTGCTTAATGGGCCAACACTCTGCCTCATAAAGCATGAGCGGCCTAATTGCTAAACGATAGAATTTACCTTTAAGCTTGATTGGTATCTTCTTGTCACATAAAACCCTTGATGCATTTCTCCATTTAAGCCACCCTGATCTGATACAGTGGACTATATCCTCATCAATCTCTTCGTTGCTTTGAATGATAGATCCTACATACTTAAAATAACCCATTTTGCTATAACTTCTAAATCAATTTCTACCTCCACATCAGTATCCTCCTTATGTATTGAAAAGTTACATTCTACGTACTTAGCCTTGATCCTATTAACTTTAAAGCTCTTCGAATCTAATGCATCTCTCTAGAGTTTAAACTTGAAATTGACACCCTCTTTTTTTCTCATCCGCTAAAACAATGTCATCAGCAAATAATATACACTAAGGCACATCCTTTCGAATATTCTTGGTGAGCTTATCTAATACTACTGCAAACAAAAAGGGTCTCAAAGAGGAGCCTTGGTGTAGCACAATATCAATAGAAAAATGCTTTATATCACCACCTATTATCCTTACTTTAGTTTTTACACCTTGTACATATCCTTAATAACCTATATATAGGTCATAGGAACATCTTTAGTTTCTAAAAACCTCTATATGATTTCCATAGATACATAAAATGTGCTCAATTGATTTTTTAATTATTTCATAACACTTAGAGATTAATGACATGAAATTGCTTAAGATACTAACTTTGACACATATGTGATTTCAGGCATAGTTCAGAAGCAAAGAAGTTAAAGTGAGTAGAAAGCACTATATTTGGGTCGTTTTTCAAAGAATTACACTCACTTGTCTTCATGGAGTAAGAAGGAGAATTAGAGCAAGAAGAAGACATTAAAAACTCTTCAAAATAATGTTTGTTGGACTAGAAGAAAATATGAAAAATTCAGTCCAAAAGAAGAAAACAAAGAAGCAGCCAAAAGAAAGACCAAATGGAAAACGACATAATAGTAAGAAATTAAAGCAGTAAAAACGTAACAACCATAAGATCACGTGTCATGCATTGCAAGACAAAGAAAATTTGTACAATCATTACATGTATTACAAGATAAGAACAAGCCAGCTGTCCATTTATCTATAAAAACCTAGCTACCATATGTTTTGGAATATAGCTTGGGAATAAAGACAAGATAAAAGTGTGTGTTAGTTGGTGTGGGAGAGTAGAGGTTTAGTTGAAGTAAAGAATGGGTGAGTGCTAGGACAAATGGCTGAAACAACATATGCATAATATTACACCTATCCATTTTTCCTATATGAGTCTAGCTATACAGTTAAATCATGAGAAAAACCTAGATTTTGGAGGAATCGAATGTGTGATGGCTGCAGAAACATGAACCGAAGGCACATGCAACACATTAAAAAATGAGACAGCTCACACTTTCATTTAAATGCCACCTGTCCCTTCCATTTAACCTAGCATTTAAGGTATAAAGAATACATGGATACGAAAAGGAGGGCTAGTGATGAGTAAAAAGCCGAGAGTGAATAAAGGGTAACAGCTCCTTCATTTTTGTCTCCTTCGGTTTGAAGCAAGTGGAATAGCTAGAGGACCTATTTTCTCTTCGATTAAGCCTTATCTCCCACAGTTTTTAAGATAGTTTTTATCATAATAAAGGGAGGTGTCGACTGGGAGGTGTGTAAAGAACCAAGAATGAAAAGAAATACAGTAGCTTATATATTTTATCCTCTTCAGTTTTGGAAGATTGGGACGGGTAGGAGAGAGTTTTGTGAGATGATTTATGTTGTCCTCTTTGGTTTCTAAGATGGTGGGAGGGCTGGAGCAAAAGATGAATAACATGACAGCCATGGAGAAGATGAAGGGCAAGACGTCCTGAAGTCAATTTGGAGGTGACATCGACGCCGACGACCGGAGTTAATTGTATTTCTGTGCTTTTGTTATTTCTTTCTCTCATTATAAATTGATTATGTTATCTTGTGTTTATTGAATTAGATATTGTCAAAAGATGATTTTAATGTGTTCATTAAATGGTTTATTTGCAAACCCATTGTTAGAATTTTGGTATAATCCATAATTGTTATGTTAAAATTCATGTGTAGCAACTAATGATTCGTAATCATTAGGAATTGACCTAGGTTAAATGACGCATCGTATGTTGTTGTTGTCTTGATTAATCGGTTTTCCTAATTCGTAATGTTATTGCCTTATTAAATCTAGAGATTATATCCTACTCGGTGGTTAGGTTTAATTAACAATCGTATCTTAATTAAACAAAACCTAAGGGAAAACTCGGGTTAACTATTAACCTACGATTAACAGTTTCTATGATAGGTTAGAAAACAACAAATTCAAAAAATATATTTAATTAGGGTGTAAGCCGAGATTGAACCAAAGAATCGGGTCCCTACCAGATTTCCCACTTTTATCATTTTTTGCATGTTTTCTTTAATTTGTTGTCATTAGGTTAGTTTTATTTTATTTTCTTATTCCAAAATCCAAACCCCTGTTTTCCTAAACTCCGATTAATTTCATTTCAACAACTTTCACACACTCTCTGTGGGATCGACTTAGACTCACCATTGCTATAGTAGTAGTCTAGCTATTTTATTTTGATTAACGATATAACGCGTTGTCAATTTTGGCATCATTGCCGGGGAGTGCGGTGTTTTAGTTTTTTGTGATTTAATTGGTATTTTGTATATATTTGTTCGTAATTGAATTCTTTTTAGTTATTTCTTGATCTTTCATTTTTTTGTTTCGTGACATGATTTCTATAGATATCCTATCATAATCCTCCTCTAAATCAATAAAAACCATATGTAGGCTACACTGTCTTTTTCTATAATATTCCATTACTCTTCTGAGGAGATGTAAAGTTTTTGTTTGTGGACCTTCCTGATATGAAGACAAACTGGTTTTTCAAGATAGAAGCTTCTTTTCTAAATCGCCTTCTCCCATAACTTCATAATGTGACTAAGTAATTTAATGACTTTATAGTTGTTACAGATTTGGATGTCCCCTTTATTTTTATATAAAGGGATTAACAAACTACATATCTAGTTATTCGACATTCTGGCGGACTTAAGGACCATATTAAATAGCTTTGCTAGCCAAGTACGACCCTCTTCACCTAGACTCTTCCACCCTCTATGGCTATCTTATTTAGCCCTACTTCCCTTCCACTTTTCATCTCCCTCAATGCTTTATGTATTTCTTCCCTTGAAATTTTTCAGTCGCAAGCAAAATTACGAAATCTCTCAGACGTGCTAAGATCACCTAAATAGATTTTTCCTCTAAGCCTTCATTAAAAGGGTAATAGAAGTACCTCTGTCATCATATCTTGATGTCATATTCAGTTATGAGCACCAGCTATGTTTCATCTTTTATACAACAAACTTGATATAAGTCTCTTACTTTTTGTTCTTTAGCTCTTACCAGCTTAAAAATATCATTTTCTCCATCATTATTTAACAATTCTTTCATCCTCAAATACATTATTCTAACTTCCTTATTTGTCTACTTAAATCACGTTTTTATTTGTTCCACGAATTAGATGGTTAAATTATGATTCACTACTTGCTCCCTACATTTAATCAACACCTCCATCAATATGTTCTCCTTTGTTCCTTTTACTCCTTTGAAGCATCTACGACTTCTTTCCTACTAAATCAAGTATTTACGGAATCCTATATAGATGATGATATGAGTTGCTAACTAGTTACTTGATCTTCTGTCATTTTGAATCTAACCAATTATTGCCTTCTAGTCGAAGAGCTCATTGTTAATTATTATTGTGTCTTGAATTTTGTCACATATCCATCTTGTATAGTTATGTTTAAAGAAAAGATGACTTGAGGTTTCACTTGCGTTTTTATGTAAGACACAAATCTTTGTGTGTTAAGGAACTTTAGTTTATGTTTTTACAGAACACCATTTTTAATGGTTAGCCATAAAGAAATGAGACCTTTTAGAGCAGATAATTTCTCTATATGATCTTATTCCAATTAGCTTTTCCTCCTTTCCTTCTTAATAGCTCTCTGTATAAGTTATTTATGAAGCTACCTAAATGGTGAGTTTTCCATATGTATCTATTTATAACATCCTCATGTAAGTACTAAATGGTGAGTTTTCCATATGTATCTATTTATAACATCCTCATGTAAGTTATAAGTAAGGAATGTTTTTGTCAATTCAAGTGGATAACTAGACCGATTGTTCCCTGTGATCCATTCATGAACTTTAGAATTTTCTTGGAATCTATTATGGCAATGTGTTGTATGGCAATATGTTCTAGTCTTTAAGACATGTAAGAGTCCTTCCTTTAGCCAATTATCAAAGTATAAATATGCCTTCCTTTCATTCCCTATTTTGCATTCAATGGATTTGGAGAGAATGTTTTTCATCTTGATTAGTTTTAGCATAAAGTAAGAGTAAATTGTGTCCTTATTGAACTCCTATAAACTCCTTTCTCTCATCACACAGTTGTGTATCCATCTTAACCAAAGTGTATTTTCCTCTATAAGTAGTCTCCATAGTCTTTTGTTAATTATAACTTATTGCTTAGGGTGAATGTTTTTATCCCCATACCATCTCATCAGATGGTTTATAAATTTCTTACCCTTTAATCTTTACCATTATTCTTCCTTCCCTTTTGCCTTCCCATAAGAAGGCACTTATACTTTTCTTGATATACTTAATTATGCCTTTGTATAATATCATATATGATAACCAATAGATTTGGAATGTACTTAACACTTATTTGATTAGCACCAACCTACCCTTATAAGATAAATCTTTGTTACATTTATGATTAATTCTCTTTCAAATATTTTCCAACAAGGGAATGCATTCTTTAAACCTCAATCTCTTTATAGAGACAGGTAAACCAAGATAGTTGACAAGTGGCCTTATTGTTTTGAACCTTAGGACTCTTGATAATTACTCATCTTCATTCATTACATCTAAGGAAAAGACAAGTTGGCTTTTTTGTGGTTTACACTCAATCCAGATAACTCTTTAAATATCCTTAGAGTGATTAATATTATATAGAAAGATTGATCATTTACATCGCAAAAAATCAATAAATCATATACTAATGGCATATCAAGCAATTGAACTTTTACATTTTCTATGATATCCAAACTTTGGGTTTAGAGAAATATTATAGTTGATCAAGCTGGATAAAGCTTCCATGCACGTGATAAATATCTAAAGGGATAAGGGATCCCCTTTTCTTAAGTCTTTACATCCTTTAAATAGCTTTGTTGGCTCAAAATTAATCAGAATACTAAATAAGGTCAAAGTGATGCACTCTTTTACCTAAGTTCTAAATTTTTCTAAGAACTCAAAAGCTTAGAATAGATACATGATAAAGCTCTATCTCACACTATCGAAAGAGTTTTTGAAATTGACTTTTAGGGCAATTTTTTGGTGTATTTGTTCTTGCATAATTAAGAGAAAGTTCCTGGGCTATCAAAATGTTATCTCTAATGTTTTTCCCCTTCATAAAAGCTCTTGGTGATTCTCTAACCAAAAAATGTATAACCTACTTTAGTCTAACTATAAGGAATTTTAATATAACTGTATACCCAAAATCACAGCCAGAAATAGGCCAAGAGTTTGCCATAAAATCAAAATTATAAGTTTTGAGATCAAGAAAATGTGACTTTTAAGCTTTTTCAATAGCTTCATTTTTTTAAAGAATTCTTAGATAGCATCAATGACAAGATATTTGATTGAGTTCTAGGTTCTATGGAAAAAGTATCCATTGAAGCTGCCTAACCCTAGAGCTTTTATAGTGTTATATTTGAACACCATTTTTTGAATTTCCTAATAGGATACTGGTCTACATGTAGCTTCCTTCAGATCTTCCAACAAATCATGATAACGAAAATTCGAAGAAGAGAGACTAGTCAACCATTAGATGCTTGAGTTCCTATGAATTCCTTTAAATTTTTTAGAGCTTCCTCTTTAAGCTCTTCTTAGTTTAAGATACATTCCCCATTTTTTTCTTCAAGGATGTTATTTTATTTGAGATGTTCTTATATTTAACAATATTGTGAAAGAACTTTGTGTTCTTATTCCTTTCTTAGATCCATTTTAAACTTACTCTTTATTTCAATATAGAATAATAAATTGATACAACATTTGTATATTTATGGATTGACTTTTTATCGTCTTAATTTTGTTGAAGGTTAGTTGGATTTTGATACAGAGAATTATGGATTTGAATCAGTATTGATTTGACCATTTTAATATGATCCTTTATTCTTATAACATTTAGCTTCTTCACTTCCTGCTTGATCAACTATAGTTTCTTAAAATGTTGGAATTGTTTTCTTCCTTTTATCTCCATCTGAAGACTCCTATTGATTGCCTCTATAAAGCCTTTCTTCCTCCATTAGAAAATTTTTGAATCTAAAAGAGCTTTCCCTTCTCCATCTGCTTTATGTATCATATAATATTATTGGGAAATGATTCGATATTCTAGGGGCATCAAATAATGCTTTGTTTCTACAAAATTTCTCTAGCCAACCCTTCTTTAGAAAAGCTCAATTAAGCTTCATCCTCATCATCCAGTTGGAGCTGTGCTTATTGCTTTAAAGAACCTACCTTCCATCTTCATACCTATAGCTCTTATTTTATAAACGCATTCTCTAAAATCATTGATGAAGAAGTATGTTCTTGCATTTCCTTCCACCTTATTCTTGTGTAGAACACTATTGAAGTCCCTTATAATAATTTAAGGGTCTTGAATTGTTAACTAAATGGATTTCAAACTAAGCCACGGTACTTTCCTATAGAAATTGAAATTAGAACCATATACCACATCATTGAAATAGTGTAGTTGAATTACAAGAAAACTACAAAGATATACATCATCTAATAAATTGAATCAATTAAGCTAACTAGTGTTTTCCTTAGATCATAAGAAATTATAACACATCCATAATGGTGAAGATTGTGGTTTGATAAGAGGGGCCAAGATTCACCTAAAACATGCAGCTTTATGATCTTCTCCTTTATTATTTTGGTTTCCATCAAAAGTGGCTTTGTTTCCCAGAAAATAATTTTGTATAGTTTATTAAAGTTGTTTATAACACTTACATTTCACACCAGTATAGACATTACCGAGGAATTAAGGGCTTTAATCTCTTTGATTTATTTTTCCTACTCGATTTCCTTTTTCTACTACCTGGGAACTTATTAAAATCAAGCTTTATTCCTTCATTAATTCGGATATGTGCCTTAGCTACCTTTTCTCTTATTGTTTGATTTTCAACACTTATATTACCTTTTAGTATGCCTTATGGGCCTTAGCTTACTTATTGAAATCAAACTTTATTCCTTAAGTAATTTGGATATGTGCCTTAGCTGCCTTACTTATTAAAATCAAGCTTTATTCCTTAATTAATTTATACATGTGGCTCAACTTCCTCTTCTCTTATAGTTTGATTTTTAGCACTTATTCTACCTTTTAGTATGCCTTATAGGCCTTAGTTTCCTAATACTTCATACAAGTCATTCTCCTTTTGGATCGCCAGGTTATCATGTCCTTTAGGAGCAACTAATCCTTTTTTCGTTGTCCTTTAGATTTTACACCTGAATATTGCTTTCATCTTGCTTCCTACCGTCCAAGCTCATGACTTCATCATAGTCTCCTTTTGTAAATCTCCTTTTATTAGGTTTCCATATTTTTCCTTATTATTTTAGTGATGGCCACCAATTGTAAGGTATATGGACTAAATCTTCCACAAGGTTACCTTCTTCTCCAAGTCCCAGTATTAGAAATGTCTCTAGGAGTTATTTATTAAGTTCAATGTTAAGCAAATTCTTACGAAACCTATCCTTTTTCTCTTCGCAGTAGTTTCATCTATGCATACAGGCTTGCTATCAAAGCTTAACAAGGACCTTACCCATTTGGTTGACCAATATTCCAACTGTATGCTATAGAAATTGACCCAAAAGGTACATTATCATATTTGATTCTTTCCAAGTTTATACCGGATCCTAGACTTGAAGGAACAATGGTATGTTGTATATATTTCATAGTCTAGCTTCAACTATATTTCTAGCTTCATTTTCACTATGGAGTTTAAATAAATCATGGTTATCTTCTAAACTAGTACCTTTTTCAGGCCTTTCCCTTTCCATGCTCTCAATGCCCAACTTTGTATCACCCGAAATAAAGGCCTCTGATCTATGAAGAAGCAAACAGCAGTGGTATTCCAAGCTTTTACACCTTCTCTTAGTATTTCTATATTCAGTGCTATAATGTTCCTGTCACTTGAGATACTAACAGGAGAGTACTGCTAGGTGTTTATAGCTGCTTCTTGACTACACTTTTCCAATTCTTGGTTAAAAGTTTTGAAAGGGATTTGTCTAGAGTAATGGGGCTTGAGAAGCTTGTAGCCTTTCACTTTATAGGAGGAGAGACTGCGCGTTTCTTTAACAAAGGCCAAGGATGGCTTGAAGTTAATGGTTGGAGAAACAGAAGCTTGAGCAGCAAAATTGGTATTCTGGGGAGAGGTGGTGGGATGCTGAGATAATAAGAAAAGAGTGATGAAGCAACTTATAGTATCCATGGAAGAGATGCTTTAGGCCGGGAAGGGTGGGAGCTTCCTAGAGAAATAACCATGACCCTTTTCGTTACAACTTATTTTTGAAATTACTATGATGTAATTGTTAATAAATATTGTTGAGAAAAAACAAATAGTATATATAAAAAGAATTTTTTGGTTGATTTACTTGTTTGCTATTCAACAATGACAAGTTATATGTCTATTAATTATAGCAAACTTTAGAAGTTTCTAATTGCCTCCTCGTTTTTTCATAATTATAATTACTAGTTTATATAGTTCATTTTCTCTAGCAACAAAGCAAAATACTATCAATATCTACACCATTACCATTACTATCGACACAATCAATCACTACATAAGAATTATCATCTTACATTGGATAAATATAACTATCTCTTATATTATTGGTTTTTTTATTTTTATTTTTTTTGTTTAATATCACAGTTTTACTTTTAAAAGATAGACTATATTATGTGCTATAATATTATCTACTTTTTTGCTCTTTCAAGGAGGTGGTGTTGCTTCACTTTTTGCAAAAAAATTTTCATTTCTTTTCCAATAGGTCGTAATGACTTATTACTAAGGCATTAGTACTATTGAATATATGTCACATTCGACCTCTTCTTTAAATAGAAATGAAAATATATATGTAATTAGTGTGTGTCGTTTGATTTTGGTCATTTATGTGGATAAATGATGCAACTTTTCTCGATGGAATGAGAAATTCTTTATTGTCTATAAAAAGGACGCGAAGATATCCACCTCTTTTTAAGATTTACAAGTGATATTCCAAATGAAAAGAAGTGAATTAGACGAGTAGTTTTTTGTAGGATCTCATATTTATTGAAAAGTTAAGAGGCTAATAACATAATACTCAAAAATCAAAATTGTCTCCACCGTAGTCATCTATGCAAAAACAACATCGGCGGAAAGAGTTTGATTACTAGGTGTTTGCTGACTTGATCGATAACTGAAATTGAATCTCTCTCAGCTGTTTATCTTGGATTCTAAAGGAGGAAAGGACCATGAACTCAAGCCACAAGTTCTTTGATAATTTCTATGTGCCTCACCTCAAATGCGCCAAGAAGAATGGGAAAAGGAATCAAGTCACATGTGGAAAGATAATAAGTAGAGATCTAACCTTGATTACACCGAAAACTTTTGATATTTTAAGGGAAAGGTTTCCATTTCTTCTCTGCTATATCACCGTAAACTAACCTATAGTTGTTGGAACTCGAATGAGAAACAACTTAGAAGATAATAATAAACTGGGAACCACAAAAATAGCCCATAAGGACCACGTGCACATACACATTTAGTCTAGAGATGACTAGCACTACAGCAGAGCAGCAAGTGGCATGTACCAAAAGTAGCAGCACTAGGACTAGGAGGAGGAGCCACCTGGTCCAATATTTATAGTCATTTTTCTGTTGCTGACTTCACCTTGTGTGTCCCAATTCTGACACTCTCTTCTCCATGGCTCTATCTCTAACACAGGGATTCCGTCCACCTACCCCCTTCCTCTTTGACCGAGAATTTTACCCTCCGATCACTCTTCCTCGGAACCAACAATTGCCCAGTAGCCCACGACACAAAATGAACCCAAAAGTTCCAACATTTTTTAAGTTGGCGAGACCCCAAATCCTCTCTGTTTCTGCCAAGTTAGAGAAGAAGATAAAAGATGTGAGTGATGAGTTGAATAGGATCGCCTCTCAGAACTTAGACCATGCGCCTGCCCGCAGACGAGTTCGATCGGCTTTCTCTGAGGTGCAACGTCAGCTTGATCATCCACTCTTCAAGGTTTAATTTGGTTTTCGTTTGGACCGATTATGATCAGTGTAGTTGTTTGATTTGTTGAGTCATGTTTTATGTCAATTTCGTTTCTTTATGAAGTTGGTAGGGATATGTTTGAAATTTTTTTGCCATTTTTGTTTTTGTTGGTGGACAGATGGCTCCTACTGGGATTAGGACAAAAGAGGTAAGCTCTGCTGCTTTGACACTAGAGTAGCTAGGTGCAATGAAGGAGTATCGTGAAACGTTTTTATGTCATTTGATTCTAACAATTTATTAAATTGTGTTTATTCCTACATGAATATCTAGGCCTTGCTTGTTATGCTTATTTGGAATCAACTCCGGCCTCACTTAATCTTATTTTATTTTTAAGAAGAAAATATTTAGTTAATTGTGATTAATACAGTTAAAGGGCATATAGTTCAACACTCTTTAGAGATAAAACGTAACATACACTGAGTCACTATGCAAAGGAGATGTGCGTTTGAGCTAAAATCTCGTTACCCGTCTAGCTCTTTATTCTTTCGAATGATACGCATGTTTTCTTTTAGAAATACTATGACGTTCTTTCACTTTTACCAACAGGAAAATTCTGAGTTTATTAATAAATATATTAAGCAAAGTAGTTAAAACGTATTTATTTTCTTCTTTGATAATAAAGACTATCTTGATTTCCTTGCAGTGATTATGGTGAATAGAACATGTAGTGTTTCTGGCTAGATTGCCGGTGATTTACATTATTTGAAGCGATCAATATAATCATTTGTTTCATTTTTTAATTATGTTGTCAACTGAAGGGTGATTACATTCAGTTGCCAATGGAATTTTGAACTTGGTAACAGTTGGTGTGATATTATCCTTTTTCTGCAGTGGTATGAATGGAACTCATTAGGTTCAGAAATATTTTGCAAAAGTTGGTTGCCTGAACCAGGAGTTCGTATTAAAGGTGCTTTGTGTTTTTGTCATGGATATGGTGATACTTGCACTTTCTTCTTTGAAGGTTGGTCTCTTTTTCTCTTCTTATCGTTTTTCAAATAACTTCACAGGTATAGCTTCATGTTTGCAATTTTCCAGGAATTGCAAAAAGAATTGCTTCATCTGGATTTGGCGTTTATGCCTTAGATCATCCTGGTTTTGGTCTTTCTGAAGGACTTCACGGTTATGTCCCAAGCTTTGATGGATTAGTAGACAATGTTATTGAACATTACAGAAAAATTAAAGGTTCAATATATGCCTTCCTTGAAATGACACTCATCAATTTTCTGATGATCCTTTTTTATTGAACATGTTTCTCTGATTTGAGTTACTATCTTGAATGGCAGAAAGACCTGAAGTGAAAGGATTACCCTTCTTCATGCTGGGCCAGTCTATGGGTGGAGCTGTTTCTTTAAAAGTTCTTTTAAGGGAACCGTATGCATGGGATGGCTTAATTCTCGTAGCTCCTATGTGTAAAGTAAGCTCATCCTTGCTTATGTTATAGACATTATTAAACTTAATTAGCTTATCAGAAATTATTTTCACTCCTGCATGCTAAGCTTTGAGTGTGTGCACCATCCCCAAGCTGTGCATTTCTCAGGATTATTTCCTATCTCAGGATGCATTCCCAACTAACTCCCATGCCAATAAAGACTGCATATTTGGATAATTTGGTAGCTAGCTCATTCATATGTCCAAGTTTTCTCTCATTCCCAGCTAACTTACATACCAATGAAGACCTGCATATATAATAATTTGGTGGCTAGCTTGTTCATATGTCCATGCTTTTTCTCGAAGTGTTGGAGATTCATGACCTTGTCTCCACCATGCATAGATGAAAATTTCTTCTTATGTTTTTCTCATGTATGGAAATTATGTATCCATTGAGTCTGTAGTGTAGATTTTATGTCATTATATTAACTTGAGTTGAAATTGACAACCTTTCATATCTGCTACTAACTAAATTTCTAGAATAAGTAATTTCTTGGAATTTTTGCTTTTAAGCAAGCTTTTCACGCAAATTGACAATAAATGTGATCTTTCTCTCAATGTAGATGTTGGAACATGTGGCATTCTTTGAAATACATTTTCTAAGACGACTTCTGATGTGATCTCTCATTTCAAACAAAATAAGATCTCTTCCAATTTAGCTCAGTTGGAAGTGAAAGTCATTGACATTTGAATTTCCCCTCTTTGCTGGAAGAAATTTGATCCTTTTGATATTGTTTGGAAATTCAATTCTGGAGTAAAATATTGGCATAGAATCTAATTTTGTAATATAATTCTAGTTATCTGCATTAAAATGTGGTTCAATTGAACTGTTAGACAGTTGGTTGCAGCCAACATTTATGAAAGTGAGTTACGCAGTCACCTGTTTAGTGCAGTGTAGATATTGGTAGTGTTTGTTGATTTGGGGAATGAAAGCTGTATTCTCTTTGGTTTTTTGTTTTATGCCATTGGGAGCCTACATGCATCTGCTAAGATCTCTAACCTTGGGTTATTGCCAAGATTTCAGACGATGTGTTACCCCCACCAGCAGCTTTGAAGATCTTAACTCTTTTGTCTAGGGTCATGCCAAAAGCAAAGCTCGTCCCACAGAAGGATCTGGCAGAGCTAGCCTTTAGAGACTTAAAGAAAAGAGAAACGGTTTGTCCTCTGCCAGCTCTCTCCACTGTTACTTCATACGGAACTCATTGTACTACAAAAACTTAAAGTCTTGTTTTCCTTGCACAAGTAACCTCCTAACTTTTTTCGTATAGCATATTTGATGGCGCTTATGCCATTACGGTACTTGATACAGTCCAGTGACTCTATGTGACCATGGAAGCGATTTCTTCTCACACACTCTTTTTGGTTTGAGGCGTAATTTTATGACACAATCTCAATTTATAAGATTAGGATGCTCCTTAAATTTGTGTTGATTTATAGTGATTACTGTTTTAAATAAAGAAACTGTGAAACTACATCAATGCATAGGAGACTTGTCTACCATTCGGCAGCAGAGCAGCCAATTAGCTTATAATCCCACATAACTTCCTCTCTTTGACCTAAAAATCTTATACTTTCCTTATTCATTAACCATTTGTCACGAAGCCAACAGAGCTTCTAGTGCTGACGGTAAATTGTTGTCTTGGGTTTGGAATCATCTTAAATTCCAGGTTGTGCTGCCAAAGTTATGATGTGCCGCATCCTTTAGACGTGAACTTTTGACATTCTTTGGTGAAATTGATATGAAGACTAATGCTATTTTTTTAAAAATACTTTTCTGTTAGGCTCTCTACAATGTGATTTGCTACAATGATAAAGTGAGAGTCAGGACTGCTGTTGAACTGATTCAGGCTACAAAAGATATTGAGGCACGAGTGGATGAGGTCAGAAAAAAATCTGTTTATGCATTTCTCATTTCTCACAGAAGCTAACTGATTGAAGAGGTTATGCAGGTGTCTTCCCCATTACTTATTATTCACGGGGCTGCTGATAAAGTGACTGATCCGCTGGTGAGTAAGTTTCTGTACGAGAAAGCCTCCAGCAACGACAAAACACTTAAGCTTTATGAAGATTGTTATCACTGCATTCTTGAAGGAGAACCTGGAGACATGGGCTTCACTGTCCTTGATGATATGGTTGCGTGGCTTGATTATCGATGCTGCTCGAAGAACTGAACATTCCAGATTCTTTTTTTTTTTTTTCCCCTTCAATTTCACATGCTAGAGAAGATAATCTTGAATCCAATCAATGAATATTGATCCAGTAGTTCTATTACGAAATATGCTTTCTTTCTGACTTGATGACTGTATTAGCACCTGTGGACAGGTCTTTAAGTGAAAAAGCAGAGAGCATCTCATTATATTTAGAAATAAAATATATGCATATTTATGTAATTAGAGAAATTTGCACATGAATTGTATATAATAAAATTCTATAAATTAAGAAAATTACATTAAATCATTGTAAGCAATGAAAGATGTTGATCATTTTATATTTCTATCATTCACAAAAAGAAATATAAATCAATTAAAAATTATATAATCATGTCACAATTTTCAAGCAATTTCATTTTATTCAAAGTTGTGCTGGAGTGATATTGTACTCTACTTGAGAACCTGTATTTTCATTTTTACTTTTTCTAATTTATTATTCATTTTCAATATAATTGTCAAATAATTCATCGCTTCGTCCATATATTTTAATATAATTGTGTATAACACAAGAAGTAATGACGATGTTTTTTTGTTTCCTTATATCATAACTCAACATATTTGAAAGTATAAGGAATTTTGTTTTTAAAGAGTTAAAACATCTTTCAATGACATTTTTTAATGAAGAATATTTATAGTTAAACAATTTATGTGGACCATGAAGTCTTCCTCTTTCTCTATAATCTTGAAAATTATATCTCTCATTTCAGTATAGTGAAAGAAATTCAAGCATATTACTGTAGTCTAAATCTACTAAATAATGTTGAGAAATCGGGTCAGGATCTAATCCGAACGGCAGCGGAATAATCACGAAACTTTTTAGTGACTTTTGATTTTCTGAAAACCAAGATCTATTTAATTCTATAAAATGATTAACATGAATTAAAATAAAGCCGAAATTTAATTCGTACCTTATTCCGAAGCTTGATCTTTATCTTGATGCATCCCTCGAACTGTTTCTGAAACTGATCAGTCTTAACCACCGTAGCCGCACAAGTATCCAAACTCTAACGGTATCCACAGAACAGGTTGAGAGAACTCTGTAAATTTTACAAAGAGGGTTAAGTGCTAGCCCATAGAGCTCAAGCCTATTTATAATAAACTTTGGACGTTTTAGTAATTTAATTGAAATTAAATTTTAATTTCAATTAAACTTTAATTAGAATTACAAATAATCCTAATTAAATACCAATTTTGACCATATAAGATTCAATATCTCATATTGATCCTTATTTATTAAATATCTCATATTTAATCATAAAGTTTCTCAAACTT
>JANZXR010000003.1:16460491-16492702 GCA_027575705.1 Erythroxylum echinodendron
ATTTTTATTAGTTATATTTTAATTAATTATAATATTTTAATAAAATATAATGTAATTAATTAAGTAATAATAATAATAATTTAATTAATTATATTGTAATTATTTCATTGTTATTAATATATTACAAATATACTTAAAATAAATATTGATACAATTATAAAATAATCAATAAATTATATATTTTCAATCATATTATACGGTAGGGGCATTTTTGTCATAGCTATTGTTTTTATATTATGTCTCCTGTAATTAAACATATTTCTATCCTCGAGACGGAGACTTCTGTCCATCACAACCAAACAGTTCACTATCTTCAATTTCTGTTCTATTCTGTCTCTAAATTTTTGTCTCGTTCTGTCTCTTCATATTGGAGACAGTAAGCAAAGAGTCTATAGAAGCCGCAATAAACAGAAAAACAAAACAGAGACAAACCGCCCTACATTTTTCATTTCTTTTTTTTCCCAAATCAGTAGTTTACTTTGCACAAATGAATGAGGAACGTGTTCACTACCATCCCTAGGAAACCTAAAAGAAAATACATGCAGACTGTGGCATTGACCAAAACAGCTTCCGATCTATTCTTGTCTTAGAATTTGTACAACCTGCAAGTTTGTCTTTATGCATCCATGTCACTCCTAAACCAGCTCTTCAACAGAGGTGTTTTCGGTTCTAAATGGTTCGTGCCCCAGATTTTCTTTCGAAGTTTTCTGTCTCAATTTGGACTTATTGTTGATTCCAACGTGTACTCAAATTGCATTGTTGGTTTCGTTGATTCAATTGTGACTGGTTTACTTTATACACCTGTGGGTCAAATTATGTGTTTTTTCTACTTCTGAGATTTTAAACCGAGTAAGTCAAAATTCTGATCCTTATGATCCGTCTCTGGATTTCGGTTGATTGATTTATATAACTGCAGTATTTAGTTCGTTTGCCTTGATTTTATATCATAGATTTAGCGATTTGTAGAGAGTGGGATTTCTCTCTGTATCTGCTTTTGGCTGTGATAGTTCCAGTCAAATGAAATTCTCTTCCGTGTCCTCAGAGCTTCATTTGTTTTGTTTCTCGTCAGTATTTTTGGGCATTTGAATGTACTTTGTTGATTGGCTTTGTAGCAAAACATCCTTGACTTTAGCAATTTCACGCATCAAATTGCTGCAAAATAAGAGAGGTTTGCATCTCAAACACATGCGCACGGAGATTGCACAGTTTTTGCAGGCTGGCCAAGAAGCAATAGCTCGAATTCGGGTATGCTTTGTGTTTCGACTGCTTTTGAATTGCTGTCAGGATTTTCCTTCTTTTAATAATTGAGAAAATAACTTTTATTTGCTGCATGGCTTTCTTTTTTGTTAGGTTGAACATGTACTACGTGAGCAAAACTTATGGGCTGCTTATGAGATATTGGAGCTTTTTTGTGAGTTTGTTCTTGCACGTATTCCCATTCTTGAAAGTCAGAAGTAAGTTCATTGACTACTGGTTATTTATATTTGAGAATTTTCATATTACTTTCAATTATTGACCAATTTGTGAAAGATATCTATTTTGTGGGTGTGTGATTTGATTTTTCTTTCTTTATATCATTTTGTGATCATAAACCTATTTTGTTGAACCATTTTGAATGCGTTTATATAGACATCAGTAACATGTGATCATTAGTAGTTCCCTAGTACTTTCCATGATCCATTGTTTCATCAGTAGTTCCTCGAACCTTGAGGCTGCTTCGAGGTTTAATGTGCAATGATTGGAAGAAGAATTGGAAGTTGAGCTTCATGTTACTCAGATGTTCCATGAAATGCTGCAGCAAAGCTAAAACTGAATTTTACTGTTCCTATTTATGCCTCTGCATCTTTAGAAGAATCAAGTCTTGAATTAGGGGCGAAGCTAGAAGCAGGCCTAGTGGGGGCAAATTTTCCCTCTGGTAGAGTTAAAAATTTCCGCCAACTTCATACCAAATTTTCACAAAAATTGTAACTTTTTTTGGGCGTAGTAGGAGGATACACTTGGTTCCACCCATATCATTACTAGTTATATATTCTACACTCTCTAACTCTACATGCTTGTGTTTGGACCACTCTTTGTAAACTTAACAAGACTCACTACTATATCTTAGGTAAAATTTCCTATGGTAATGCCTTTATTTCGCAATTGTTTTGCCTTTCATCTTTGATCTAAGAACCTCTCGACTTGTTTGAACCCAATGTTAACTTAGGGCTTGAGTTGAATGATTGTTGTTTGTGGTGATATTAACATTCTATTGTTCGTCGATTGGGAAGGGAAACTTTTACATACTAAATATTCATTGATGAGCCACAAGCATGTAAAATCAAACCCATAGGATTTCGGCAAACCTTCCACAAAATCCGTGGTTATGTCCTCCCATATGGCTTGAGGAATTGGAAGGGGTTGAAGCAGACTAGCGGGGGAGAGGATCTCATATTTATGTTGCTGGCAGATAGGACATTCAACCACAAAATGCTTTATATCAGCTCACATACCCTCCCAAAATATTTCGGAAGAAATTCTTTTGTAGGTGTGAAGATATCCACCATGTCCTCCAATAGGACTATTATAGAACTCTTCCAAGCACTCGGGAACGAAAGAGCACGTGTTAGGAATGGCCAATCGATCGTTGTAATATAGCAACCCCTAATGCAAAACCCATCCCTGTTTCCCATTCAAATCTTGCTGCAAGAGTTGTTTAATAGATTGCAAGTGGGCATCTTGTTGAATCTCTACACGCAACTTGTCCCAATCAACCCAGGAAGGTACTGAAATGGCTTGCATTTCGACAAACAAGGGAAATCATGATAAAGCGTTTGCGGCTGTATTTTCTAGGCTTGGTTTAAACAGCACTTCAAAATCAAATCCCATCAACTTGGTCGGCCAACGTTGATACTCACTAGCTACAACCGTTTTGCTTAAGCAAACACCGAAGAGATTTTTGATATGGGCTAACAAGGAAATGATGGCTTAACAAATAGTGGCACCATTTTTGGATTGCCATAACGATTCCCATAAGTTCTCACTCATACAATGATTTGAAACATGACTTTCCAACTAAAGCATGGCTGAAGAAAGCTATAGGTCACCCTTTTTGGCTCAAAATAGCACCCGACCCCAATTTCCCATAATCACGAACAAACCGTAGATAATACCTTGTTAGCCTAAGGAATCCCCTCAATTCCTTTTGGTTTTTTGAATCGGCCACTCATCCATAAGTCTGACTTTTTCAGGTTTGCGGACACTCCCTTCTCAAAAATCACGTGCCCCAAATATGCCAACTCCATTTGCCCAAAGCAGCAACTTTTCAAGTTTGTACATAATTGGTGCTTGCGAAGCCGAGATAAATTAACACGTAAACTTGCGAAGCCGAGATAAATTAACACGTAAATGCTCAATATGATCAATCATAGAAGCACTAAAAATCAAAATATCATCGAAGAAAACAAGCACATACTGCTGATCCTTGAAATACTTTCATCAATGCCTAAATGTCACCGGTGCGTTCGTTAACTCCAACAACATTACAAGGAACTTGAAGCGACTATCAAGAGTACGAAACATTGTTTTATGCACATCCTCCGGTCGGACTCAGATTTGGTGGTATTCAGACTTCAAATCAAGTTTTAGTAAAAATTCTTTCCCCATTCAACTCATCATGCAATTCGTCAATATTTGGAATTGGAAATCTGTTCGGAACTCTTGTGCGATTCAAGGCCCTATAATTCACACAAAATTGCCAACTCCCATCCTTCTTTCGAGCCAACAATATCGGGCTTGAAAATGGGCTCACACTTGGCCTAATTACTCTTTCCTCTGGCATCTCAATCACTAACTTCTCAATTTCATTTTTCCGAATAAGTGGATACTAATAAGGCCACACATTGACTGGTTTTGAACCCCTCCTTAAGCACTATCGCTTGTTTATGACCTCTGAATGGGGGTAACTCTTTAGGTGTAGCACACTCGTCATTAAATTCTTCCAACAACTCTCTCAACACAAGCTCAACATCCTCCATTCTTTGCTTTTGTGGTTTCTAAGTGAAATAACTGCAAACATTAAACTTCTTTCTCTAACTGCAGTTTTTTCACCATAGTTTTTAGAGAGACCATGGCTTTTGTCAAGCTAGGAACACCTTTCAAATTAATTGACTTACCGCCCAATTCAAACGTCATCTTAAGCTTCTTCCAATCATCACGTTTCTCTCCCAACGTTGCTAACCAGTTTAGGCCCAAAATGACATTAGTACTTCCTAAAGGTAATGGTAAGATGTCCTCCACAATTGTTATGTTTTGGAGCTTCAAGAACACACCTTTACACACGCATTCCTTTCAACTATTTCCCAAAACCAACGACCACTCCATATTGTGAAGTCTCTTGAATGGGTAATTGCAAAGCCTCCACAACACCAGTGGAAATGAAATTATGCATGGCCCTGCAGTCAATTAAAACCACTTCATCTAACCCATGCACTTCTCCTTTCAATTTTAGAGTCTTTGGTTTGGACAATTCCACAACAGAATTCAAGGATGATCCTACTCCTCCTAGCACCTCTGTTTCAGCCAGACCCATCTACTCTATACCATCCCCTCCGTCTTTCTCACTCACTAACAACATATGCATTTCTTTCCTTTTACATCGATGTCCAGCATGCCATTTTTCTTCGCAACGATAACAAAGCCCCTGTTCTCTTCGGCTCTGAGCTTCACTGGGCGTAAGCTTTTGAAATCGTGGGTACCCATAAGACGGGTTGGTGCTTGTGTTTTTGGTTTTGCGGATGATTTGGGGAGGTTTGGCGTTTTAGGTGGTAGTGTTTTGAGTTGCTAGTGAAAGGGTTGTAGGGTTTGTTTGGGATCCATGTCACCGTACGATTTGAATAGGATTGAACGGGGCTTTTTGGTGGGTTTGGTTTGTTGGGCAGTGGACAGGACCTGGTTCTTGTGTTCAACCTGGCCTGTAGCTTCCATAGTCTCCTTCATATTTCGTGGGTTTAAAACCAACAGTTTAGCCCGAATTTTTGCATTAAGGACATTAACAAATACGACAGGCATGATGTTGTTGTCAATCCTTCCAACCGATTCCGCTAAATATTCAAATTGGGCTCTGTATTCAGCCACCGTTTCGTGTTGTTTGACGGCGAAGAAATGATGGAGTAAGTAGCCATCTTGTAATCCAGCGAATCGATGCAACATCTAGGTTTTTAACTGCTCCCAACTCTCTTCAAACCCTATCCCTCTCTTCAAACCTTAGCCAAGCTTGTGCCTCACCTTCAAAACAAACACCCACTGTCTCAAGCTTCTTTGCCTCTGATAAATGGTTAATGGAAAAATACCTTAAGCTAAAAATCCAAGAATCAATGCCCTCCCGTCAAACATTGGCAATTCCAACTTCTGAGGTTGTCGGTCTTTCTCCCAGATTTGTTTAGCAGTCGTTGTCACCTCCTTTGGTGTTGTCTCTTTCTCGACATTAATGGGTTCCACCACGTTTCGCTGGGCATTACTGGATTCTGCACGGTTTGAGTTTTCTGGTGACGAGTTTTGTAACAGGGTTTTAAGTGAATGTTGATTTTATTTCATTTTTTGAACCAACATGGTTACTGCAGGTGATAGCCCAGGCACCTCTTTTTTAAGTTTAGGAATTTCTTTGACACTTTCAAGTTTTTCGATTTGGGAATCCATTCTAATTTTGGGCATGAATTGCTCCAGGATCGAAATAGCTCTAATACCAATTGTTACAGGTCTCATGGGAGAACCAACCTTAAAAGCTAGCTTAAAGGGTAGGAGAGCCCATAAGCCTATAAACCCACATCAGCCTCTCTTATTACCCATGTGGGACAATTAGACCGTAACAAATATCAACTAATTATCTATAGAAAATCAGCAAATTATCTCTATATTATGGAAATAATCAGCTAAATATCTGTAAAGCCCAACTTGCTTACAAAGAACTCAAAATTTTGTTTTACTAGTCCTTTGGTGAAGACGTCGACAACTTGTTGAATTGTAAGTACAAATGGTATGTGAATGAGTCCACTTTCAAATTTTTCTTTTATAAAATGTCTGTCAATCTCCACATGCTTAGTCTGATCATGTTGAACTGGATTGTTGGCAATATTGACAGCTGCTTTGTTATCACAAAACAACTTCATTGGGTGCTCCATTGGTTTCTTAAGTTCTTCCATTACTCTTTTAATCCAAATTATTTCACAAATTCCTTAAGCCCCCTCCGCACTACTTCTGGTTACCACACTTTGCTTTTTCCTCTTCCAAGTTACTAGATTTCCCACAAATATATGCAATACCCAGAAATTGATCTTATGTCAGTAAGAGACCCTGCCCGGTCTGCATAAGTGTGGACTTCAACTCTTCTTTGATCACTTTTCTTGAAGAATAATCCTTTCCTTGGAGTTCTTTTCAAGTATCTTAAGGTTTTATACACTGCTTTCAAGTGTTCTTCATAGGGAGTTTGCATAAATCGACTTACCACACTGACAATAAAGGAAGTATCTAGTCTGGTGTGAGATAAATAGATTAGCTTTCCTACCAGTCGTTGATATCGACTTGTATCTATTGAAACTCCTTTAACCTTACCCAGCTTTGAGTTGAATTCCATAAGAGGATCTGATGGTTTACATCCGCTCATCCCAGTTTCTTCTGGAAGGGCTAGGATATACTTCAGTTGGGAGACTACTATGCCCTTCTTAGATTTAGCAATTTCCATCCCCTAGGAAGTATTTAAGATACACCATGTCTTTGATTTCAAACTCCTTTGAGAGATTCTTTTTAAGAATTTCAATTTCCTCAAAATCATTGCCAGTGAGGATAATGTTGTTTACGTGCACAATTAGAATCACATTCCTTCCTTCTGTAGAAGTTTTTATGAATAGAGTATGATTAGACTGCCCCTGAAAGAAATCTTGGGACTTCATATGAAGATTTTTTAGTTTGCATATCCTTTTTTTTGAAGCTTTCAATAAATCCTGGGGGAGGCTCCATACACATCTCTTCTTCTAAATCTCCATTTAGGAAGACATTTTCCACATCCAACTAATGTAGAGTCCAATCTAGATTAATTGCAAGCAACATTCTCACAATATTTAACTTAGCAACAGGTGAAAAAGTTTCTGAATAATCTACGCCATGGGTTTGTGTAAACCCAGAGGCAAATCTTATATCTTTCAAGTGATCCATTAGAATTGTAATTTACCGTGATTACCCATTTACATCCAACCAATATTTTTCCTCTTGGAAGATCAACTTCCTCTAACATTCTATTTTCCCCAAAACTCTCATCTCTTTAAAGATTGCATCCCTCCACTCAGGAATATGTAGAGCCTCTTGTATATGCTTAGGAGTGGAAACATTGGATAACTTAGAAGTAAATGCTTGGAATGATGGAGATAGACTTTGATATGATAAGTAGTTATACAAAGGATATTTGTTACAAATTCTAGAATACCTGACTTCATTTGTAGCACTAAGGATCAGTTTAATCACTTGGGTAAAAGGTCATGTAGGGGAACAGGAAAAATTCATTTTCAATTGTTTCAAGGAGCCTTGTTGACGCGCACATGGAGGTGATTCGATAAAGGGTTGTTCGAAAATCCTTGGAAGTTATGATGGTGGCGTCGGCTTGATGGGTTTGTGAATATTGGAAGTTTCGGCAAGGAAGGACACGGAAGAATAAGATTTGAAAATTCAACAAAAATAAGAGGATACGTAAGGTTCAATCCCTACTAGACCTCACGAATACGTGATTTGAGCAACCTAGATGATCGGAACTAAAACCAAGAAGATTGAATCAAACAAACATGCCACAATTTGGGAAAATTGTTAAGTGAATTATTGCTTCGTGTTGAAACAAGAACAAGAGGAATAAATCTTACTATAGCGGCGGCACAATCAGGAAATAATGGTTCATCTTCTTACAAAAATCCTAATGAACCGATTTATACCTAGGCTTAATAATAAGTACTCGGGCTTTAATATGGGTTAGCCCAAAAAAAAGGGTATCTTAACTTAAAATAATTAAAAAGGTCTAATTTATGGGCTTAAGCAAATAAGTGAGCCCATCCTAGCTAAAACCACACATGGTCGGCCTATTGCCTCGAGGGCTTAAGTGAGCAACTAAAATTAGGCCAAGTTTTCAAGTCTTCAAGTCCCAAGCGTATCTAGTCCAAGGATTTGAGTTAGATGGATCAATTTGGGCTGGGATCCATAAAGCTCTCCTCCAATAGGCTTGAACTGTTCCATCCTCTCCAAAAGATAGCCCACATGCACATGGAGAGCCTCCTTAAGTCTCTTGGCCCTAGCTCTAGTCATGGGCCCAACTGACATAGCTACCTTTCCTCCCTTGCCTCTGTCATTCATGCCAACTCCATGGCGATCCGTGCTCCTGCTCACATCAGTCCCTCTCTCCTCAAAAAGATTCTTCCTTGAATTTGAATCCATATCAAAAGGAGATAAGTCAGCAACATTGAAGGTAGCAGACATGTCATACTTATCTAGCAAGTCAATCTTGTAAGCCTTGTCATTGATTTTTTCCACAACTTGGAAAGGACCATCACGTCGCGGGTCTAGCTTGGATTTCCTATGAGTAGGAAAGCACTCCTTAAGGTGCACCCAAACCCAATCTCCAGGTTCGAAAGTTATCAACTTCTGTCTTTTATTGGCTTGATGGGCATAGACCTTGTTTCTTTCCTCAATGTGTTGTCATGCCTTCTTATGAATCTCCTTCATTATTTCAGCCTTCCTCTTCCCATCTGTACTAGACAACTCATGCAGAGGTAAAGGAACCAAATCTAAGACAGTCAAAGGATTAAATCGATAAACAATCTCAAAAGGCGAGAATCCTGTGGTAGAATACACACATCTTTTATATACAAACTCAATGAATGGCAAGCAATCACCCTAAGTTTTCAAATTTTTTCCTACAACAACACGCAACAAAGTCCCTAAGGTTCTATTCACAACCTTAGTTTGTCCATCAGTCTATAGGTAGCAAGTAGTAGAATATAACAGTTTAGTTCCCAACTCCACAATACACACCAAAAATAACTCATAAACTCAGCATCTCAATCCGAAACAGTAGGCCTAGGAATATCATGCAGTAGAACATCTTTAAAGAACAAATTAGCAACATACACAACATCACCAGTCTTATGGCATGCAATGAAATGCGCCATTATACTAAATCTGTCCATAACAACAAAGATTCTATAAAACCCCCTCTTTGTCTTAGGTAAACCCAAAACAAAGTCCATAGATATATCCATCCAAGGGTCAGAAGGTAAAGGGAAGGGGTATACAATCCATGAGGTTTAGAAATGGATTTGGCCTGTTTACATGTAATGCATCAGTTACACACATGCTCTACATCCTTGCGCATACATGGCCAATGAAAATGTTCATGCAAGCTGTCTAATGTCTTGGCAAGCCCAAAGTGCCCCACTAACTCACCACTATGGGTCTCATGCACAAACAACTCACGCAAAGAACAATTAGGTACACACAATTGATTTCCATGATATAAATAACCATCATACCTAAAGTATTTAAGAAATGCACCATGTTCACATGCGGCATACACACTAGTAAAATCAACATCAGTGGCATACAATTCCTTAATTTGCTCAAATCCCAACAGGTTGGAGCTAAGAGTAGAGATTAAGGAATACCTCTTAGATAAGGTGTTGGCCACTACATTTTCCTTCCCTTGTTTGTAGTGCAACACGTATGGAAAAGTCTCCAAAAACCCCTTCCAAGTCGCATGCCTCTTACTCAACTTATCTTGTCTCTTCAAATGCTTAAGTGACTCGTGATCCGTTCTAATGACAAGCTCCTTTGGTTGAAGGTAGTACTGCCACACCTCTAATGCTTTGATCACGGCCTAGAGTTCCTTGTCATAGGTCGGATAGTTGAGTTGGGCGCCACTTAACTTCTCATTGAAGTATGCAACTGGTTTTCCTTCCTGTAACAACACATCGCCTATACCTATCCCAAAAGCATCACATTCAACTTCAAACATTTTATCAAAATTGGGCAAACAAATAATAGGAGTGGAACACAATTTTTCTTTTAACAAGTTATATGCACGTTCTTGCTCTTCCCCCCATCTAAGACCTCTCTCTTTCTTGATTACCTCAGTCAAAGTTGCAGTAATGGTAGAGAAATCTTTCACAAACCTCCTATAGAAATTAGCAAGTCCATGAAAATTTCTCACCTTGGTCGCACTCTTAGGCGTCAACCATTCTTGAATAGCCTTCACCTTCTCAGTATCCACTTCAACTCCCTTCGAACTAACCACAAATCCTAAGAAATTTAACTTATCAATGCAAAATGTACACTTCTTGAGATTCGCATACAACTTCTCCTTTCTCAACACATCAAAAAACATGCCTCACATGCATGACATGCTCATCCAATGTAGTGCTATACACAAGAATATCATCAAAGTAAACAACTACAAATCTGCTTAGAAATTCACGCAAAACATGATTCATTAATCTCATAAAGGTGCTAGGTGCGTTAGTTAAGCCAAAAGGCATCACTAACCACTCATATAACCCATACTTAGTTTTAAAAGCAGTTTTTCATTCATCCCTATATTGCATTCGAATTTGATGATAACCACTTTTCAGATCAATTTTTTTGAATATGCACGCACCATGCAATTTATCCAACATGTCGTCTAATGAACCTATTGTTAAATATTGGCAGAGAAGAAAACTTTCATTCTCATTAAAAACGTAGGTTATATATATATATACACACAATTGTGTATACTAAATATACACAATTGTCTACACCATTTTATTCTCAAGTCATCAAGAATTATCTTCAGCCAAAGTAATTCACATATCCTCCATGCCATGAATCTAAACTCAAGACTCTGCACTTGATCTTGCCACTACATTCTACTTCTTACTTCTCCATGTTACAAGGTTACCACCTAGGAACGTGCAGTAACCAGATGTTGATCTCCTATCCACCAAGGATCCTGCATAGTTTGCATCGGTATATGCTTCTAATGTCATACTTGTGACTGATTGTCACTTAAACATAATTCCTCTTCCTGGGCTGCCTTTCAAGTATTGTAGTATTCTGTTTACCGCCTTGAGATGTGATTTTTTAGGATTGTGCATAAATTGACTAACTGTGCTCACTGCAAATGCTATATCTGTTCTTGTGTCTGCCAGATATATCAACTTCCCAACAAGCTTCTGATATGATACTTTATCTACCATGGGATCTTTTGGAGAATCACTTAATCCATGATTGAATTCTATTGGTGTATCCACTAGTTTACAACCCAATTTTCCTGTTTCTTTCAACAAGTCAAGCACATACTTTTGTTGAGAGATGAAAATCCCTTACTTTGAATGAGCTACTTCAATACCTAGGAAGTACTTTAACTTTCCTAGTTCCTTGATATCAAATTTCTTAAAGAGACATTGCTTCAGATTTTTAATCCCTCATATATCATTACCCGTCACAATAATATCTTCTACATAAACAAGTAATGCTGTGACTTTCTCAGAATCTGAGTGTCTAATGAACAAAATATGGTCTCCTTGACTCTGCTTATATCCTAATGAAATCATCACCTTAGTGAACCTCCCAAACCAAGCTTGTGGGGATTGTTTGAGCCCATAAAGAGCTTTCTTCAACTTGCATACCATCCCTTCTTTAGATTCAAATCCAGGAGGAACTTTCATGTAAATTTCCTCTTCTAGATCACCACGGAAGAATGCATTCTTAATATCAAATTGCTGCAGATTCCACTCAAACATAACAATTAATGATAACAGTATCCATACTGTGTTCATCTTAGCAACAGGGGTAAATGTCTCAAGATACTCGATGCCATAGGTTTGAGTGAACCCTTTGGCTACCAATCTTGCCTTATATCTTTCCACCGATCCATCAGCCTTGTATTTTACGATGAAGACCTACCTACACCCAATTAGTTTCTTTCCTCTCGGCAATTCCACTAACTCTCATGTCTTGTTCTTCTCAAGGGCTTCCATTTCAGTTTTCATAGTATCCTCTCATTTTTTGTCTCCTAATGCCTCAGTTAGAGTTCTCGGTGTGGGAATTTTATGGAGATTGGTTAGGAAGACTCTATGTTTTTTTGGATAGATTCTGATAAGACATGAAAGAAAACAGTGGGTATTTTGTGCAGGTTCTTGTTCTTTTCCTAAGTGCAATTGGTAGGTCCTCAGTACTTGTTTCTTTTGGTTCTTCTTCTGATTCAACTGACTCAACTCTTGGCTCACTATCTGGTGTGATATTATCACTTGGAAATTTAGCAACAACACGAATAAGAGATTGAATTTGTGCTGGTCGAGAGACTGATACCTTCATCCTAGAATAAACTTGCAGTGGCTGTTTGTCAACAGTTGTGGCTGATTCAATTGAGGAAGAGGTGGATTTAGGCATGATAGAAGACTGAACAAAACTAGGATCTAGGAGAAACATATCCTTTGCTTTATCTTCACTCAAGATCTCCCCCTGAAGATAGGTGTGTTGGAAAAAAGGTTCTTTCTCAACAAAAGTAACATCAACTGAGAGAAAAAATTGTTTAGAAGGTGGATGAAAGCATTTATATCCCTTTTGTGTGGAGGAATATCCAATAAAAATGTATCGAAGAGCTTGTGGATCTAATTTGCTCCTACTATGAGAATGGATAAGACCAAATGCAACACAACCAAAGATTCGAGGTATCCGATTGTTTGACAGAGAAAAACTTGGGAAAATTTTTTTGAGAATGTCAATTGGACTTTTGAACCCAAGGACTCGTGTTGGAAGTCTGTTAATAAGATGGGCAGCAGTTAAAATTGCTTCACCCCAGTATTGTTTTGGAACATTTTTATGAAACAACAATGCTCTAGTGATCTCTAGGAGATGTCCATTTTTCCTCTCAGCTATCCCATTTTGTTGTGGGGTAGTAACACATGAAGACTCATGAATAATCCCTGTTTTCTGGAAAAAAGAAGAAAGGGTTTGATTGAAATAGTCGTTAGCATTGTCTGATTGAAATCTCTTAATTTTGACATCAAACTGAGTATTGATCATGTTGTAGAAATTAGGGAAAACAGTACTAACATCATATTTATTTTTCAATAGTTAAGGCCATGTGACTCGGGTACAATCATCGATAAATGAAACAAACCACCTAGCACCCGAAACATTTGGAATTGTAGAGGGTCCCCCAATATCACTATGAATGAGAGAAAAAGGAACAAAGGTTTTGTTGTTGCTTATTGGAAAGGAAGCACCTTTGTGCTTTGCAAGTTCACAATCATCACAATGAAAAATTTCATATGTAAGACCTTTAAACAACAAAGGAAAGATCAACTTTAGAATTCTAAAAGATGGATGAACTAAACGACGATGATGAAGCCAAATTCTATCTTGGTTTGTCATGACAGATTCGAAAAAAAAGGATGTAGATAAGGTTTTTTCAACTTCTGGTTTACGGTGTTGTTTTTTCAGAAAATAGAGACCATCTTTCTGACTAGCACATCCAATCATCTTCTTCGTGCCTAGCTCCTGAAAGACACAATGTGAAGGAAAAAATGTTATACTGCAATTTGAATCTGTGGTTAATTTTTGAATGGAAATAAGATTTGCAAATAGTATGGGAACATGGAGGACATTTCTTAGTGTAAGGTCCTTGTTTATATATATATATCCCCTTGACCAGCTACGGTGGTGATAGATCCATCAGCTATTGCGATCTTTTTATGGTTATAGCTGGGGTTATAAGAGATAAAGTATTTAGATGAACAAATCATATGATCTGTTGCTCCGGAATCAATTACCCACATAGGAGAGAAATTTCTTTATGAGGCATTAGGATTAGAAGAAGAAGAGATACCTGAAAACACCAATGAATAAGTACTTGTTGAGGTTGGCTTCTCAAAGGACTCCACAAAAGTTTTCAGTTTCTCCATTTCTTCGGTATTGAACTCAGGAATAGGTTTGTTTCAATTTCCTTCATTAGTTGTCAAAGTGCTCCCCATATGTGCTTGACTTCGGTTGTTCCCACTTCGACTAGGCTTGCCAAGAAGCTTCCAGCATTTTTCCCTAGTATGCCGATGCTTCTTGCAGTATGTACAGAATAGGGAATCTCGATTAAAGTGTTTGGGTCAGTCCTCTCTAGTAACAGCTGTAGAATTGTTAGCCTCCTTCAATTCTGTGGCCTTGGTAATGAGTGCAGAACCATCTTCTCCTTGTGGTTCAAGCATAACACTTCGACATCCCTCTTCCTCAGGTATAATAGCGCGATCGTCTCATTTAGAGATGGTAGGTCTTGTTTTCCCAAAATCTGCACCCTTACAACATCAAATTCCATGTTTAAACCTGCTAAAAAAAAATCATAAATACGATTCTTTTTCGCAAACATTTCAAAATTGCTGCATCTTCACTACAGCGCATTTGGATACATTGATAATTATCCATCTCTTGCCACAAGCTTTGTAAGAGACTCGAATATTCAGTGACAGTCCGAGTCTCCTGTTTAGTTGCTGAAACTTTTGTCTTAATCTCGTAAATTTGTGCAGCATCATTAACTTTGGAATAAGTCTGCTGAATAGCTTCCCAAATCTCCTTTGCAGTTTTGAGGAGCATACATGTGTCACTAATCTCTGACAGCATTAAGTTCCATAACCAGGACATCACTATGGAGTCTTGTTCATCCCACGCCGCAAATCATCCTGTGAAGGACCAGTGCCCATTAAATGACTCAATTTCCCTCTCCCCTTTAGGAATGTGCGGACCAATTGTGACCACTTTAAATAGTTCTTCCTATTCAATCGATATGCAGCTTGAATATACTGCAAATCTCCAGGCATAGCAGCAGTAGCGTTGTCAACTGTATGGTTGATTATTCCATCATAACTGCTAGGTGATTCCGACATGATAAGGCTAGGACGTTGAGAGGAACAGTGGAGATGAGGCTCTCGGTCAGTATGACCAGAGAAAAAAAACAGAGTTTTAGGAAAAAGCCAGCAGCTTTGATACCATGCTAAATATTGGCAGAGAAGAAAACTTTCATTCTCATTAAAAACGTAGGTTACAGTCGTATGACATATATATATGCACAATTGTCTATACTAAATATAGTAACAGATTCCCTAAGATACATGGAAATCTGTATCTTATTCTAATCCCTAGAAATCAAAGATTTATGATAACTATACAATCTTCTAGATAATATTTACATAATCCTACATAATCTGACACTTATTTATACCAAGGCTTAATAATAAGTACTCGGGCTTTAACATGGGTTAGCCCTCAAAAAAGGGTGTCTTGACTTAAAATAATTAAAAAGATCTAATTTATGGGTTTAAGCGAATAAGTGAGCCCATCCTAGTTAAAACCACACATGGTCGGCCTATTGCCTCTTGGGCGTAAGTGAGGGACTAAAATTAGGCCAAGTCTTCAAGTCCCAAGGGTATCCTTTCAAAGGACTTGAGTTAGATGGATCAATTTAGGCTGGGATCCATAAAGCTCTCCTCCAATAGGCTTGGAATGTTCTATCCTCTCCAAAAGATAGCCCACATGCGCATGGAGATTCTCCTCAAGTCTCTTGGCCCTAGCTCCAGTCATGGGCCCAACTGACATAGCTAGCTCTTCTCCCTTGCCTCTGTCATACACGGCAACTCCACGACGATCCGTGCTCCAGCTCACTTCACTTGTCCTCTCCATAGGGATAACTATATTGTGAGATCAGTTATTGTGCTTATTTATTAATACTACAAGTGTTGTAGGACAAATAGAAGAATTATTAACTAATAGCTAAAACTCACAAATTTAGAAATCTAGTTGATATTAAGCTGCTGGAATATAAGATTTCAAGATTGAATTTAGGCTAAGAAAGTAGAATTTTCAGATTTTGTATGGTTGACAATTTAAGGTTTGATTGCTGGAAATTTAGATTTAGGATTTCAGGTTTAATATGTCTGGAATATAGGTTTGAGATGGCTAAAATGTAGGTTTAAGAGGACTGGAATTTGGGTTAGGGTTGCTGGAATTTCGTGAAGAACACAAAGAATACATAGTAGGAAACTAGGAATCACTCATGGTTCTAAGAATCATTCTTAGGAGAAAGCATCACACTTTCTACTTGAAAATTCGAAGTTGTAGAAAAATTCCAGATTGTTTCTTATAAGCACTACTAGGATAGCATAACATAATACCACTACATATCTAATAAGAAATCCTATTAAAATTTGAATTTCAGCGTTTATCTTTGATATCAAATCAATTCCCAATCCTCATCCCACTAAATCAAAGCTTGTGATTGATTAATCTCTCTTTTATCTCTCTTATAGACTTTTAAGTTCTTTTGCATCAAGCTGGTTTGGTAGGATGTAAGTCAGTGGATTCTTCAAGGGATTCCAACATCAAACTTGATGCAGAACAAAACTCTTGAAAGATCTAGGAAATTATAGTAGACTGATTGAGCAATTAAACTATTTTACAATTACAAGGCTGGACATTTCATTCAGCACTAGTGTGGTGAGTCAATTTATGCAATCCCCTAGGACCAACCATTAGAATGTGGCTATTCGAATCTTGAAATACTTAAAGCGCAATCTTGACAAAGGACTCTTACATAAGAACCATGGGCACTGTTCAATTCAAGCCTATAGTGATGTTGAGTTCTAGGACTGTATCGACGATCTGCTACAAGGTATTGCGTGTTTGTTGGTGGCATTTTGATTTAATGAAAAGCAAGAAGCAAACACTAGTTTCTTGTTCAAGTGTAGAATCAGAATATAGAACCATGATATATACAACACGAGAATTTGTTTGAGTAAAGCATGTGTTGCGGGAACTTGGATTTCAACAAACTCAACCTATAGAGCTAATGTGTGATAATCGAGCAGCCATTTATATTGCTTCTAATCCAAATTTTCTTGAAAGGATAAAAAACATTGAGGTAGACTGTCACTTTGTTAGAGAGGTGCAATAAAAGTGATAAAAACAACTCATGTGAAGTCTGAGGACTAGTTGGCTGATCTATTCACCAAGTCTTTGGTTGGAAGTCATGTAACACAACCGCTTAACAAGCTTGGAGCTTATGATATGCTCTAGCTTGAGGGGGAGTGTTAGCTATTATGATTTGATTAAGATAATTTTTTAGGGTTATGATTGTGATTTGATTGAGAGGTTTTAGTGATTATAATTGCAACTTACCTTATATGGATAACATAATCTAGTATATAAAGGAACGGGGAGCTGCAGATTTCTACAAGCTCATACAATCCTCCTTTTCAATTAATCTCAATTTACTTTCTCAAAAAGAAATAGGTTGACTATTCTCTGTGCTTTTTTTCCAGTTCAGTAAGTGTTGGCCTTCTGCAACAACGTTGAACTGTATTATTTATTAGGTTGTTATTCCTGAAAGAATAGCCATACGTAAAATGTCTTAATTCCATTCTCCACGGTAGCTTCAATCATCCTGTTTATGATAACAGGGAATGTCCTGCTGAACTGCGAGAGGCTATTGCAAGCATAATTTTTTCTGCTCCAAGATGTTCAGAAATTCCAGATTTGTTGCAGATCAAGAATTTGCTTACTACCAAATATGGCAAGGAATTTGTCGTGACTGCCTCTGAGCTCCGCCCTGACTCTGGTGTCAACCGAACAGTTAATAGGCTTTGATTTATTTTCTTTTCTTCTGGTGCATGTTTAGCATGGGGATTACACGACTGATTTATTGAGCTGTATTATTTATTCTTAAATGTGCAGATAATTGAAAAACTTTCAGTTAGTGCTCCATCTGCAGCATTAAGGCTCAAGGTATTGAAAGAAATTGCTCAAGAACACAATTTGGAGTGGGACTCCTCGAGCACAGAAGCAGAACTGAGAAAAAAACATGAAGATCTCCTGGTACACTTGATAATTATTTTTTATTTTAGTCTAGTACTGAGAAGACCTAATATTTTTTTCACAAAATTGCACTATTGGTACACCTAATAACTCACTCTGGCTTAATTTTAACCGCTTGATCTCCATTGGGTATCAGCAGTATCCTACAAAACCATAATTCATCAAAAGTGCAAAGCATTGTTTCTGACCTACCAAATTGTGTCAGCTGTAACCATGGATCCGACCTTAGTTCTTGCGTGGTGCAACACAATAGCTTGTGTATTTCATCCTGTATTTTTGGCAGTAAGATTTTGAAATGGCTACAAAATTTCAACGATACTTACCATGTGAGCCGTTTTGAGGATTCTGGGGCATGGTAAACTTATGCGCTTCCTTCTTCGCCCTCAAACCACTGCTATAGTCTAATTTTTCTGATTGCGATCATGTTACCCAATAACTCGTCTTTCTTTTTCAAGTTGAAATGTTTAGCATTGTTTGGTGCTGTTATGCAGAAAGATTCCCTCTCAGACAAGCAGTTGGAAACTTTAAGCTTTAATCTGCCATTTTAGACCATCATTGTTTTGTCCATTTTGTTACTGATGAAAGGGTTTTTTTATGTCAATTCTAGAGTGGATCAAAGCAAATTGTCGCTGAAGCTGTAGTTTCCCAAGCGCCTATCCAACAGAGTTCTCACAAGTCCATGGGTTTTGATCGAGAAGGTCACATGGTAGATTTAGATCGTGGACAGGGAACTCAAAATCTTCAAGCCCACAACCCTGCATGTTGCAGGTCTTCTATTGATGTTAATGAAATCGAGCAATCAGTTGGACAGGATAATACAGGATCAGTTGTGGATGTGAAACAGGAAGAATCATGGCAATCCTCCGATGTGTTGGAGAGAGCCCGAGCTGCCATTGCTTCTGCTGACCGTGCCACTGTTGCTGCCCGTGCAGCTGCTGAGCTTGTAAATGCTAAATTTGGATCACTGACATTAGAAGGAAGGTCTTCTTAGCGATATGTTAATTTGCCAAAGATGAGGTCTTGTAATTGTGAGTTTATTACTTAGATGTCTTGCATTCACAGAAAATAGCATGTTATACTGAGTCATAAGACATGGAAGGTTTGAGGAGAGAGATCGTGTGAATTGATAAACCTAAAGGCACATGGTTAATACTGTTTCTTTTGTGTGAATGAAGATAAATAAAGAATAATGCAGAATCTTGTCGATTGGAAACAATTCTACAACTAAATATCGGTAAATGGTCATGAGTCACAAAAATAAGTAAATTGCAAGGAGTGAAGAACAATAACCAACATTTGTTCAGATTGGCTGAGCGCTTATTGTCACGTCTCACGGCGGATAAGCATCAGAGAGGCTCTTGGATTATAAGCGTGGGCGTTGTATCTTTTGGGGAGAAGGTAATATGCACGTTGCTTTTCTGTTCAGTGACAACTTTGTTAATTTTGAGGAGCACATGTATATGCTTAACTATCAATGCATATCAGTTCATTATTACCTCGACTTGCTACAAGAAACTCTGAAGATTCCTTTCTCCAATTTTTTTTTTAAAATTTCTCAAAAAAAAAACTGAAGATTCCACAGAGATCATAGTCTTACTATTTCTTAAAGTGATTTAATTTAATTCCTTAATATGAAGAAGGGATTTTGTGAACTTGGTTAATCTTACCATAAAACTTAGTATTTGTTATAGCAACTAGTTGATGTTTGAATGAATTTTCTGAACCTAGAGAAAACAAAGAATTTGAACTGGGATTATAAAACAACGATCTTTATTAGATGTGTTGTATCTTTATTGAAAATTATATCGAGTGATGTGCTGTGTTTTGAGCTTATACGGAAACAAGGATAAATCCTATATATGCATCTCAGCTGACAACCCCATATTACTAGTGAGATTTTTTGTTGGGAAATTATGATTGAATAAGATCTCGACTACAGTGGAATAATTACGAAATTTTTTTCGTATATTGATTTTTCAAAAATTAAGATCACTTTAATTTTATAAAATAATTAACACATGGATCATAACAAAAGATAAATTATAATTCGTATCTTATTTTAAAGTTTAATAATTTTTTTATCGTATCTTTCAAACTGTTTCTGAAATCGATTTATCTCAACAACTATAGTCTCATTAAGTATCTGGCCTCTTACGGTATCTATACAATAGGATGGGAGAAGTCTGCAACTCTTATAGAGATAGTTAAGTAAGAAGTGCTAGTTCTATTAGAGATTAAACCTATTTATAATAAATTTTAAGTAAGAAGTGTTAATTTCATTATAGCTTAAATTTATTTATAATAAGTTTTAGACATTTTAATAATTGAATTGAAATTAAATTCTTGTTTCAATTAAACTTTAATTGGAATTACAAATAATTCTAATTAAATATTAATTATGCCCAAATAAGATCCAATACTTCATATGGATTCTTATTTATTAAATATCTCATATTTAATTATAAAATTTTTCAAACTTTATAATTAAGTCCAACTTAATAAAATATCTTTGCTCTCTTCAACTTATTCTTTATATGAGACTCATTAAGTTCTCAAATATGTTAGGAATGACTATAAATTAATTATCCTTTAAATTTATTTTTAATTCTCCAATTAAACAATTTATATCATAAGTCAAGATTGATGTCTAGCAATATATTATGACTACCCAAATATTATGAATGTCAAAGTGATTTTGACTAACTTTTTCGTGCATGATTTTTTTGTATAATTCAATTTTTTCATCATACAATGTTTTGATTAGACAGAGCATGAAATTAATGTTTACTCTTTTTAAGTCTAATCATATTAGTTTACTGCCATTATCTATCGATTTAATTAATGACATTTGTAAACTAATTAAAAAATTTTCATTATACCTTGTCCAAAGATTTCTTGAATCAATACTAATCGAGAATAACAGAACATTATCCCTAATTACTTTAAAATGATGAATCTTATCTTGATCACACAACTACTTTCATATAGTTCATGCAACATCCAATGACTTTTGATTGAACGACTCATAATTAAATAGGTCATAAGTAGAATCGAAACACAACAATCCCTATTTAAGATAACTTTAGAGACGTCAAATCAAAGGATCACTTATGTAATCATTATAATGAGAATTTACATAGACATATAAGTAATGTTCCAGATAGATTTCTCATGTCATGTTAGTTCTGTAAACTTGTTTTCTAATAAGCACCCACACGTTTGTTTAAATATCTCCATGCTATAGTCTATAAGATCCACTACTTCTTTTATAAGAAAAAACATAACGTGTGTCAACCTTTTTATGTTCTGTTAATGTCCAGTCTTAATAGAACGATGCCTAGGAACAATTTAGAAATAATACATAACTATAATATAAATTTCATAATTATAATTTCATTTGCAGCGTATAATTATTTCATAAACTTTATCATATACATCTAAATATCTACAAGATAAAATATGTCTTTAAATTATTTTATCACTAAACTATAACCAAATTATTTTATCACTAAATTATAACCAATCGATTAGAGCCAAATTATTTTATCACTAAACTATAACTAATCAATTGGTTATAGTTTAGTGATAAAATTTATGGGATAATTATACGATGCAAATAAAATTATAATTGGTTATAGTTTAGTGATAAAATTTATGGGATAATTATACGATGCAAATAAAATTATAATAAGATTATAGATTGGTTATAGGTAGTTTTCAATTAGGTAACTTCTTATTACCAAGACATTATATACCCCTTCGTTATTCAACATGTTCATGAGCCAGTAGAAACCTAAACGACTAAATCACTTTCTTATCATCTCTATTCTTAATTCACTCCATATCTTATGGGCAAGTTATCTTCGTATATCTTAAGATTGATTGAAACTCCTTACGAGAAACTCCTTACGGACTCGGGATAAAGACAATTAGCTGGAAAAACCTTCTTCCAACACCAAAGCTTAATTAATTATAAGGAATAACTCTCCTAGGTGCTTTCATATCAGGGGTCCTATTTGTAGCCCAGATCAGTATTTGAATAATGAAATGATCTGGATTGTAAACAACTCGTCATTTCTTGGTAACAAAGAACTATCTCAGAACATCTTCCTCCTAAATTCAGTTTTGAATCAGAAACTTAGGAAAAGGGACGTTCTCTCCTACTTGAACCTCACTTCAAATGGTTGTTTGTTCTGTTTTGAACCTTTGGAATCCTTTAGCTATATATTCTTTGCTTACAATCTGGCATCTTCATTAAGGGATCGACTTTTTAGCATATGCAACTGTTTCAATATTCTGGCCTGACTTCACTTTGTAACTGTTTACATGGTATGAGAAAAGCAATGAAATCATTTCTTAGTAACTCTTTTCATGTAAGACGTAGAAAGCGAAAGTCAAGAAAGAAATTAGATAAGGTAATACACTCTGAATAAAGAAAATGGTAGTTCAGTTAAACCATACGTCACACCTTTTAGTCCATTAAACGAATGAAGGCTATATCTAAAATATTACCAAAACCTGGAGCTTCCCTAAGACATTATGATCTGTTGTTTAATTAAGTTTAACTTCTACTGTAAATATACAATTGTTTATGGATATTTTTGTGAGGGACCAAACATTTTTATTGCCAGTATAGAAATCAAAACTTGGACTCAAGTTATATGCAACTAACAAACGTCAGTCAAGTTGAAGCTTGAACTTTAAGCGCCAACAGATTTGACCACTCTTAAACTTGCTCAACCTCAAACACTGTCTCTTTCATTGATAAGAAAGCTTATATCTCAACAATGGGTTTGAAGAATTTATATTACCCATCGATTTGTTTTAGTAGTTTTGCCTTCTATTAAACAACGAACCAGGGACTCTTTTAGAAAGCAAATATTTTTCCTGACGCATAAAGTAAAATGTTAATGCTGCAGCCTGCAAGGCTAGACTTCTGTCGTAGTGCAACTGCTGGTTATTTCCACCAAAAACAAACTAGAAACTGTGGATGACAATGGACCAAGTCATTTTTTGGTCCAAGCTTTATCGCTCAAGCCTGGTTAGATCAGGTTTTGATGATTTAATCGAATTTTGAACAAAAAAGAAGTTATTTTAATTATTGAAAAAGTCTTCTTGACCTTTCGAGCCAAGCCGACCTAGTCCAAAATTCGATCAATTCGGATTTCATGCGTTGACCTAGATCAGTAGCCAAATTGCCATCCCTACTTTGAATTGTGCAAACAATCCCATTAATTCTCAAGTCTCTGCAACCCCACCAATCAAAATTTTATAGATCTTACATTGGTTCTCATGCAGGTTGCTAACTGAAAACTCCTACCATGACAAGTGACATTACAACAATCACGTGAGTGCCTAAATAAGTTGTATCATCTTCTTAGCTACTTTCCTTTTCCTCCCGAGAATTGTGGCTCTCTGTAATCTAGGCCCAGACATCCATCATTTCTTAAAAGTCATCATTCTCATATTGAGCTGCCTCAAAATATTATAGGTGTCACTCCAGAAACTTGGGATAAAGATAATCTTTTTCTTTTTCTATGAGACTTTGCTTCAACAAGTACAGAAATCTTAAATTTGGTTTCTTCTTTTGTAAACGACTTAAGAATTTAGAGGCAGCTGCGAATGCTACAGTGTGTGGCTAGTAATTCTTTGTACCGCAATCTGAATGCATATGCAAGTATATAAAATTCCAGTGGTTTTGTCACACCTTTTTATTGTCATAGAAATGGAATGGAAATAATTAATCAGCAGTAGGAACAAAGTGGGGAAGGATAAACAAACTAATGGAAACCCAGCTAAGAATATGCAAAGGATGGTGCAATCTAGTTCAACATATTTTGTTGATCCATTACATATTAGTAGAGGTCCAATAACTCGGACTAAAGCTAAAAGGATTAAGGAAGCTCTTAATAGATTGATTGAAGATGTTTGGGCTAAACAAACAACAATAGAAGCTGATTTGGACTTGGAGAGATCAATCAATCCTATCACCTTAATTCACGCATTAAACAAGCCTAATTAATTGTTTATTTGGCCTAATTAGAAGACAATGTTATTTTGATAATTTCAGGAGATCTCTCACTGATTTGTGATGCCTAAAATTTCACTTTCTATATTTAGCTTTTGGAATTAGTTTTGAAAACATTTTCCTAAATCTTAGGGATTTCCTTATTTTTAGGAGTAAATCATTGCTTGAATAAAGATTAGGATTTCTTTCGCATATATAATCGTCATCTTTGTACAAGAATTCATATTGGAATTTGTTTTACAAAATTGCTGAGGTTATTCACTTTATTGGTTCTTCGTTAAACTTGGAACTTATCAAGGTTATTTCTTGTAGCATTCATTTGACTTATCACTCTCAATTTGTTATTTTCCTAGAGTGTGGCGTCATTGCCTTTTTTTATAACTTTGGTTTGTGTTTCTTTAAACATTGGTCAAGGTTTTTCCTGAAAATAGAACTGATTTAGCTTTTCTGGAAATTCCTTTCAACAAATTATTTGTGGATTCCAAGATCTCGATTTCTAGGGTTCATATGATAGACAATTTATGTTGATTGGTTTATTGATACTTGAGAATTATTATTGATTCATTGTTATTTCACCATCAAGAAAATGGGAAAATATTTGTGCACTCTATTGGATCAAATAAGATACCACAAATGACTTCATACCAAATTTAGTCAAAGAGGAAAAACAATAATTGGACATAAATAGCTAATATAAACAAAAAAAAGTTATTCAATCAAAGAATACTCTTTCCAAAAATTGCTCCTTCTCTTTCCGAAAATTGCTTCTTCATTTCATTCCATGCTGTAATGCCGATGGATGGTAGGTAATCAAACCAATTTTGGTCATTATTCTTTAAAAAGAATGGAAAAGACCTCATTTGACTTGATCTTCAGTAATGCCATTAGGCTTCATTCCTATATGCACGACTTGGAATTCTTGGAGAATGCTTGTATGGATCCTCACCTATAATACCATGAAAAGTTTGTAACAAATGAATTAAACTAAATTTAATTCAGAAATATCATTTGCATCAAAATTAGGAAAAGTTATGCAATGAGGTTATTGGTTTAATTCTAGTTAAGCTAATTTTCATAGAGTTCAGTTATTCAGCATAGTTTTTGTTGTTTAACCAATTAAAGCACTACCTTGTTTTTGATTCTTTATTTCTTTCCTTATCTTTTTCAAAGTATTTTACGATCTCTAGATTATATTGGAAATTTACTTCCTTTGAAGATCTTTTAATGAACATGCAATCTTATAATTTTTTTGGTAATGATACCAAACTTTGGTGGAATTGTCGTATGTTCCCCAAATTAATTCTTAAATTCTTGCAATTACAGATAAAAATGCTCTTTAGATAAGGTAGGTTTATGCAGTCTATTTCAAAAGATGTTTCCTTTTTTGCAGATTGTATAAACCTACCTTACCTAAAGAACATTGTTACCTATAATTGGTCTCAAAGCCTTTTTTTTGTTACCAACACTTTATTAGTTAAATTAAGATGAATTATGCCAAGACTTCTTTACTTCTTTGGTTGACGTACATCAGTCCACTTAATCTTTGCCTTTGATTCATTCTCCTTATATCCAGACCATATAAACCTTCTTATCATTTTGTCTATAACTTTAATGATTCCTCTTAGAAAGACTAACTAAGAAGCCCAATAAACACTAATAGATTTGAGTATTAAATACTATTTGAGCTCTATTAGCTAAAGATAAGGCCCTATGACTAACTATTGATTATGCTTTGTATCTTATCTAGTAGAGGCTTAAAATCTCCACATTTGGGACTGGTTGAAGATATTGGTACACCATGGAATGTGATAGATGCATAATTGACTATATTTATACACTCTTATTTGATGTATTTTGCTTTATATTTTGTAGTTTTGTTATATTTATGGTACTTAATTTGCTCCAATTGCTTTCGTAGGTTATAATTGCCTTTATAGACCAAAAGGAGAGAAATTTGGGTGAAATCATGGAGCAAAACAAAAACTTGAAGTAATTGGGAGTTACACAACTATGTATGTGTTCTTGTAAATCTCTCAAAATGGGTAAAATTAAAATTATGAGTATTTTTTAAGATACAAGATTTTATACACGATTTTGTATCAGACCATATATGTCCTAGAAACCTTATAATTCACTATAAAAGGACATTGAGCGGAGGCAAAAGAAAGGGTAAACGTTTGGAGATGATTTTACATATGGACAATGATCATAAGGGGCGATATTGATCCAAGAATTTAGAAAACATAAGAAATCATCAAAAAATTTGTTAGAATACAAGATTAAACCTCTACTTTACAAGAATATTCACAAGAAAATAAAAGGGAGATTTAGAATTATGAATTTGTTGCTTTCTATTCATATTTATGTTTGATTTCATTTTCTGTCATGTGTAACTAAATTTCTTTAGTGTTTAGGTTAGATGAACCCTAGTTTTGTGATAATATGCAATTAGTTTGATTCCAGAATCTTAGATCATAATCTGATTTCATATATAGAGATTGACAAATCTTGTGTGTGAATATACTACCATGATTGAAAGGACATAATTACAATCCTAAAAATAAGATGATATAAATCCTCTAGATTAGGATTAAACCTAATGTCGGAATTCACAAATTGGTAAAGAAATCATATAAACTTTGACTTGAGTAATTTAATTGATAAACTTAGGATTAGTTGTTAGTAGTCTCAAGTGAGTTATTAGCATAGCATAGGAATTTTCACCATCCAATAAATCAATAAAACATTCGCTTAATAAAAGATTAATTAATTAATGTTTTTTAGGGGTATTCGAAATCTACCATCAATTCTTGATATTGATTGTTTTTCTAAGTGATTTCTTATGTTTTTGTGTTCAATATTACCGCCTATTTTGTTTTAATTGTTTAATGTTTATTTTCTTTAATTAAAATTCAAATTCAAATTCGTAAACTAGATAATAAGGTAACGGTAACTACTAGTATTCGTCATCTTCGTGGGATCGAACCATAGTTGCCAATCCTAGCTATAACTATGTCATTTACTTGAGTTTATTCAACAGTTATTGGACCCTAAATATTTTCTTGGAAGTGAGAATTATTAAATGAGAATTTATTGGCATTTAGTCATGAATAAATTTTATTTACATATGTTTGCATGTATTAAATGGAAATGTTAAGATTAAGTTAGGGAGTAAGTAGGCATTAGATTAAACGTGGAAGCGTAAATTTGGAAAGATCAGAAATTTTCATAAATTAATAACAAAAGAGGAGAGAAGTTTTCAAGAGGTTAGGGGAAAAGAAAGAAAAATGTAGAAGGGCCTAGAAGAAGAGAAGGAGAAACGAAACAGAAAGAGAAGAAGAAGGAAATAAAGAAAAAGGAGAAAGAAGACGAAGGAAAAGATTTAGCTGAGTTTTTTAGGTATCCTTTATCCATTCTTCTTGTTTTGGTAGAAGAACGAAGTAGAGAAAATACGTTTTATGTGCTGAAAATGAAGAGAGAAAGAAGAGAACCAAGAAATTCATTTTCTTAGATTTTCATGGACTTTTAACTAATCTTAGTTCTTCTAGCTTAGATAAACCAGGAGTAGATTAAGTCTAAACTCATTTTTGGATATTAAAGCTTTATGGAAGTTCTATTTCTGAAAATCGAAGGAAAGAGCAAGAGGAGAGACAAAGTTGAGTTTGTATTACAAGTAAATAGGTGGATAATATGTTTATGGTTATTGTGATGATGGGTTGATTTCTTACATGATTGTGTGTGCTTAAATGCTTGTCTTTAAATCATTGTGAATGTGGGAAATATGCATTGTGATTTGATAACTTGTTATGCTTAAAAGATTTTTACTGCATTTTGTATTGATGAAAAACGAAAAAGTGCAAGAAGCATGAAAGAATGAATATGTAATGAAATGTGTGAGCATCAAAATTTGCTTATGTGTGGGTAAGAGAGATACCATTTAATTCGTCATGTGCACGTTGACCCGAAACCTTCTCCTGACTGCCCGCTTGTGGCACATAAGCTTTGAAAAATGGACTCATTTAGTTCATGGTGTAAACTTCGGTTTCATCATTTCATTCCATAGGATTATCTCAAGCCATTATATGTGTGCATTTCTTTTTTTACTTTTTATTTATTTATTTATTTGTTTTTACTCCTAACCGTGACTTCTTTTATTTGTTTTTTTTTTTAAAAAGTCCCCTAATTTTAGTGTTTTGTCGCCATGAAATAAGAATCAAGACCCAGGCCTAATAATAATTGACTAACTCAGTTTAAATCAATTAAGTTCTTGGCATCGTTGTCGAGGACTTTGATGATAGAAATACCTGGATGTTATTATTCAAGTCATTAATTTTTGTATTTTATTTTATCTTATTTTTATTGTATCTTATTATATTTCTGGCTTGGTCATTTAATTATCTTTTGAACTTCTATACATTTACAGTGTGTTGGTGGTTTATTTTAGCAATTGAGATTTAATTTCATTGCTATAACTAATAATGGATGGACGGAGCACACAATATTTTTATGGGGGCTAACATATTTCTTCACAATCTCTAAAATCACCATATGGGAAAGAGTTGTTTCCTCACTTTTTTTTGAAGCTCAATAGATGTTCAGGCCATGTTGCGACATTTGTGGAAGTAGTTACAATCATGAATATTGAGCATCGATGTATATGTATGAGTAACTAAACATGTACAACCAACCTTAAGGTCCATCATATAAGAATAAGTATAATTTAGAATGGATAAAAAACGTGGTGGCTGAACATCTCAGCCATTTGATAAAAGAAGGAGATGATATCCCTTTGCAAGAAAAATTTCCGAATGAGCAATTATTTGAAGTAAATCACACGTTAATATAGAAATTACGTACAATATATGATATACACAAGAAGGGGGGTTGAATTGTGTATTCTTTTTGTAAATACAAAATCTTTAATATTTCTGATAAGAACTTCTCTAACTTGTTAAAAGAATATCACAAACGTTATATGAAAATTGTTATATAGTTAAATAGCAAGTAACTTCTATATAATTGTTTTAGAAAACAAAATAGAATAAGTCGAGAGATAAAAGATAGACGCTTCGATTTTATACTGGTTCATCCCAAATCATAAGCTACATCCAGTCCTCAAAATTCTTCTAAGTTTTCACTATACTTCAACAAGTTTACAAGTATTCTTTCTTCCCTTCCAGAGCCTCTTCAGGTCTCTTACACCAAGTATTCTTTCAGCTATCTTAGCCTCTCCAGGCTCTTAGCCTTTTCTTTCTCTCACTAGAAAGATATTGTGAGCTATTGTTACAGTATGTTTAGCTCTCCAATACTGCACTACAGAATTTTTCTTTTCTAAGTATACACTTGAACGCTCAAAAGTTGTCAGATCAAAGGTTTTCTGAAAATTTGTTTAATCTTCTACTACGACTAGTATTTATAGTCTAAGTCTCTAACTACTTCTTGATTCTTGATAACTACTTCTTGTATCTTGATAACTGCTTCTTGAATCTTGATAATCGTTATTTAGTTGAGTTCTGTAACTAACTCCAACTAACTAACTGTTTGACGTACTAGCGTATCTTCTTCTTTGTATCGTCTGTGTTTTCTTCTTCTATATTTTGCTTCCTTTTGTGTTTTGCTTCTTCTATATCTTCTGCTTCTTCTATGTTGTGCTTCTTCTGTGCTTTGTACTTCTTTTGTGTTTTGCTTCTTTTGTGTTTTGCTTCCTTTTGTATTTTTCTTCTTCTGTATCTTTGCACTTCTTTTGTGTTTTGCTTCCTCTGTGTTTTTACTTCTTCCGTATCTTTACTTCTTCTATGCTTTGCACTTCTTCTATGTTTTTTACTTCTTCTGTATCTTCTGCTTTTTCTATGCTTTGCGCTTCTTCTGTGTTTTTTACTTCTTCTTTGCTTTGCGCTTCTTCTGTGTTTTGCTTCTTCTGTGTTTTGTTTTCTTCTGTGTTTTGCTTCTTTTATGTTTTGTACTTCTGCACACTTAACACACGCACCAAACTAGTTTATTTATTTTTGACATTATTATTATTTGATTGTCATCAAAATTAATTATCGTAAAGTCCTCCTGACTTAACAATCTCCCCCTTTTTGATGATAACAAATAATCATAATATAGAAAGATAAAAGTGAATGAACTATTTTTATTCAGATAATGAATAAGAAGACATTAAGCAATATACACATATGCTATCTTCTTTTCTTGTATATGTTCTTCTTTTCTTTCTTCTGCTTTTCTTTCGCTTCTACTTTTCTTCTGCTTCTGCTTCTGTTTCTGCTCTTCTACCCCTATTCTTTTCTTCTTTCTTCTTTTTTCTACTTTTCTCCCCCTTTCTTCTGTTCTTCTCCCCTATTTATTGTTAATAAAAAAGGTTATCTCACATGCTTCATGATTTCAGAAAACATACGTTGTATGTCAGTCCTGATCATCTTAAGGTCTTCTTCTACTGACACTCGAAGATAAGCTACTTCCTCATATATATCACCAACTGAGTCACTCAAGTCATCAACCTTAGTATGAATTTCTTTAATCTCCTTCACTAAGGCTTCCTGACTCCACTGCTGAGAGTGACTAACTTCTTCCATACCAATTGTAGGAACTCGTTGAGGTGCACCTGATGGATAAAAGTTCGTTTCAACATGTGTTTCTGAAGGTAATGTTAGACCCCGCTTGCGAAGCCTAACTTAGAATTACCTGATTATTCATGCTTGCTTTGATACCACATCTATCAGACCTGGTTTTCCGAGTCTGACTCAGTCTTACTTTCATTCTCTGATACCAAACTCTGTCGAACCCTGCTTTCAGAATTCGACTCTTGACTTGCTTAGTTGCTCTGATACCATAATCTATCAGGCCCTGATTTCGGAACCTAACTCCTCATACATGATTATTCATGTTTTCTCTGATACCATACTTGTTACTTTCATGCATACAGAATGTCTTACTACGTAAGTTATCCTCCAAAGATAACACTTTGATTACTTTCAGGTTATCCTCTCAAAACTCCCCTTTTATTATTCTCATTGCTTGCGTCTCATTTTCGGTTTCCCTTTGTCTCATTTCTATCGTATCATTTCTATCATCTCATTTTTATCGTCTCATTTCTATCTATTTCGAAGTCTGCGAACAGTAACATAGACGATTGTGAACAGTAACACAAATGATATCTTACAATCTTCATAACTTTCACTACCGTAATCGGTTTGGGGTATCCTTTATATAGTTGGAAAGATGTTTTCAAGCTCCATAACTTCTATGAAGATCTCTTAGGTCAATTCTAACTCCTAAGGGTTCAACATTGGGATAGAAGATACAAGGTGAACGGGAACACTTCACACCAGTACTTCTTAACTCCTTCTTATAATCCGTAATCCTTAATCTATCCTCTATGTTCTATCCTCTATGGTTGACTTTTATCTTCTGGATTGACCCTCTGTTGACTGAGAATTCTATCGTCTGAAGTCTGTGAACAGTGACACAGACAATACGCATCCTCTGTGTTTTAACAGTAACACAGACGATACATGTCCTCTTTGTTTCACTTCATCTGTGTACAGTAACACAAACGATACGTGTCCTCTTTATTTTCATTCGTCTGTGTACAGTAACAAAGAAAATAAGTGTCCTCTTTATTTTACTTCATTTGTGTACAGTAACACAGACGATACGTGTCCTCTTGGTTTCAAGTCGTCTGTGCACAGTAACACAGACGATACGTGTCCTCTTTGTTTTAATTCATCTGTGTACAGTAACACAGACGATACGTGTCCTCTTTGTTTCACTTCGTCTGTCTATAGTAACAAAGACGAAAGTGCTATCAATAATACAGACGAAGTCCATTTGCCTGTGTACAGTAACATAGACGATTCTTTCCTCTATACTCTATCGTCTATGTTTTTCTCTACTCATCCTTCATACTATTCATCCATTCTTTCCTCTGTGTTTGATTCGTCACAGATGATGCTTATACTCTTAAATCCTCCTTGCCTTTGTGTTATGACGTCATCGCAGAGGATACTTATACTCTTAAATCCTCCTTGCCTCTGTGTTATGACGTCAATATAGAGGATACTTATACTCTTATATCCTCCTTGCCTTTGTGTTGTGACGTCATCACAGAGGATACTTATACATCTAAATCCTCACTTCCTCTGTGCTGTGATGTCAGCACAGAGGATACTTATACGCTTCTAAACTTTCCTAGCCTCTGTATGTGACGTCATCACAGAGGATACTTAACCTCTGTGTTTTTCCTTAGCATCTTTCTTCTTCGATGCAATCCATAATCC
>JANZXR010000003.1:16492802-16503450 GCA_027575705.1 Erythroxylum echinodendron
AGTATTGCTTTTAGTAAACCCTAGACCACTCTTATCATTAGGGTGTCGATAATTTCTAATCATGTCATTCATTTTCTTCGTACTTTTAGTAAAGTTTGATAAATCTACTGAGAGAGAATTAATCCTTTGTTTCAATTGACTAATTTCCTTAGATATATCAAAAGAAACTTTTTTCTTCATATCGTTTACTTACTTCTTAAGACAGACGTTTTCTTTTTCTAACATTTTCGTGTTCCTCAAGCTTTCGATGAACTTTCTTTTTAGGGATCTATACTGCTTTAGTATAACATGTGAATCTTCAAACAATTATAAATATGCATCTTGAAGTTCAATAAAATTAGAAGTTACCTCCTTGTCACCTTCCTTTTAGGCTACCAAGCATATGCTTGCTTATTCTGATGCTGCTGAATCAAAATTAGATTCGGATGAATCCAAATCTTCCCAAGTTTCCATCACACTCTTTTTATTTCCTTTATTCTTCTTCGGTTCTCTTCTAAGCAACGAACATTAAGACTTGTAGTGTCTTGGTTTACTACACTCATAGCAAATGATAGAGGTCTTGTCATTCTTGACTTCTTCTTTGATATTTTTCTTAAAAGAAAAATTTTTATTTCCTTTTGCTTTCTTTTTCCACATCCTTCTGATCTTCCTTAAAATGAAAGATAATTCGTCATCATCTTCACATGAATCTTGATCAGATTCACTGGTATCATCATTCTTGACTTCTTCGATCTTTAATGCTTTTAACAAAGAACTTCTATTTCTCTGAGTGTTGTAATTTTTCTGACCAACCTTTAATGTTATAGATTTGCCTCTTTTAGGTTTATCTTCAGCATTACGCTCTACTTCATATATCTTTAAAGAACCAAGCAATTCGTCTAGCTTTAATTTGCTCAAGTCCTTGACTTCTTGTATTGTAGTGACTTTAGGTCTCCATCTTTTTGACAGACTTCTAAGAATCTTCCTCACATAGTCTTGATTATCGTAGATTCTCCTAAGAGCTTTAAGTCCATTAACGATAGTTTGAAATTGTCCAAACATCTGATCAATAGACTCATCTTCTTTCATTTTAAACAGCTCATACTGATGTACAAGAATACTGATCTTGGACTCTTTCACCTGGTTTGTGCCTTCATGTGCGATGGATAGAGTGTCCCACATCTCCTTCGCAGTTTCGCATCCATGAACTTTATCATATTCACTTCTGCTTAAAGCACAACTCAAAAAGAACTTGGCCTTTGAATTTAGTTAAAATCTAGCTTTGTGATCAGCTGACCATCTGTTACGAGGAATGGTATTTCCTTCAGCATCTATTGGTACGTATGGTCCATTCTCGATGATATCCCAAAGATAGTATATGGATTCTATGAAGAGTCGCATCCTGCTCTTCCAATAATGATAATCTTCACCATTGATTGCAGGAGGTCTTGTGACGAAGGCACCTTCAGCTATAAAAACATGTGATTCAGCCATGAATCTTTGTCCTCACTTTGTAACAGTGGTTCTTGGAAATCGAGCTCTGATACCAATTGAAGTAAAGTACATGTTAATAAGAAATTACGTACAATATATGATATACACAAGAAGGGGGGTTGAATTGTGTATTCTTTTCGTGAATACAAAATCTTTAATATTTTTGATAAGAACTTTTCTAACTTGTTAAAAGAATATCACAAACGTTATATGAAAATTGTTATATAGTTAAATCCCAAATAACTTCTATATACTTAGTTTAGAAAACAAAATAGAATAAGTTGAGAGATAGAAAATAGACGCTGCGAATTTATACTAGTTTACCCCAAACCATGGGCTACGTCTAGTCCTCAAAATTCTTCTGAGTTTTCACTATACTTCAACAAGTTTACAAGTATTCTTTCTTCCCTTCTAAAGCCTCTTCAGGTCTCATACACCAAGTATTCTTTCAGCTATCTTGGCCTCTCCAGGCTCTTAGCCTTTTCTTTCTCTCACTAGAAGGATATTGTGAGCTATTGTTACAGTATGTTTAGCTCTCCAGTATCACATTACAGAAATTTTCTTTTCTAAGTATACATTTGAAGGCTCAAAAGTTATCAGATCAAAGGTTTTCTGAAAAGTTGTTTAATCTTCGACTACGACTGGTATTTATAGTCTAAGTCTCTAACTGCTTCTTAATTCTTGATAACTACTTCTTGTGTCTTGATAACCACTTCTTGAATCTTGATAACCGTTATTTAGTTGAGTTCTGTAACTAACTCCAACTAACTAACTGTTTGACGTACTCGCGTATGTTGTTCTTCTATACTTTGCTTCCTTCTGTGTTTTGCTTCTTCTGTGTTTTGCTTCTTCTGTGCTTTGCGTGTGGAGGACATTTTGGAGTGGAAAGAACGACTTATAAAGTTCTAGAGAGCAACTTCTACTGGATAATATTGTTTAAAGATGCATATACCTTCTGCAAATCATGTTATAGATGCTAACGGTCAAGTAACCTGTCCTGTAAGAATCAATTGCCACAAACTCCTTTACTTTTTGTGAAAATTTTGACGTTTACGGTATTAAATTTATGAGACCTTTTCCTCCATCTTTTGGCTTAACTTATACATTGCTTACATTTGATTATATTTCTAAATGGGTGGAAGCCAAAGCCACCATAACTAATGATGTGAAAGTTATTCCAGATTTTGTAGAGGATAACATTCTTTCTAGGTTTGGGATATCAAAAGCGATCATTAGCAACAGAGGAACCCATTTCTACAATAGGGAGATGGAAGTAATGCTCAAAAAATATCACATCTTGCTTAAGGTTTTCACCAGCTACCACCCCCAAAACAACGGGAAAGCTGAAGTCTCAAATCAAGAAATCAAGTTGATCCTAAAAAAAACCAAGCAGCCCAATAGGAAGGATTAGAGCGTAAGACAAGAAAATGCACTATGGGCCTATAGCAAAAATTATAAAACACCAAATGAGATGTCTCCATATAGAGTGATGTTTGGAAAGTCATGTCATCTTTTGGTGGAATTACAGCATAAAGCATATTAGGCTATTAGAAGATGCAAGATGAATTTGGATGATGCGGTTATGCATAGGAAGTTGCAGTTACAGGAGTTGGAAGAAATACGGAATGACTCTTATCAGAACACAATGATATATAAGGAGAAGACAAAAACTTTTCATGATAAGTTGATTTTGAGGAAAAGCTTCTTAATATGATAGAAAGTGTTACTATATCACTCCAAACTCAAACTATTTCTAGGTAAGTTGCATTCCAGTTGGGTTGGTCCATTTTTTATCACTTGTGTCTTTCCTTTTGGTGCAGTAGAGATACAAAGTCTAAAAATTTATAAAACATTCAGAGTGAATGGTCATTACTTGAAGCTGAAGGCTTCCAAATGGAGGATTTGGAAGTGTAGATACTGGAGGATGTGACTGGTGTCACTTAATGCATGCAACTGGGAGTTGAGCTAACAACAATAAACAAAGACGCTACTTGGGAGGCAACCCAAGGAAAGTTAATTTCTTTTATTCACATTTTCACATTTACTATTTTTATAAACTGCTTCATTTCTTGCATTTGATGTTACATTAAGGATAATATAAGTTTTAAGTGTGGGGGTGAAGATATTAGTTCTTGTGCATTTTTTTAGCTTAATTGTAGAACTTCTTAGACAGTTTTTAAAATCAAACAAACAAAATCAAAAAATTTTCTTGTTTCTATTGCTTTTAAGATTATTTAGTCATAACTAGAGTGTGAATTGACAAGAAAAATCAATGGCAACCTTAGCATGTACTTTTTCTTATGTAATGTGCATTATCCCTAGAAGAGCAGTGACTACTAGTAGACGAAAACCAGTGAGGTTTTGAGCCATATTAAATTGACAAAATCATATCAATTTCATTATCTTATAATTATGTGTGACCTTTATGACATGTACTTGCTGATTTTACGTTGATTTTCTATTCAAGAGCACATTTTTATCACATGCATTTTCATGAAAATGATTAGGCATCCTTTGCTTGTTTACAAGCTATATTAGCCAAATAGCTTACCCATGTATATGAATTTTCCTTTGTTAACCCTTTTTAAGCTTTATTAGCCTTTTCTTTTGTATAAACAACATTACATGCAGCTAACCAAATGCCCTAACATAAGCTTTAAAGCTAGCGGAGCATTTTTTAATTCTTGATGAATGTGATCGTACAAAATCCTAAGTGTGAGGGAATGCATACATATGGGGTAGTTATATTTGTTAAAATCATATGTTATGAATCCCAAAATAATCATTATCGTTGTAACTATGAAGTAGTTAAGGTTCATATTCCTTAGACTAGTGATCAACTTAAGCATGATGATGTACATTTCATTTAAGATAACGCAAACATTATAGTTTCCTATGTTTATGGTTCTAATTTTGATTTTCAATGGAACTTGCTTTGGGATAAACTCCAACGAATACACTCCGTGAATTATGGCCCTTAGGCGATCATGATGGATTTTAAAATTTCTCTTTTTATGTTAAAAGAAGATGGTTATATATGTTTGAAAATTTTCACATCTAACTTTATAGGGTGTGTCAAGAAGCTAGGTATAACTAAGGTTTAAAGGTTGTTTCTTCACCTAGAGCAACAATCAGAGTGTAAGATGGCATATAAAAAAGAAGTTAGATAAGGATCTTATAAATGAAGAATGGATATATAGGTTCTTTGAGAGCAAAAATCATTTTCTAAATCCTAAATTTTCATATCATCCCTAATCATCATCCAAAGCATCTTTTTTAAGTGTAAGAGGCACTTCTCCATTAGGTTTAATAAATTCTTAGTATAGGACTGGCTTTAGTGAAGCAATCATAATAGGAATACCATATATAATACAAGGTCACAATGGTCTTATTTGTGTGAAAAACTTGGGCCTAATTAAAAAGGAACTCAATAATTTAAATCGAAGAAAAATATGTAGTAGTACTTATTAAGAATGTTTTAGTTACTAAGGATATTTTACACAAGGTCTAGTAAGAGGTGTATAATCATACAAGTGATCTCCATTAGTTAAATAAGGAGAAAAAAGCATTATCTGTCTACTCCAATGCCATATAAATAAGCTTGGTGACTTCTTGTACTGATTTAAAAGATGATGTTATTTTAATCTTCAAGAATTTAACAAAGAAACCTGCTTCAATTAACTCCTCTATGTAAATTATTAGATCCTTTATCAGTAACCAATTTTTTGGTGAATTAGAGATGTTATGATACTTTTAATGCTTACGATATTGAAATTATTGTTTTTGAGTTAAGCCTTGATAAATCTTTAGGCCCTAATGGATTTAATAGATGTTTTTTTCAAAAAACTTAGTGACTTATGCAATTTTTAAATTCTTCGCAGAAGGTAACTAATCAAAGAGATCAATAAGATATTTTTTTTACCTAGTTCCTAAAGTTCCCAACCTAAGCTCTTTAACGAGAATATGATAATTTCTTGTTCCAAATTTTTAGTATGAAATCATTTCTAAATTATTAGCATCAATATTGAAAAGAGTTTTAAAACTAATAATCATTGACACTTAAGGTGCATTTATAGAAAAAAGATTCATAGGTGACAATGTGCTACTAATATATAAGTTATTTAAGTGATATTTAAGGAAAGATTCTTCTAAACCTTTCCTTAAATGTTGATTTCCATCAGCATATGACTCAATTAGTTGGAATTTATTCTTTAGTTGATGGAAGCGTTTTGTTTTCCTTGAGAAATTTAAGAATTAGGTCAGGGTATTTATATCAAACACCTCATTTAGTATTTTAATTAATTATGAGCTAACTTAATTCTTTATGGGAGGAAGGGGATTAAGGCAAAAAGACACCATCTCTCCATATATGTTCATCTTATATATGGAAGCTCTATAAGGCTAGTTAAACACAAATCCTTGCTTCAAATATCACAGATGATGCAAAATGCTAGGTTTGTTTAGCCTTTCATTTATTAATAATTTAATCTTTTTTTAAGAACTTGTGATAGATCAGTAAGCATTTTAATAGCCTCTATTCATACTTTTAGAGTGATTCTTGTTTTGAAAATCAATAGAAATAAAAGTCGCATTATCATTTCTTCCAATGCTCACTACCTTATTGATTAGCCTTTAACCATGTTCATACTTTAAGTCAAGCATCTTCCTTTCACTTACCTTATGCTATGGATTTCCATAAGGAAGCTTCAATTTAGATTATCCCTCTGATAAATTGAGAAGATGTAAAAAAGACTGAGTAATTGGTTAATAAAGCATTATTACTTACAGGTAGATTATAACTTATTAGATCAGTGTTAAACTTACTCCACATACTAGTCTTAATTTTTCCCCTCAAAGGGTAAAATAAATTATTAAAATTAAGGGATGTTATAGCAAGTATATTGTCATGGAGAGTTAACAAGAAGTATGTCAGCTTATAAAGAATGGGGACTAGAGATCGGCCTAATCAATATTAGCAATAAAGTTTGTATAGGGAAGAGCCTAGAGATTGCTAAAGAATAAGAACTCACTTCGAGTTAGGTGGATACACAATCTTTTTTTTAAAAAAAAAGAAGTTTATAAGATATTAAGAGCAAACCCTCCTTCTTATGTTTTCTAAATAAATTATTGAAATTATATGGGGTCTTAGAGGGGAACTTTAAGTTCAAGGTTGGTAATGGTGAATTAGCTTCTTTATAATTCAATATCTAGAGAAAGGTTAGGCCCTTATGTAACACTTAGAATATTCCATCTTTCTTAAATAGATTTTTAAGTAGTATTAAAATAAGAGTATATATTAGCTCAAAATAATGGCCAAATTATCCTGATGAGCTCGGGCATATCTTACCAGGTTACAATCCTAAAAAAAAGAGGGAGGACGTTTAATTCTAGCTTAGGTAATGTTCTGATAAATTTAATAATAGCTCCTATTGAGAGATTCTTAGAGATAGAGTATAGAATCAAGAATGATGCAAAGTGCCATGGAGAAAAACTTATAGCCTAGGTTATACTTCTTCTTATGGTTGGTTACTAGGAACAAGGTAGCTTCTACTTTTGATAGAATAAACTTTTTCAACCTCATCAACAACCACTTTTTATACAATGATAACTTGAAGACATTGATGTTCACGTTCTTTAATTGCAAATTCTCATTAGTTATTTGAAAACATTTGCCTTATTTATGCCACCTGAATAACTATGGTCTCAACTACTCAAAGTTCTTGACATGGAAGCAGTCAGATAGGAACTACTCAAATTTCTTGATATGTAAAAGAAATAAGGTCGTGTTTGAGATAGCCTTTAGTTCATATATGTATTGTATTGGAAGGAAAGGTATGACGTATGCTTTCAAGGAGTGGAAAGTCTCACAGTTATTATTTAAAGAGAACTTAATATATGGATTAAGGATAAACATTTAAAAATAAAGAGGCTAGAAGTTATAATGATATAGCTACAAATATGTGGAGACTAAATGTGGATCACATTTTAAAAAGGGGGAAGGGTGACAGATCTTTTTATTTTAGAGGAAACTATAGAACATTATATGATTGAAACATAAAAAGTAGGTAGGAGTTAGTTAAAACTGAAGATAGTCACTGGTTTTTTTTTTTGGTTGGAAAGTTAGATAGTCAGTAGCTTTTCTATCATTAAGGAGATGATTTAGGTTTTAATCACTAGTGATAGCATTTTTACTTATAGGAGAAGTTAACTACATGTTTTTTATGCTTGCTATATGTTTAAGGAATTAATATAGATTGATGCTCTTTGTCTTAGCTATCTATATCTTTAATAACTATATAAAATTTCTTTTCATATGTTAATGATATTCTTTATATATAAAAAAAGAGTTCCAGAATTAAGAATTAAACATTATTAATTACTTCCCGCAAATTTTAAAGGTAACAACTTAGAGGTATATCTTTTTAAATTTCGTTTCTGTATTAGTGTCAAAACTTTTAATTATTTTATGGACTACTAATATAAGAATCCCATATTTTAATTCTTTTTTTTAAAGAAAACTTCCTAAACTGTAAAATTGTCATAAAACTCCTTTACTTTCGAACTTTTATAAAAATCTCCTTTAAAACTTGCATCAAAATTGTTAACATTAAGGCAAACTTTTCTTATAGGAGCACATGTAAATTAATAAGAAGTTGTAGTTGTGATTGGTTCATTATGACATGACTTAAATTACTTCATCTATTATCCCTCTAAAATGAAATCCAAACTATTTTGTCTTTTATACATCAAATTTTACTCAATACCAATATTCATTTTCTCTTATACATGACTTTTTACATAATAATTGTAGTCATTTTCTTTTATAAACGAAATGAACCATTCACAATAATTTTTCATTAATTCACATATTTTTCTGCTAGTAACTATTTCAATGAAAATCTCAAAGAATAAGGTTTTATGGAAAATTCAAAACTAAAAAGAAGTTTTTGATAATTTTAAAGTCTAAAGATTTTTTTTTTAGAAAAGTGTTAAACTATAAGGGAACTTCATATCGTTACCCTAATTTTATTTAGGTTTTAGAATTATTTAAAATACTCAAAATTGTAAAACAAAATTTTATTAATAAAAAAGAATAACATATTCTAAAGTGCCCAATCTTTTGGCATTTTTTCAATTTAGTGCTCAAGCTATTAAAATTTTCAATTAAGTGACCGATATTTTATTATAACCTTAACAGCTTAGTTCAACGTCTTAAACCTATTAGCATTTGCTAATTTGGATAACATAATCTTTTTTGTCTATGATATATAGGTATCAACTTGAAAATTAATTGCAAACTAAACATCTATATGAACTAAAACACCCAACATAACATATTGAAATGGTTGTTTTGGTCCATGTGGATGACAAGTTGGTGGTAGATGTATATTTGACTATATTTATACACCCATATTGATGTATTTTGCTTGATATTTTGTAATTTTCTTGTATATTTGGTACTTAATTTACTCAAGTGCATTCATAGGTGATAATTTCCTTTATAGACCAAAATGAGAGAAATTTAGGTGGCACAATCGAAGATTTGAAGTAATTGGGAAATACATGGCTATGTATGTCGCTGTGCACATATCTCAAAACGTGTAAAATCATGATTTTAGGTATTTTTAGAGCATGAATTGATAAACGACTGTGTATGTCATAAAAACCCTAAAATTCGCTATATAAGGACGATAATAGAGGCAAACAAGAGGAGTAGACATCATGAGGCATTCTGAAATTATCAGAGGTGACTTAAGGGGCGATTTTGGTTCAAAGAACTGGGAAAAATGAAAAAAAAAATGCTTGAAAGATCCATCAGAATACAATATGAAACCTTTACCTTGCAAGAATATTTGATAGAAGACAAACATGGAGATTTAGAATTATGAACTCGTTTTTTTATATTCTTTTTTCTTTATGTTTATGTTTGACTTCATTTCCAATTATGTGTTACTTACTTCCTTTAGTTTCTAAGTTAGATGAATCCTAGTTTTGTGCAATAACATGTTTTGATTTTTTTTATTTAATGTAATTGGTTTGATTGATCTATTGTGATTTGATTACTTGTGTAATATATGTTCTAATAGATCTAGAATATTAGATCATAATCTTATTTCATATATAGAGAATGATAAATATTCTGTATGAATAGATCAACTATAATTGAAAGGAGTTGATTAACCCTAAAGATAATATGACATAAATCCTCTAGATTAGGGTCAAACCTAGTAACGAGATTCGTAAATTAGTAAAGCAATCCTATAAACTTTAGCCTTAGTAGTTTTATCAAAAAAATTTAGGATTGGTTGTTATTAGACTTGAGAGAGCTATTAGCATACTATAGGAATTGTCACAAAGGTTTACTTTGGACACGAACTTTTATCACAAGTCGTGCCCACCTTCGCGTGGTAATCCCACTTCAATCCATTTAAGCAAGATTCAGCCTTCTCATGTGAATGTCGCTGAGCAATTTTGTTAGCCCTCGAACACCTCACGCACACTCAAGTGTTTAAAGTATTTCTCTCTCACACAAAATAACACGTGTATAACAGAGTAAAGAAAGCAACAAGATATATATATATATATATATATATATATATATAGTCGAAGCTACTCTTTTATTAACTCTCCACAAAATGTTAACAAAAGACATAAGTACCTCCTTCTCGAAGCACTTACAAGGAACTCCCTACTTGAAGCCCTTAAAATGAGAACCCCCTCTAAAAGCTCTCAACGCTCAAAGCTTTCTCCTCTAAGTGATTTCTCTCAAAGAGTCAATCCATAGCTCTCTCCTCTAATGAGCTATTTATAGACATCTCTATGTGACTAAGTTAGAATACTAGTAGAACTCTACTAGCTAAGATCACAATCTTATCCTATCTTATCCGTATCAGATTAACTAACCAACAGATGACATCACCATCTAATTAGGACTCTATCTAATAGGATTAAGTTACATCATATTAACAAGATAAAAGATTACCCTATCTAGGAATGATTATCCTTATCTACGAAGATCTTCTCTATCTTTAAATGATCCTTCCACATAATCTTTATCTCTTAAATCTGATGTTCATCCACTATGATGTTGGACCCCCATCCTTTTCTTACTAGTAAGCATGTGTTTAGTTTTTGTTGAGGTTTAATTTGATTAAATTGTTGTGGTTAGGTATTA
>JANZXR010000003.1:16509994-16522671 GCA_027575705.1 Erythroxylum echinodendron
CATTTAGGAATAATACATAAATGCAATATGAATCTCATAATTATAATCTCATTATAATTTCATTTGCAATGTATAATCATTCCATGGACTTTATCATATACATCTAAACATGTACAAGATAAATAATGCCTTTAAATAATTTGTCACTAAGATACAACCAAAGCGATTGGCTGTAGGGTATAAACCAACACCTCCTGTTGCAAGTTGTATTTGGTTGGATCGTAGATTGTTACTCAATCCCACATTTATTGAGCTCATTAAACTTGTACAATATTAACATCTAAAGGACTTATATAGGCTGAATTGAATTGAGTTTAAAACCAAGTGGAATTCATGGAGTACAATAATGTGTTATAGCTTTTACTCATTGCAATTAACATATTTCAGCAAGATAAAAATTTAAAATAAATGTCTAAATCTTTAACAGTGATAGCAATATTTCAATAAAAATTTCACTGAACATGACGCCTAAGGAGATCTAGAAATATGCACCCCCTATCTTAACTAATTATATTCATTTTTAAAATTTAAATATGATTATATTAAAATAAGACTTTAAAGGGCATGTGTGTGGAAGTGGAAAAGCGTAGAAAAAGAAAAAGAAAGGAGGACAAAATAGGATCTGAGATGAAGTCTTAGTAGGACGCATGACCAAAAGATATAGATGACGAATTGTATGAATTATACTTGTTATGTTGACATTGCAATGTCTATGCGGTTGGCGGTCGCGAGGGGTTTTACGATGCAGACGAAGAATCTTGATAGGTTAAGATGTTGCCCAACAATAACGTAATAACAAGTTTATAAAGAAATCGCAGGTAGTGAACAAGAACAATTTTTTCTTCTCAAGCTAAAGTCCTGCTGCTGGTTGATATGAGGAGCTTTTAGAGTACATGTCCCGTCTTGAAAAATTGGATTTCAACTCCTAATGCAGTATGTCGACATGAATGTATAAGACGATCACTCGATCTGTAACCCAACAAGAAGGATATTGGAGAAGCGAATCCAATCTGCTCCAAAGAATACCTATATAGAATGGCATCTAGGCAAATTTAATACGACTATCAAGCTAATTGGATAGTCAATACAAGTTAGGCTCGTCAATTGAATATCTGAAGATGAACTGCGAGACTTCAATCACCTAAAATGACTGCTTCAAACATGAATCAAATGAGAGGTATTGACGTGAGGCCAAGGGCACCCCATGGACATCTTCGGACAAAATGTTCGAAAAAACTTTTTTTTTCTGTTCCCCACTCACTATGTCGATCCTTGTCTTTTTTCTGCTCTTTTCTATTTCTTGACTTAAATAAATCAATAAGAAGTAAACAAACAGGAGTAGAACCCTAGTGATAGCTTTCTGAAAGTATATAAGATTTGATAGGTTTGAGATTATGCCGCTTTTACTATGTAATTTGCGTCAGTTTTAAGATTTGAAAAGTGTATTAAACAGGTATGTTGCGCTCCTAAATGGATTCCTTACTTGTTGAATGAATCATCTGCCACCCAATTTAATTAATATGATCTTATCATGGATTAAACAAATTTTGCTTGGTGAAGTTTCTATAAAACGTTTTTTTCGCTTTTAATTTTGCATTGTTGGTGTTTAAAATAAAATTGTGTTCGTATACCGATATGTGTGGTGGAATGGATCATCTACTAAAGTAACTGCAAAGAAATATTTCAGATGTTTGGCCACACATGGTCTTAAGCTATACCTGCTTGGCCTAGCCATAACAGCGATCATAACGGACACACAGAAGTCAAATGAAGGATCCATAGAGTGGTCCATGTGAACTGATATGTTATAAATTTGCCATCTTCATTAACCAGTGGGGATGTAGTCATTGAAAACCCGTCGATCTCCAAGGAAGAACCAATGATATACGTGCTACGAGTATCAGACATTAATATGCGTCCAACATAGACAAATTAGTCTACGAGCAGCATATTTTTAGACTATATTACACTCACTCATACGAGTTTAATAGTTTTCTTTTCTTTTGGTATATAATTCATTCTGGACTTGAATTGATCTTGAAGGGTGTACGGAACAAGGGAATCGTGTGCTTTCCAATATATCAAAGTATATTTGTTATGATCTAGATTACAATTTTGTTTTCCAGAATATCACTTTATTCACTCTTCTTTTAAATTATATTTAAGAATATACTGAATGTTAATTAATTTAACTATGTTGTAATTAAAATGCTATGAATACTCACATAAATACATGTGTAATTGATTGTTGTAGTGTTTATTCTAGTGCGGGGGTAAAGCGAAAAGAAATATTAATGAAACAATTTTTAGCTAAATAATAGCTAAAGCCAAATAACTATTAATTAGGGAGGTAATTACATATGTAGTTTTCGCAAATAAAATGATATATAATTTCTAAAAATATTCCTTTGGCTTCAAGTTAGTGTTAAAATGACAACTGATCAGGAGCATTGTTCCACCGACTTATATTTACAACGCCCAATATTAGCACCATATAGGACAACAATAATGTTTATCTCAAAGTTTTAAATTTTTAAATGTTCCATAAGAAGATTATGTATCCACCAAGTTCTGTCCATTTGTTGCCCAAAAATAATAATGTTTTACATACTCATATACTTGATGAAAAGAAAACATGTTGGAACTTTTGGCTTCAAGCCATCACCACATGACTCGATTAAGCTAAGGTTATTACTTAATCGTAACTGTCAGGCAGAGATGTTTAAAAGGAAGTATATATTCAAGGCCAGCTCTAAATTGCTCAACTGTTATGAAGGCAAATAATTAAGTTTGTCAGCTACAGAAGGTATGTGTCATATATAGATTGGTTTCACGACTTCTGTTTCCCATATCGAACAACATATTAGAGAGGGAAAAGATAATCCAGATTGATTGAAAAGGACTGTGAGTAAGCAACTAGTAAGTTCCAAAGAATAGAACAATACTTTTGTGGCTTTGGGACTATATCCCAACTTAGATCACAAAACCCTACTGGTTGGATACTGAGAGTAACACTTCCATGATCCACGGTAGGTCCGGGGTAAATGATGCTCAGGAAAGCCCTAAGCTACACATGGGGACCATGAACTTATATATTTCCTGCCCTTCACACAACATAATCAGCAGAAGCGGCATATTTGTAGGGTAAGCCCCTGTCTTGATTGATCTCAAGGTACAGATGTCTTCTAGCGTAGGTTTAATTAATGCTTCATGATATAAAGGACATTGGTGGGTTTGGTTGCTCCAACTCCTTGCTCTTGATTACAATGCTAAAGTCACTCAGGAAAAAAATGCGCAAAAGCCTAACTAAAACTCTATAATATATTTTTAGGTAGCACATTGAGAGCATTCGTACCCTAAACTATCAGCCAGTGATAAGTTATAAAGTCTCTTCCATGTGGAAGACTGCAGCTTTTTGATCAGAAATAGTAAGTGATCAATAGTATAATTGTCTTTTGCTTCAAAGTTATATATAAAAAAAAAAACAGTAAATGTTGGGGCAAACGCTGTAGATTGAATTCCATCCGTTTCTAAATGGTGTTAGACTATTCATTCGTAACTGTTTTGATCTTTGCTACAAAGAAGCATAAATATGAATATGAAGTTTTCACCTTATCTACTAATATATCAATATCTGGACATTGATGGGTTAAGAAATATTATGTCCTCTTCTACAATTACCTTAAAAAAAACTTAATTATTTTTCAGGAACACGATACATGTAATTTGATTAATTTATATTGAAAGCCTTTTCAACTTTAATTTAAACACATTTTAAATAAATAATCCTTCATAAATATGCAAAATTGAGAGGCATGATATTATTTGTTTATCTGTTTAACTCATATGAGAACATAATATATTCAAGATAACATACTAATGGCGGTCCGAAAGCAATACATGATGATATAGCTCCCTCATTTGGAGCAAGGGCATAAAGCAACAACATCATTTCTTTTCCTCTCACTCAAACCTAACTAAATGACGCAACCACCTGCTTTGTCCTCTCCCTATACTGCCCTTCTTTGTTGTTGTTTCTTCGATGTTTTATGCGTGTATGTGTGTGTTTGAGTGAAAAGAGAGAGACAGATGAGTCCACGGGAGTTGGCAGAAATGATGAACTTTCAAAGCCCTTTTCCTCCAACTTTACTCACTAGCCTCTATGTTGCAGTCTCAACTGAAGTCTTATAATTTTTTAAAGCTTTTGCATTACTTACAATCTGAAAGATCGTTTACTTCATATTTTTTTCTTTTCTGTCTTTCTCTGTCGGTACCATGTAGGTCTCCCCCCACAAAACTCTCCCTTCCTTTACTGTTTTCCTTATTATCTTCTCATTAGTCTCTCGGTGTTCTCACTTAACCTTTTCGACTCCTTTTTCTAACCAATTTTTCTTCTATTTGTTTGTTGTCCAGGAGACCTGAGACTAACCCGTTAGACCTTAACAACTTGCCGGAGGATTACAGTAGTAGAGATGGTATACAACTAGTTTTCGAGGAAGGCTCTTCTTCTGGTATGTAAAGTAAGATTTTTGGTTGTGGTAACTTTGTATGTATCATTTGTCAATATTCCTAACATTTCAAGAAGATACAACAGAACTAAGAAAACGGAAGAGAAATATTATCCTTTATTTGGATTTTTTAAGGTGGAATTTCCACATGTCAATAAGTTGTGTATATTAATGGGCTGCAATTTCTTCTTTCCTTGCTTGACTTGTTCCCTTCTTCCCTATTTATATTTTTGTACTTAACTAGCATGAAATCTTTTAACCCTTAATTAAAGAGGGAAGCACTGCGATTACAGAGGTGCAATTGCAAGAAACATAGTAAATCACGGTAGCAGATCATACCGCAAATTCTAAACCTCGGAGGAAACAAATAAACAGATAGAAAAGGAGCTGAGAAAAAGAATTTATCTGGATTCTTATTCATGATTTGAGTGACTAGGGTTCGGCTTTTGGGGCCGAGAAAGGTCTCATCGGAGTGACTCTAATTGGTTACTTTTGCTCCAGGACTAAAGAAAAATAAAAGCGGCGCTAAGGACGGGAAAGATGACTGTGGTAAGGTCTATGAGTGTAGGTTTTGTTCCCTCAAGTTCTGTAAATCTCAAGCTCTTGGAGGGCATATGAACCGACATAGACAAGGCAAGTCATGAATTATGGTTTCTTTATGTATTTCCTTAAAAAAAGGACAGTGAAGCTTCAGCTTTTATTCAGTTTCTCATATGCAAAGCATGGACAGCGGCTGCAACTAAACAAAGATATGTCTGTGCCATAAGTTAGCGACGTGGTCATGTCAATCTTCAGGCAGACCAACTTGAAGTCGGGGTTTTTATATCTGTTTTGCTGGGGTTGCGGGCGCTTTCTTTGTTTACCGTGATTTTGATTTTGGTTTACCATGATTTTGATTTTGGTTTACTTTGTTTGCTACTCAGAGAGAGAGACAGAAACATTAAACCAAGCTCGCCAACTGGTCTACAGAAAAGATAATAACCTAGCCCAAGGTGGTCATCTAGGGTACGTAACTATACATTCCATTCCTAGACAACCGCTTTTCTCTATTTTAATCATTTTCATCTTTATTTAGTGCATTTTAGATTCAGATCATAGCTAGTTTACCTAAATATAGTCGATTGCACCCGGTGCAATTCTTGATTGATGTTGTTCACTTCTAGTCACTAATTGTATATCATATTCTTGTTGTTTAGCAGTTACAATTCAATAGCACCAGGACTCTATCATCCAGGAGGTAACATTAATGGAGATCCACATAGATCAGTCTACCCATCAGCAAGATTGTTTTCCGGTTCTCCGACAACCCTTTTACCACCACCACACCAACAGAATCTCTACACATCTCCTTCTCGCATGCCTCCATATTCATCACAGTATACACAACAACCCTTCAACGATTACTACGTTGGTAATGTCTTTAGCAACAGCTCCCAAAATAGTTACTCGTCTTCTCAACAAGTTATAAGCTGTAACAATATGAGCAGCACAGATTCTATGTATACTTGCATTGGTGCGCCGGTAGGGCATAATGCATTAGGGCCTAGTTCGAGCCGTGGGTCTGAGGTGAATGCTAGAGACGGGTCACTGAGCCATCAGGAAGAAGGATTTAATTGGGGAAGGAGCTATGCAGCAACAACAGGAGTTGCATTTCGGCAGCATCGTTTGGAACCTACTACATCGATCAATCGATTTCAAGATTGGTTCTAATTGAAGATTGTTTTGTTTTCTGCTTTGTTTCTTTCTAATTCTATCACTCACTTTTGTTTCTTCCTTGTAACGTGTTTGGGTGGGCTGCATAGTGGTGAAATGAAAGCATTGGTATGGTTTGACACGGCAGCCACAGAGTGAGAGAGAGAGAGGAGAAGGAGAGGGACTTAACAAACTGACAGATGGGGTCATGCAAGGTAGGGGTGAAGTTTTTTGGTTTATGTACAGGGATAGGGGCAGCTTTTTGAGCTCATCGACACTCTCAGCTAGTTTGGCTTCAAGTTGAGGGTGGGGGGCTAGGGGGATTGGTTTTGGGACTTTGGAACATTGGGTGTGTCTGCAATATAAGTGTACCATCGAACAACTGTTAAACAATGTAAACTATAACTTGTAGGGTAGGACAATGGAGAGTTCGATTTGAACTGGAAGCTCCCAGCCCCTCCTTTTTTTTCTGCATTTAGAGTCCATTTTGCTCCTTTGCATTGTTACCTATTCTCTCATACCTTATTTTGTATTTTATTTTAATTTCTTCTGTTTTAATAAGTTATGAAAATTATAAAATATAGTTTTAATATTTTGTCAAAAACTAATTTTATTATTAATTAAATAAACTTTATTTTATTATTTAATATTAATTACTATAAAAAATTATGACTAGTATTTCAAAATATTTAAAATTAACATATTTTTAAAATTGGATATTTAATTCTAGACAACACCATTCATTCTTGGAATACAGATATATTTTAATAAATAAATCTTAGTTTATAAATACAATTTTACAAATTTTTCACTTCTCTAATTATTTATTCTAATAAACTGAAATAAAATTAATTACTTGATTAATTATTAAAATAATTTTTATCCAATTTATATTTAAAAATATAATTATATTGATATTAATAATTTGAAATCTTTTTATTTAAACAATAGTGCTGCTTTTTAATTAACGCCTTGATCGGGTACATATTATGGTCAAGAATTGGCTGCATGATCTACTTAATTAGGATTTTATCAGAGTGATGTGATTGATAGTCTTGGAGGTCAATAATAACGTTTTAAAACTTTGCCTTCGGCATTTATAGGAATGACTTGTATTAAGTTGCTGGATTAAAGAATATATTAGATTGCGGAATAGAATCCACAGTAAATGGTAAAAAGTTAAAACAAAATTACAGCGTAAATTGCACACTTGAACAATGAAATACCCCCATTGCCGGTGTTAGTGATGTTAATTTCCGCTTAATGGGACTGGGTGTTGTCACAATAAAATTATTAGATTTTGATACTCGTCCCAACTACGTGTCCTTTAGACCTTTCGCCTGCTCTAGTCAAAAGAATTCTGCAATTACAAAAAATGAATAATTTTGAAAATTGACTGAAAAGTGCCGCGTATTTTCCTATCTTAGTTGTAAATTAAAGTTATGGAAAAAGTCTAAATGCCTTTGGGAGCCTTAAAAGCACATATTTAGCGTAATTTAGTACACGAATATTAATTAAATTTAATAAGAGATGTAAAAATTGTATAAAAAAAAAAGTAAGAGTAGGATTTGTACTTGACTTTGCCTGCATCAGCCAACCTAATTGACAGACCATGCAGCATCACAGAATCTATGGAAGAGATTCGGTGCTTAAGGGGGATCAAATCGTTTGTAGCTACTAACTTATATTAATTTTGTTCTATGAGATTTTATTTATATATATTTTTAAGTCTCCCATATTTATATGAATAAGATTATATGAAATAAAATTGGTACAAACTAATAAATATAGAAGATTTTGTTCGCTTAAATGAAGAGATGAAAGTAAACACCAACCCTATCTTAGCTAAAACCATAACAAGTAACAACATGGAGTCGAATAGACCCCTTCTGCCCATCCCTTTAACTTGCTTGTAATTCAGATGTCAATATGTAATAAATTTTCGCAATCTTAAAATATATTACGAAAATTTGAAATTATTTTTTAAATTTTTTCATAGCACACTGAAAAGATAAGATGAATTAATATTCTCTATATTTTCATATTATACGGGGAAAATGAAATCTCATTCCATTCTTTATTGCAATCAGGTTTAATTATTCGTAGAGATTTCTTCCGATTGAAAGTACAAGAATCTTTTATTTAATTTAGCATGTCTTTTTAATAAAATTATATATCAATTCCTTTTTTCAACGAAAAAATAATATACATAGAAATAAAAACAATAACAAATTAAAGAAACGTAAAATGACTAATTACAAATTTCAGGAGGCCTATAACAACAAGCCAATGATTCAGACTTTTTTTTTGAAAATATGAAAAATGAATTAAACCTATAAGACTGCCAACACAATTGATACAAAGTTTTACAAAAGACTAGCAAGACCCAGGAAAAGCTAATCATTGAACATAATAAGTTACCGTAATTGTGCCACACACCATGTGAGTGCTTCATTTTTGTGAGACATAACAACTTGATGCCAATCCACAAGATCTTGAGACAACATTTTTCCAATATCTTTTTTTAGGACACACTAGTGAATAAGGTCGTTGATCGGTCGGGCTCAACGACCCTATTCACTAATGTGTCTTGAAAAATGATATTCTCTTAGTCTAGTCTAGCTTAACCTTTGGTTGAATGGCTCGCGGGTCGACTTGTGGCTCGACTGGCCAGAGCTAGCTAGCCGTAACTCGACTCGTCCTTATGGTTTTTATAAAAATTTATAAAATAACAACATTTTTTGTTGTTTTGATACGACGACGAGCCAACCTGTGTTATGCTCGGCCCAATCTCTACTCGTGGCCCGGCCAATCTGAGCCAAAATCGGGCTGGACTAAAATTGACATCCCTATTAGTAAACTGACATTTGAGGAATAAATGTGATATACTTTCCTAGGCGTCTTTACTCATAACACATCAATTTGGGATAGCCAAGTACATGTTGAGTCTATCAATGGTAGGAAGCTTATCTTTGATGGCCCTCTATAATATGATTGCAGCTTGGGGTAACTTGTTCTTACACCATACGACTTTATACCAAGGAATCTTGGTGAGGCACCCCTAACTGAATTTCCTAAAGGACAGGTAGGGGAATTTTCCTTTGGCGGATGGCCTCCTGAAGTTCATATCTTCTTTTTTCATGTACAAATTGATGTTATTGATCTCATTATGCTGGAGGATATGTAATCATATTTAGTATGTCAAGTTTTATGCTTAAGAGCGATAGCAACAATTTCATTACCTTCAATAAGGCTTTTTCGAGGAGTAAGCTCCATAATATTCTCCCAAAGAACACTAAAGTCCAATTATCAACCCAAAAATACATTACAAGAAAATTTGATTTTAATGATGAAAAATAAAGATTTTCGCTGGCAAATAAATTTGGCAACGGAAATTACTGATGGAAAGAATCATCGAAAAAGTAACCATAGGTAAAATTTAGCGACAGATATTTCAAATCCATCACAGATTTAGCGACTAAATATTCTAACTCCGTCAATAAATTTAGCGAAGAAATTTTGTAATTTCATAGGTAAATTTAGCTACGGAACATTCTAATTCTGTAGGTAAATTTAGCGATAAAATTTTGTAATTTTGTCAAAAAATTTACCTACAGAATTTCTTCGCTAAATTTATTGAAAATTTTGTCAAAAAATTTACTGACGATAAGTTGTTTGTCCATCGGTATATTTGCCTACAGAATATTGTTTGTCCGTTGGTAAATGTTCCAACAAAATTATAATATTTGGTTGGTAACTTTTACCTATAGACAAATGATGTTTGTCACTAAATTTACCTACGGAAAATGTTATTTCGTTGGTAATTTACCTATGGACTTTATCATTCTATCGGTAATTTACTGACAAAATATTGTAATTACATTAGGAAATTTACATATGATAATTTCAACCACCATTTCTCACTTCCTTTCCGAGTTTTATGTTGATCATATTTTGATTTTTTCTACATATGATTTCTCTTAACAATAAGTTGATTGATAATATAAAGTAAAAATTATCCTGATTGGTAATATATAATTAAAAAATTATAATGTAGAGCAACAAGTACCTTGAAAATAATTGTAAATTAATAATTCATACAAAATTACTTAAGAGTGGCAAAACATCTACATTCACTTATCCATCTAAGTTATGCAGTTGGTGAAGGTGGATGCTCTTATTGCTGCAATGAGATGCTGCCTCTCTCCTTCAACTCATCCATCTCATTATAGAGTTAGGCTATGTACTCCATTGACTGTTGCAACTGAGTTGTCAGCCTCTCTATTATGTTTTCAAGCTAAACGACTCTCTCATTGGATGCGGACTGCCTACTAGATCCAGCTATAGTGGATGTGGAGGATTACAAATAGTATGTGTTTGCAAATGAACCTAAGCTAAAGATCCTTCCACAATGGCCCCTACTACCCACTGCATCAAGATATGTTTGACCCTCATCAATCGTTTCAGAGCGCTGAGACTGTTGTTGATTGCTTTCTTGTATTTGATCCTATCATTATAATTGTTTATGTTAATAAATGATAATTTTTAAGAATTAATATTAAAGTATAAATTTTACATACATTAAGTTTTTTACATTGGGTGTTGACGAAGGTCACACCATCATGCTTCTTAGTATAGATGTGCAAAAAGAGCTTACATAATGTAAGCTTTCTGCCTATAGACTTTTCCTACATCAGAATAAAGTGTTATAAATGAACTACAATTTACAAAAATTTCAGCTGAGTTTTTGTAACATCCCATTATTCCGCGATTAGGATTAAAACCTTAAGATACTATATTTTAGAGTTTACTAAGAATTTAAAAGTGCATTTCATGCATCATATGACATAAACATACATGTGAATAATGTTGACGCTCATTAAAATAATTGTACATGCATTCATTGACATTTTCTAGGTATAAGTGATTTTTAATGTGAATAAAATGTGAATTATGGATTAATTGTCTTGAAAATTGAATTGGTGTGCATTAGAATTAATTTCGCATCTTTGGTAACATTTCGGATATTTTGGAAATTTATCAAAAATTTGGGGTATTTTGGATTAGGAAAAATATAGAAATATGAGACAAATAGAAGTGTGACATTTGGTAACATAGATGAAGGACAAATAGATTAGTAAGTGTGTGAAAATTGGATCTATTACTATATGACAAGTGGAGTAATTAGTAAGTAACATATGGGAAAATCAAATGGATGACAAATGTAAGACACGCCAAATGACATATGTCAATAAGGGATAAAGAGACCTAGTCATGTTTTGTATAACAATCTTTGCATGTCTCTCAACCACCAAAAGCTTTCTTCTGGTTTTTCTCCATCCACCAAACCATTTATTTGCTCTCACCATTTCTGGAATTTTTGCTGAAGGATTTGAAATGTAAATCAAGTAAGTTATACTTTAAGCTTGTGTAAATGACATTAAGATGAGGTTTTAAGGTTTGTAAATGGATGCATGCATTAGTGGTGTATGTTTCCATGTTTATGGATTGATGCATGCATAAATGGTGTGGATGCATATCTGGGCGGTGAAGGAAGAAGCAAATTCGGTGATATGATTAACAAGATGAAGGATTTTAGCAAAGAAGTGAGCTGGAGCATGTTTTATGCAGTGTTTTACTGAACATAAATCAATATTTTGGCTATAACTTGATCTGTGAATATCCAAATTGGATGAATTTTGATCTAGATTAAACTAGAGACAAAATCATGAAGGAATCAAATTTGAATTCTATCCTTAAAAGTCTTGAACTGTGGCTTAAAGTTGAAAATTGTGTACTATTGTGCTATGAGAACAATCTATAATAATTTAGTTATAACTTGCATAATACTAAACCAAAATGCATGAATTTGACGTAATTAGAAACTTAAGACATTATGGAACATTTTATTAGAAGAATGTGTTGCATAAATACCTCATTGTCTAGGTCATAATGCTTATAAAAAACTGACCCGAAAATCTACCTTGAGAAAAAATGGAAAATTAGAGTTGTAGGTTGAAATTTTGGTTTCAATTTTATCTTCCTCTTTCAACCTATTTTATCTATCTTTAAGGCATGAATTTAAAGAAACTCAAAGAATGAAAGTTATAGATATAGGTCTTAGCTCAACTGCTGTGAAAGTGGCTTGATAAAATAGTAGAGCTTGAGTTATGCTTGTTTTTCTAATACTGCCTGTGACAAACCCTGTGCAGAAACCTTATATTATTTCCTTATTTTTATGGACTTTAGAGCTCAAATTGTTCAAAGTATAAAACATGAAAAATGAATTTTGATGTCTAATTAATTCTTCTGTGAAACAGTTAGTCTAGAAGATATCTTGATAAGTTTATATAGTTAATTGAAGTCATACCCTAAAACAATGGATTGTTTTGATGAGGACGAGTTCAAATCTGGAAATTTTGATATGTTTAAGGAATAAATGAGTTCTTTTAATGCAAACATGATCTTAAGAACATG
>JANZXR010000003.1:16524164-16545037 GCA_027575705.1 Erythroxylum echinodendron
ACTTCACTTAAGCAAGTCGAACCCAATGTTCATGAGTGTTCCCTTCTCTTCTAAATCCGAGTTACCTACTTGGTTCAAAGATAATTCGAAATAAAAGGCATTAAATGTAAGAAGCCTAAAATTAAGTTCGTTAATTCTAGGTATCCTCACACTAGATCCTAAGGTTGGTCTACACTTTAGTCTCAAGTATGTTGCTTGATTAAGTTTTCGATAAATTAAATCCCATTGGTTGTGGCATTCAATCATCTAAGGTCTTAATCTAGGTGATCAAGCTAAATAGGACTAAATATGCATTTAATCAAGAAAAAATCAATACCACAAAAATTGTCCCAATCCAATATCAATCATACCCTTATCCGAAAAGAAAAACTTACTCACACATATTCATCAATGTAACATACATCATGGTCATAATATATGTTGAATTAATTAAATCCACAAAATTAAAATAAATAATGAATTTAAAATTAGAAACACCCCTTCTTTTCTCTGCTGTGGCTACTTGGCCAACGGTGTTTTATCTCCCCTCTGTGTCGCCTCCACTATAGCTGCTACTTTCGTTGTTGTCCCTTTTTGCCCAGCTACTCGCGACTTCAAGCCTAGCATCAACATGTGTCTTCTAATTCTCCCCAGCTGTCACGTCTTCAAGCCACCAACATGTATGTCTTCTTTGTATTTTTTTTATCTTCACCAGCTAGAATGTTTTTATCTCCACCATATGCTCACGTCTCTACTGCACCCACTTTGCTTCAACGTAGATTCTTCACTGCCACCAGCTGCTTCAACTCTCATGCATCCACGCTACTTCAACGTGATTCTTCAACTTCAACAGCTGCTGTTGTCCTTCAACCCTTTCACGTACTCTTCTTAATTTTTTAGACAACTCACGCTACTCTCTTCTTTTACGCATAAGCTTCATTTTTTCAGACCACTCACGTCACTCATACTACTCTTCAACTGTTCTCCTTTTCTCACCCCAGATCACGTCTTCACTTATATTTTTTTAGACCACTCACGTTACTCTCCTTCTCCAAATGCACCTCTAGATCACTCCCTTGGTCCCTTTGTTCAATGATGAAAAACGAAAAACACACTCCTTGGGCAAGCAGCCGTGAGGTAATTATCAGAGGAGCGTTTTTTTGTGTTTTTTTCCCCTTTATTGCCTAGATTCTCCTCTCTTTCTCTTTTTCTGACCTCCCACGCTTCTCTCTTCTCTTCCCCAACTCCTTCTTTTTAGGCTGTCCACACCTCCATTAGCTGATGTAATGATTTTTCTTGGTATGGCCTCTTCTTTATTTCCCATTCTTTGTCTTCATTTTCCAACCTGCTCTTCCCCATTTCTGCATTGCATGGGCTTCATATCGTCATGGGTGTGATGCTTCTGCTTGCATTTTGCTGCCCTTGCCATAGCATCATACACTACCGTTTTGAGCTGCTATTTTTGTATCTTTGTACATTAATTTTTTTCCAAATACTCGGCTGCTTCTTCTTTTCTTATTCTTTACGTCCCCAACTATTCTTATATGCCACACGTTAAGGTTTTCTAGAGCTTTTCTTGGCGTTTTCTTTTGAACATTCCAAATCCAATATGTTCCTATTTAAAAACGAATAACTCTTAATCAGTATAATTTAAACCTTAAATGGACAAGAGTTTAGCAAATTATGTATTTAAAATTATTATAAAATGTCCATTAACAATGAGCTGCTTTAATAGTCTTCCTCATTGAAGAACCTCAAACGGCTACATCTATGGTTTCTCTTGTCTTCGAATTCACATCATTGTAAATTGTCTGCAACAGGAACTCCCTCGGAAGATTATGGTGGGGACAGCTCATCTGTAATTCTTTAAATCTCTCCTAGGCTTCATAGAGAGATTCCCTATCACTCTGTGGAAAAATCGTGATCTCCTTTTTGATCCTCATCGTTGGTTATACATCGTAACGCTACCAAAATAACTAGAATAAACTATAGACAACGATCAGTCTAGGTTAATCCCACAGGGGCTAATATCAAATACTTTCCTAAATTATCTGTTTAAACAAATAGGGGGAATTTTCAACTTGAAAAAAATTAAAAATTAAATAAAATTGAGTCTAGGAAAATAAATAAAAATAAATCGTAACAAAACAATAAAGTCGATGATCAAATTGAACACCAATTTATTAGATTCATCTCAGCGTAAACATAATTTCACAAATGTTGTTGAGATATCATCTTTACTCCTCCTTTTAGACTATTGATTGTGAATTAATAACAAGCTCTATTAATTCTAATTTTCCCTTAATTTTGAGTTAATTAAGATGCACTCGTTAGTCAACCTTAACTATCAGGAAACCTAGCACAAGTTCTCTAAGTTTATCCAGACAATAACATTACAGTTAAGAAAAACAAATCAATTTAAGCAATAACCACGCAAGATCTAGTAATGAGTAATCATAAAAATGATTCAATAGATCATTAAAACCATAATTATCCAAATACCTAATCAATTCATTCAAAATAATGTAACAATCTAAAAAGAGAGTAGACAATGATCCACAACACTATATGTTTAAAGTGCTCCCTGGCCTAGATTCCACCTCCGAATCGGCATCAAGTAATTTAGCCTTCTGTCTCCATATTTAAGATCCAATAATCAGCCTTTGTAACCTCTATTTACATAAAAAATTTGAAGAGAGAATGACAGCCGAAGATGACCAACTCCTTGGTTCCACCGCAAGCATATTTTATGTTCTATTTCACACCACTCTCCCTTACTATTCACGAATGTGGCAATTAAAGTTTATGGTCAAAGCTACTATTCATGCAACTTACTCTCTTCTTACGTAGCTCTCTTCTTTGTGTTCTCTCCTTCTCCTACAGCTGATTTGACAAATTAATACAACGAACCACTTCACTGTTCACGTATCACTCTTCTCTACCGCAAGCTTTCTCTTATCTTTTATTTTGTTTCACGCAATTCTCGTGCAGTTCTCAGTTGCTCCCTTCTATTTCATGCACTTTTTCCTTTTCTACTTCAGTCCCACCTAGCTACGCTAAAACTTAAATGAAACTGTTGGCCCCCGAAATATTTTTGTCGAATTAAGCATGAGAGTTATGGAATAAGCATGGAATTTGAAATTTTGCCTTAGCATGAATTATAAGGTCATGATAGAATTATTGTTGGATTTAATTATTTATTTCAATGTTAGTAGGATCTTATTTCACTAGTTAGTGAAATTAATGTTTTAAGACGGAATTAGGGCAATTTTGGTATGTGACTATGTTAAGAAAGTCAAGAAGCATTAAAGGAATGGTAAGTTGGACTTTTAACACTCATTAAGGGCAAAATGGGAAGAGGAAAAGAGTGTCATGCACATTAGAAGGAATAAAAACGTGAATTGAAGAAAGAAGGAGTGAAAAACGTGAAAGAAGAAAAAGAAAAGAGAGAGAGTCATGAGAGAAGCTAGGAAAGGAGGAAAATTGTGGGAAACTTGGAAGGAGGAAGAAAAGAAGCAGAAATCAAGTTGTTAGAGGTAATTTTTCATCTTTCTTCTTGTTTGGTTTGACAATGGAAGTAGAGAAAATGGGTTTTGTGTTGGGAATGAATGTGGAAGAAGATGGTTTAAGGGGAACCCATTTGATCTTAGGGTTTCCAAATTAGGTTTTAGGTTTTCTAACCTAGATGGAATATGGGTAGGTTAGGTTTAAATTCAATTTTAGAATTTCATTGATTCTTGAAATTTTATGAATTTTCGCTTGAATATGGATTAAATAAAAATTTGATTTATTTAAAGGGAATCAAGAAAACCTTACTCAAGAGCAAGAGGAAAGGTAATCTTAAGCTTGGATTTTTTCAGCAAAATTAGGTGGGTAATTTATTTATAGTTATTGTGTAATGCGCAATATGCCTATGTGTGTGTATATGCTTGAATTGCCAAATTGTGAATTTGCATTAATGTGGAAAATGCATTATAATGTGTTCTATGTTATACATTAAAAGATGTATGACATTTTGATATGATTGAATATTGAGTATGATCATGCTATACCTTAGATTTGTATCATGGCATTTTGATTGAAATGGAAAGAAGAAAAGCATGAGAATATGAACTTGTGATTGATTGAATTGAGCATGAGATCTGATTGTGTTTGGGCGAGAGAGGAACTATTTCGTAGTCACGTACATGTCGATATAAGCCTTCTTCCAGCTGCCCGCTTATGGCACACGAGATTCTAAAAGTGGACTCTTTTCATTCACGGAGTAAACTTCGATTTCTCTGTTTTGTTCCAGAAACCCTTGAGCCATTTGTTTGTGCATTTACATCTTTGATATGTTAAATTTTGATGAAGTTATGTATTATGATTTGATGTTAAATCATATCCAATATGTTTTATGTGATGATGTATTGAGTTATAAATTGTGAATGTTGAACTTACATTGTTGGGTTAAGATAAGATGAATATGCTTATATGTTTAGATGCATGTATGTTGATTGTGAGGCTCATCGCCAATGGCTATAAATATATTAGCCACTGAGCTGTATAGCTTAACCTAATATTTTCCCACTCTTTAGGTGTAGATCGAGAAGATCAGTAATCCTTTGAAGGCATTTGGACCAATTCCAAGATAGTTAACTTTTGTACTAAGCTAGTGGTTAGACGTTTGGATAGCTTTATTAGCACATTGAACATTAAGCATCCAATGTATTTTATATCTTTGTTAAGACTTGATGTAATGTTGATTTGTAGTTAAAGCTATGTATGAATTTTATTTGAAAATGAATGAAGAATTGAGGAAGTTTCCAATGTGTATGTGTTTAGTCATCTTGTAGTTGTACATTTCCTATTTCAAGTCTTCCATAGGTGCAGAATTTGTTTCTGAATTCAAAGGAAAAAATGTATCGATTGAGGTAGAATTAGCCATAGTCATCTTCATAAAAGTTGTATCTTATCTTTCTATCTTTCCAACGATATAAAGTATGAAATTTTTGGATATCTAAGTTGATAGTTATGGTCTTTAAAAATTAGTGATGTTGCATAAGAGGTTTGTACATGACAGCTATGGTGAATGATGAGAGTTTATGTATGTGATGAGTCATTTGAGTTGAGTTTTGGGAGTTTAATGACCCAATTTGGTAATTGAATGTTTAAGGAGTGTTATTGTTTAGAAGAAATAAAAATGGGAAGGTTATGAGTGAATGTGATGTTAGAATGGATGTAGGAAGCTTTGGAGAGGCCTTGGAGTGGTTTGGGTAACCCCTATATCTATTAGACAGACTTTAGGTCCATTAAATGGACCTTCTCGGGTCTGTGAGGACCCCTAACATTGCCAATGTCCCTTTGTAGGGACATTATGTCTGTTAAATGGATCTTTTTGGGTTTGTTTATATCCCAGCTCAGTTCATGTCCCTTTTGAGGGACATTATGTCTGTTAGGCGGACCTTCTCAGGATAGTTTTAAAAATGTGCAAATTTGACCCTCTAAATGGAAAATTCTCTCTTTGGGGTCTTCACAAAATTTGTACAAATCAAATTTCTCTTCGAAACCGTACTTAAATGGTCCAAATCTGACATCTCTATCAAAGTTATGCTAATCGTTGATAATGAACTAGAGACGTGGAGCTACAATTGTTTTGAAGAAGTCAATTTGTGATTCCACTGCCAGAATTGGTTTTGTCTAGAGAGATCCCATGGAAACAACCTTATAGGATATTACGTTCACATCTTTGATATTCTGGATTGTTGGGCTCCGGAAACGGGATCCAACATCTTGTGGTATTAGAGCTTAGGTTTTTCCTAGGCTTAGAGTGCATGATAGGATGACTTGTTATGTTATATGACTGATTGTTTGCATTGTTAAATTGATTGAATTGCATTAAATGAAATGCATACATGTAAGAAATAGGATTGAAATAGAATGTAAGCTAATCCTTAGTGTTTCTAGTGAAGGAGTGAAATGCCACCTCGTAGGAGGACACAAGGAATATTGCAATGATCGGTTTCACCTAACCCTCCACTAAGAGAGGAGGGCACGAATGAGTCTAGAGCCCCAAAGGATGCTGAGGCTTCTGTAGGGAACAGTATTGAGCCCTCTCATTCACAGACACACGAATCGCTTGTTCCGCCAAAACAAGTGCCTCCCTTGGATCCGAGATTGTTTCAGGCATTTACTCAAGCCTTTATCCAGGCTATGGGTCAGATGCTGCAGGCTTCTGCTTCAGCTCCAGTTAAGAAGGGGAAGTAGTTTGACAACCTGAGGAAGTATGGAGCAGTGGATTTTCATGGGACTATGGATCCAAAAGAAGATGAGACATGGCTGAGAAAGATAAAACAGATGTTGGAGCAGATGGATTGTGAAGATGACGAGAAGGTTGAATATGCTGCGTGTTTGATACAAGGGGATGCTCTGCAATGGTTGGAGAGTGTACCGGGAAGTCAGATGAGGACATCGTGGTTAGCCTGGAAGGACTTCCTGAATGTTTATAAAAAGAAGTATTTGTCTGAAGTGTACATCTAACAGAAGTGGAGAGAGTTTTTGAGCCTCACCCAGAGGGAGATGATGGTGAGCAAGTATGTGTGCCGATTTACACAATTGACCCGATATGCAGCTGAGTTAATGATGAGCAAAGCGGTTAGGTGCCGAAGATTTGAAGCAGGAATGCACTTGGCCATCAGAGAGAAAGTGGTGGCATAGGATTTTTGTGACTTCCAACAGTTGGTTGAAGTAGCATTAAGAGTGGAAAATGTGGAGAACATCAAGAGTGCAGTGAAAAAGAAGAGAAAAGGGAGAGAACAACTTAAGAGGGGAGGAAGTGCCCTATGTCAGAGAGGAGTGTCGGGACTTTCCCTGCACAGTCTGAGGGAAGCAGTGGAGCAATGGAGCAAGCAGGCTTAGATAGATGAAAACTGTCTGACATCAAGCCTCAACGGCTAGAGGCAGTAGGCGGGGGAATGGGGATAAGCCACCCATTCCCAAATGTGAACACTGCGAAAGGTTTTATAAGAGGGGAATGTTACCGATTGACTGGTGCTTGTTTCAATTATAAGGAGAAAGGACATATGGCAAGAGAATGCCCTCAAAATCAAAGACATGAGAAAATTCAGATGCAAGCTTCAAAGAGGGCTGAGACAGTGGGACACAGGACAGTAACGGAAGTGGGTAGTTCTGATGTGGCCAGGAAAGGGAACCCTTTAGGGTGACCAAAAGGACAAGCACCCACTAGAGTGTTTGATATGACGAGGGAGGATGCAGAGATAGCTCCAGTGGTTGTCACTGGTATGGCTAAATTATCTGATGATGATGTAATTGTTTTGATTGATCTGGGTTTTACCCATTCATTTGTGTCGTCAAGTCGAACTGTCCATGGTAGAGAATTAAGCCCATTGGATACTCCTTTGATAGTGAGTACTCCTATTGGCCAATGCATTATTATTAGTTAAGTATACAGAGACTGTGAGATATGTATTAGTAGAGGACAATTAGTGCTGGATCTAAAGCCATTGAGGATGGGGGGATTAGACGTGATAGTCAGTATGGATACGTTAGAAAAGTATCATGCCAACTTGGATTGCAAACAAAAGATTGTGGAGTTTGAAATTGGCAACAGTAAAAAAGTGGTTTTTATGGGGGACAAAAAAGTGAGTCCGACTAGAACGGTTTCATCTTTAACAGTAGAAAAAATGATAAGGAAAGGATGTGAAGCATTTTTAGCCTATGTGGTAGACAAAAAGGCAAATAGAGGGAAGTTAGAAGAAATACCTATGGTAATGGAATTCTCGAATGTCTTTCCTGAGGAATTACTAGGACTACCACCACCTAGGGAAATTGAATTTCCCATAGAGCTTCTTCTGGGCACATTGCCAATATCGATTCCGCCTTATAGAATGACTCCGTCGGAATTGAAGGAGCTTAAGGAGAAATTGGGAGAATTATTAGAGAAAGGGTTCATACGGCCGAGCTCTTCACCTTGGGTAGCTCCGATCCTTTTTGTAAAGAAGAAAGATGGATCGTTGAGGATGTGTGTGGATTACATGAAGCTCAACCATGTCACCATTAAGAACGGATATTCGCTCCCACGCATAGATGAGTTATTGGATCAGTTATAAGGGGCAAAGGTTTTTTCTAAGATAGATTTGAGATCAGGCTACCACCAATTGTGGATAAAGGAGTCCAATGTACTAAAAACTGCTTTTAGAACACGATATAGCCACTTTGAGTTCTTGGTCATGCCTTTTCGATTAACGAATGCACCTGTAGCTTCTATGGACTTGATGAATCGAGTCTTTAAGTCCTTCTTAAACAGATTTATCATTATCTTTATTGATGATATATTGGTTTATTGTGAGAGTGATAAGGAGCATGAGGAAAATTTGAGGGTTGCCTTGGAGACATTGAGGAAGGAAGAGTTATATGCTAAATTTGATAAATGTGAATTTTGGTTAAAGGAAGTGGGGTTCGTTGAACATGTAGTTTCAGAAAAGGAGTGCATGTGGATCCGCGGAAGATAGAAGCAGTTGTGAAATGGGAAGCATATAAGAATGTAGCTGAAGTGAGAAGTTACCGGATATTACAGAAGGTTTGTGGAGGGTTTTTCCATGATAGCTGCTCCACTTTCCAAATTGACAAGGAAGAACCAGAAGTTTCTTTGGACAGATGAATGTCCAAAGAGCTTTGAGGAGCTTAAGTATCGATTAATGAGTGTACCAATTTTGACCTTGCCCTTGGGTAGTGATGGATACACATTGTACAGTGATGCCTCAAGGAAGGGATTAGGCTGTGTGTTGATGCAAGGAGATAAGGTGATTGCTTATGCTTCTATACAATTGAAACCTTATGAGATGAATTATTCTATGCATGAATTAGAGTTAGCTGCCATAATTTTTGCATTGAAAATATGGAGACACTATTTGTATGGAGTCACTACTAGGGTATTTACAGACCCCAAGAGCCTTAAGTATCTGATGAGCCAGAAAGAGTTGGATTTGAGATAGAGAAGATGGTTAGAACTATTAAAAGATTATGACTTGATGATAGACTACCACCTGGGGAAAGCTAATGTAGTAGCGGATGCACTGAGTAGAAAATTGACTATAGCATATATGGAGATAGTGTATATTCCTTTGTTGAAGGAATTAGCCAAACTCAGAGTGACATTGAGATAAGCTGAAGCTGATTGTATATTGGCAAACTTTAGAGTAAGGCCAGTATTGAATGAAAAGATTAAGGAATTACAGGAACAGGATGAGATCTTAAGCAGGTTCAGAGAAGAGATTGAAAATGATAAACCTTCTGAAATAGAGGTAATCGAAGATGGATTGATGGTGGTAGGAAGCAGACTATATATTCCTGATATGTAAGAGCTGAAAGATGAAATTTTTAATGAGGCTCATAATGCACCTTACGCAATACACCCAGGAAGTACGAGAATGTATAGAGATTTGAAGGAATATTTCTGGTAGAAAGGAATGAAGAAAGAAGTTGCAGAATACACTAAAAGATGTTTATTATGTCAGCAAGTCAAGGCTGAGCACCAAACACCTTCAGGCAAGCTTAAACCTTCATCGATTCCTGAATGGAAATGGAAGAAGATTACGATGGATTTTTTGATGGGATTGTCGAGAACTAGTAGGAAGCATGATGCAATATGGGTGATTGGCCAAGAAATACATAGATGAGGTTTTGGGAACTAAATTACACTTTAGCATAGCTTTCCATCCACAGACCGATGGACAATCGGAGAGGACAATATAGACTTTGGAGGCAATGTTGAGAGCTTGTGCTATGGATTTTAAAGGCTCATACAATGAGCATTTGCCTTTAATTGAATTTTCTTACAATAATTAGTATCACTCGGGAATTTAGATGGAACCTTATGAAGCTTTGTATGGTAGGAGGTGCAAAACTCCTATTTGTTGGGATGAGGAAGGTGAAAGGAGACTTGTAGAACCTGAGTTAGTATAGGTCACAGTTGACAAGATTAAATTTGTGAAACAGAGATTTAAAGCAGCTAAAGATAGGATGAAGAGCTACACGGATGCACATAGAAAAGAGACGGAATTTGAAGTTGAGGACAAAGTGTTTCTTAGAGCTTCTCTATGGAAGGGGGTCTTGAGATTTGGTAAAAAGGGCAAGCTTAGTCCGAGATACATAGGCCCTTATAAGATCATTGAGAAGATTAGAACTTTAGCCTACAAGTTAGCTTTGCCATCGGAATTGTCTAACATTCGCAATGTTTTCCACGTATTGATGTCAAGGAAGTACTGATCAGATCCTTCACACATAGTTCAACCTTTAGAGGTACAGTTAAGGGAGGATTTTACATATGAGGAGCAACTAGTAGAGATCATAGATTCAAAGGAAAAGGTTTTGAGAAATAAGATTGTAAAGCTGGTTAAAGTCTTATGGAAGAACCATTCGACGGAGAAGGCAACATGGGAGCCTTTGGAAGCAATGAAGGAGAAGTATCCACATCTCTTCAACGACTTAGGTAAGAATTTAAAGGAAGAAATTCTTTTAAGGGGGGAGAAATGTTAGCCTCCAAAATATTTTTGTTGAATCAAGCATGATATTTATGGAAAAAGCATGGAATTTGAATTTTTGCCTTAGCATGAATTATAAGGTCATGATAGAATTATAATTGAATTTAATTATTTATTTCAATGTTAATAGGATTTTATTTCACTAGTTAGTGAAATTAATGTTTTAAGAAGGAATAGTGGCAATTTTGGTATGTCACTATGTTAAGAAAGTCAAGAAGCATTAAGCGAAGGGTAAGTTGACTTTTGACACTCATTAAGGGCATAATGGGAAGAGGAAAATAGTGTCTTACACAATATAAGGAACAAAAACGTGAATTGAAGAAAGGAGTGAAAAATGTGAAAGAAGAGAAAGAAAGGAGAGAGAGAGATTCGTGAGAGAAGCAAGGAAAGGTCGAAAATTGTGGGACACTTGGAAGGAAGAAGAAAATAAGAGGAAATCAACTTGTTAGAGGAAAGTTTTCATCTTTCTTATTTTTTGGTTTGACAAAGGAAGTAGAGAAAATGGGTTTTTGTGTTGGGAATAAATGTGAAAGAAGATGGTTTAAGGGGAACCCATTTGATCTTAGGGTTTCTAAGTTAGGATTTGGCTTTTCTAACCTAGATGGAATATGGGTAGGTTAAGTTTAAATTCAACTTTATTGATTCTTGAAGTTTTGTGAATTTTCAATTGAATACGGATTAAATAGAAATTTGGTTTATTTCAAGGGAATCAAGAAAACCTTACTCAAGAGTAAGAGGAAAGGCAATCTTAAGCTTGGCTTGTTTTCAGCAAAATTAGGTGGGTAATTTATTTATAGTTATTGTGTAATGGGCAATATGCCTATATGTGTATATATGCTTGAATTGCCAAATTGTGAATTTGCTTTGATGTGAAAAATGCATTATAATGTGCTCTATGTTATGCATTAAAAGATGTATAACATTTTGATATGATTGAATTGTGAGTATGATCATGCTATGCCTTGGATTTGTATCATGGCATTTTGATTTAAATGGAAAGAAGAAAAGCATGAGAATATGAACTTGTGATTGATTGAATTGAGCATGAGATCTGATTGTGTTTAGGCAAGAGAGGAACTGTTTCGTAGTCAAGTGCACGTCGATATAAGCCTTCTCCTGGCTGCCCGCTTGTGGCACACGAGATCTGAAAACTGGACTCGTTTCGTTCACGGAGTAAACTTCGGTTTCTGTATTTTGTTCCACAAAACCCTCAAGCCATTTGTTTATGCATTTGCACCTTTGATGTGTTAAGTTTTGATAAAGTTATGTATTATGCTTTGATGTTAAATCACATCCAATATGTTTTATGTGATGATGTATTGAGTTATGAATTGTGAATGTTGAACTTACATTGTTAGGTTAAGATAAGATGAGTATGCTTATATGTTTAGATGCATGTATGTTGATTATGTGGCTCATCGCTAATGGCTATAAATATATTAGCCACTGAGCTGTGTAGCTCAACCCAATATTTTCCCACTCTTCAGGTATAGATCGAGAAGATCAGTGATCCTTGCAAGGCATTTGGACCAATTCCAAGATAGTTAGCTTTTGTACTAAGCTAGTGGCTAGACCTTTGGATAGCTTTATTAGCACATTGAACATTGAGCATCCAATGTATTTTGTATCTTTGTTAAGACTTGATGTAATGTTGATTTGTAGTTATTGCTATGTATGAACTTCATTTTGATTTGGAAATGAATGAAGAATTGAGGAAGTTTCCAATGTGTATGTACTTAGTCATCTTGCAGTTGTACATTTCCTATTTCAAGTCTTCCATAGGTGTATAATTTGTTTTTTAATTCAAAGGAAACAATATATTGATTTACTTAGAATTAGCCATATTCATCTTCATAAAAGTTGTAGCTTATCTTTCTAGCTTTCCAATGATATAAAGCATGAAATTTTTGGATATTAGAGTTGAGAGTTATGCTCTTTACAAGTTAGTGATGTTGCATAGGAGGTTTGTACATGACAACTATGGTGAATGATGAGAGTTTATGTATGTGATGAGTCATTTGAGTTGAGTTTTGGGAGTTTAATGCACCCAAGTTGGTAAATGAATGTTTAAGGAGTGTTATTGCTTTAGAAAAAATGAAAATGGGAAGTTGATGAGTGAATGTGATGTTAGAATGGATCTAGGAAGCGTTGGAGAGGCCTTGGAGGGGTTTGGGTAACCCCTATGTTTATTAGATGGTCTTTAGATCCGTTAAACAAACCTTTTCAGGTCTGTGAGGATCCCATCATTGCCAATGTCCCTTTAGAGGGACATTATGTTTGTTAAACAGACCTTCTCGGGTTTGTTTGTGTCCCAACTCAGTTCATGTCCCTTTGGACGGACATTATGTCCATTAGGCGGATCTTCTCGGGACAGTTTTAAAAATATGCAAAATTTGACCCTCTAAATGGAAAATTCTCTCTTCAGGGTTTGTGCAAAAGTTGTAGAAATTGAAGTTCTCTTCAAAACCATACTTGAATGGTCTAAATCTGATATCTCTATCAAAAGTTATACTAATCGTTTCATAATGAAATAGAGATATGGAGCTATAATTGTTCTGAAGAAGTCACTTTGTGATTCTGCTACTGGAATTGGTTTTGGCTAGAGAGATCCTATAGAAACAACCTTATAGGATATTACGTTCACGTCTTTGATATTCCGGATAGTTGGGCTCTAGAAACGGGGTCTAATAGAAACAGCCCTCACCCATGTTTTCTTGACTCTACAACAAAGATGGGAGCTTTAGTCCTCACCCTTTTTAGGCTCTCCAGCCGACACCCTCCTCAACCGACATACTCTTTTTCTTCTTTCTCCAAAAAGCTAGGTTTCTAGTAAGAGTAGTATTGAATAGGTGTAGCGTGATGCTACTCTCCAGGTTGCATGGCCATAAAATTTGTGGAGGGCAATGACCCATATTGACAACATTTTCTTCGTGTTCTTTTCATTTTCTTATTTTCTTCTTCTTCATGCTCCATGAATCAATAGAGTATGGAAATTGAGAAGATGACTTCAATAAACATGCTTTTGGGTCACTTTAGCTCTTTTACTTTCGAAATGTACCTAAGGTCAAATATGAGATAAAATGAGTATCCTAAGCATTTTTACGGCATTAATCACTAAGTGTATAAGATAAAATAGATCAACATTTATACATATATTAAATTCCCCCACATTTAGCTTTTGACTATCCTCGGGCAAATTATCAAAATCAAAATCACAAACCAACTTTTTTACTCATTTTCCAATTCTTCTAAAAATAGATAATCATAACTAAAGATGAATGACTTTTAAAACCTATAATAATAACTCAATATTCAAAGCTTATACTTATGATCGATTAATATTTATCACCTTTAGAAATTAAGTAATCTAAAGGTAAACTTAGATAAAAGGTGTTTAAACAAGATATTTTCCTAGTTACACTCAAACACCATTCATGATCATAACAATCCACAACTTTGTATATTATTTCATTTCTGCATCACTAAAAGTCACATGTATAATCATGAATCAAAGGACCTTTTAGGCTTATATTGTGGGCTAAAATAAGGTGGGATGAATTTTGGCTTATGTAATTTGAAAGCCATTAAACTAGTGAAGCAAAAGTAACACTTACTGAAAAATCAAATGCACAAGTTAGCATTTATCCACAACTGGGTACCGTCAATTATGAATAATGCACTAATTATGTTCCACAACTCATTCAACTCTCAAGTCATAAACCATATAAACGTAACACAATGAAATGCTCTATCTAACATAACATCCTCCTCATATGTCATATACTTAAACACCAAACCAATACAACTTAAGGAGGATAAACTATTAACTAATAACTTTTCACAACAATTGCATTGCCTCCTTCAAACTTTTTATTTAAAATTTTTTCTCAAATATAAAATTGAGAGAGAACATCACTATAGGATTCATCATATGACATTTTAAAAAATTTAACAAACCCACGTGTAAGCGTATCCCCACGCTTAGAATTTTACACAATGATATTCATCAAGAATTAACAAATGCTCCACTAGCTTTAGAGCTTGGGTACGACATTTGGTTAGGTGGATATAATGTGGTTTATATAGAAGAAAAGGTTAAAACAACTCAAAAGGAATTAGCAAGAGAAATTCACAGAAATGGGTAGGTTATTTAGCTGATGTAGCTTCTAATCAACAAAGAATGCCTAATCATTTTCATATACAAGTACGTGATAAAAAATGTGGTCTCGAATAGAAATTCAAGAAAAGTAAGGATGTATATGTCATAAAGGTCATTCATAACAAACAAAATAGTGAGACTGATATTAATGTGTCAGTTTAATATGGTTCAAAACCTCACTTTTTTTTGTCTACCACTAGTCACCGCTCTTCTAAGAATAATGTACAATAGCTAATCATAAGATCAAAAGTACATGAAAAAATTTTGCTATGTATTTTTCTAGTCAATTCACGCACTAATTATGACTAAATAATTTTAAAAGCAATAGAAAATAAGAAAATTTTTGATCTTGAGAACTACCTAAGAAGCCACATAGGCCATAGTTAAGCTAAAAAACATGCATAGAAACTAGCATATCCCACTCCCACACTTAAAACTTACATTGTCATCAATGTAAAATCAAATGCAAGAATGAAGTAGTTCACAAAAGTAATGAAAGTAAAATGTAAATGACAAAATTTGACTTCCCTTGGGATGCCTCCTAAAAAGTACCTTTGGTTATGTTATTGGCTCGACTCTTTGTTGCTCATTATAACCTTATAACTTCCACATCCTCCACTTGGAATCCCTCATAAAATGGTTTCAATTGATTGCTATTAACTTTTATTTTCTTTTCTATTTGTAAGGTTTCAATTTCAACTGCACCAGGTGAAAATACATTAATAACAACAAAAGGGCTAATCCAATAGGAACAAATTTACCTGGGAAAAGCTTAAGTTGTGAATGGTAGAGAAGAACCTTTTACCTAACCATAAAATTCTTCCTAACAATCATCTTATCATGAAATCCTTTCGTCTTTTCCTTGTAAATTTCTGCATTCTCATAAGACTCAAGCCTAAGCTCTTCCAATTCTTATAGTTTCAATTTCCTCTTATCACCCACGGCATCCATCTTCATATTTCATTGCTTAATACCCAAAAGGCTTTGTGCTTAATTTCCACTATAAGATGACACAGCTTTTTGTAGATCAGTCTATATGGAGATATGTCAATCGCTGTCTTATATGTAGTCCTGTATGCCTAAAGAGCATTATCAAGTTGCTGACTCCAATCTTTACTATTTGGACTTATCAATTTCTTAAGGATGGACTTGATTTCTCTATTTAAAACGTATGCTTGCCCGTTCGTTTATGGATGATAGGTTATAGACACCTTATTCATGATATGGTACTTCTTTAAAAGACTTCCCACCAATTGGTTGCAAAAATGAGTACCTCTGCCACTAATCAAAGCTCGTAGTGTTCCAAATTTAGAAAAAATGTTAGACTTGAAAAATTCTTAAAGTGTTAGTAATTGCTCATCTAGAAATAGTTCTTACAATGGTATTGGGTCCTCTTCCTTGACAACTCAACTCTAGTGATCTGCGACTAAATTTTCTACATGTTTCTTGTCTTTGTTCTCCAAATCAAACTTTTGGAGTAGGAGAATCCATCTAATCAGCCTTGACTTCACTTCTTTCTTCAAAAAAAGGTACCGTAATGGTGCATGATCAAAATACACAACCATTTTAGAACCAAACAAATAAGTTCTAAATTTATCCAAAGAAAAGACAATAATTAAAAGATCCTTTTTAGTGGTGGAATAGTTGCATTGTGCTGGACTAAGTGTTCGGGAAGCGTAGTAGATTGCATGAGTCATCTTTCCATATCTTTGTCCAAGGACAACACCCACAGTAAAATTACTAGCATCACATATAATCTCAAATGGTTGACTCTAGTTAGGTGATTGAATGATTAGTGCTGAAGTCAAAAATTCTTTCAACTTGTCAAGTGCTTCTTTGCATCCCTCGTCAAACTCAAAGAGTATATCTTTTTGTAACAGATGATAGAGTTATATTGAAATCTTATTTAAGTCCTTAACAAACCTACAATAAAAACCTGCATAGCCAAGTAAAGAATGAATCTCCCGCACATCTATAGGTTGAGGTAAATTTCACACAATTTCTATCTAGCCTTATCAACCTCATTTCCTTTACATGAGATTATAAGTCCCAACACTATTCCCTATTCAACCATGAAATGACATTTTTTAGAATTGAGAACAAGATTAGTTTCAATGCATCGTTCAAGTACACAATTCAAATTATCCAAGGATGCATCAAATGAATCTCTATAGATAATAAAATCATCTGTAAAGACCTCAATAATATGTTCAACATATTATGAAAAAAATACTTGACATGCATCTTTGAAAGGTGGCTGGGGCGTTGTATAGTCCAAACTGTCGAAGGAACAGTCTCCAACGGAGACTCTTTCTCATCCTAACGATGAAACCTAATACCCTTGGACCGGATCGAATCATGTTTTAGCCTTTCTTCGCTAACTGGTCTGGCTCATACCTATTATGTGGACCTCTCTCTTAAGATCCAAACCCTTAGCAGATTGGTCCAAGCCTTGTTTTTCTTATCTTTGTTATTTTATTATTCTCAATACACTTGTACTTTGTTTGTTTTACACAATATTCTTCATTTATAGGTTGTTGTAATAGACCCATAGATACAGCCTATAAAAGGCACTTCCTAAGTTAATAAAATGTTGAGCCAAAATATTTTTGCTCTGGTCATCTTTTCTCTATTCACAACATGGTATCAGAGCATTATCTCTGGCTCCTTCTGTCTTTGTCATAAAATCCTCAGTATTTTTTTATCCATCATCTTCTCTTCATGTTTATTGTTTTCTTCATCATGTCTGGACCTTCATATGCCAGCATCACTGCAAACTAAGGACATCAAAACCAAAATGTTTCAAGAATTGAAGATCATCTAGCAAGCCCCTACTATAGCAAGCCCTACTACTTACATCCCAATGAAAACCTTTCCCTAGTCTTAGTTTGAACCCTTTTGACAGGAACCAACTATCACTCATAGACAAGGTCAATCCAGACGGCCTTATTATCCAAAAACAAGCTCAAATTTATTGACGGCACCATTATAAATTGACAATGGGATTGAATTTTCAAAGAAGGATTTTTATCAAGAGAAGGGAATTTTACATGAAACATCTTATGTGGAAAGACCAAAGTAAAGTGGTAGAGTGGAGAGAAAGCACTAACATATTTTAAGTGTTACCTGAGAACTAAAATTATAAGCTAATCTTCCTACTAAGTTCTAGTAAGATTGCATTCTCCATGTAGTTTATTTAATAAACCGTATTCTTACTCCCCTATTATCCTATAAAACTCCTTATTATGTTTTTTTTAACACTAATCCTGATCTTCAATCCTTGACAGTATTTGGATGTCTCTGTTTTGCTTTCATTAAAGAAGCCAACAGAGGAAAGTTTGATACTCGAACAAGGAAATGTTTATTTCTTGGTTTTGCTCCAAGATCTAAAGGCTACAAGCTCTATGACCTACTTACTAAGCAGTTTTTTGTGTCTAGAGATGTGATCTTTTATGAAGATCAATTCCTTTCTCATACCACCACCTGAAGCACATTTACCTGATCCAATTTTACCTGTTTTTCCTCTCCTACATCTACTGATCTCTCATCTTCCCCTTTACCTATCCCTTCTATTGACCAAGGTTCTCCTCCTTCTCCTTCTTCCACATCTTCCTTAATAGCCTCAACAACTTCTCCATCACCACCTTCTCCACCTTTTAGTCGTTCGCCTGGAACAATCAACCCACCTTTTTACTTAATATATTATGATTGCCCTACAGTCCCTCACACCTCTCCACATACCCTATCATCCATCCTTTCTTATGATTCTCTTCCCCCTCGATCTTAGGTTTTCTTAGCTAAACTAATCTCTCTCACAGAACCTAAATCCTACAAACAAGCAACACAACATAAGTAATGGAGAGATGCAATGGAAGCTAAATTAAAAGCCTTATAGGAAAACCATACCTAGGATGTTACCTTTTTGTCGTCAGGGAAGAAAGCTATTACCCCTAAATGGGTCCATAAGTACAAATTTAATGCAGACGGGACCCTTCAATGTTGCAAAAGTAGAGTGGTTAAAAGGGGTTTTACTCAACAAGAAGGACTTGATTGCATTGAGACCTTCTCCCCAGTGGTCAAGCCAATAACCATTCGAGTCCTCCTTGCTCTTGTTGCTTCCAAAAAATGGCATCTACATTAGATATAAATAAACAATGCATTTTTTCATGGAGATTTAAATAAAGAAGTTTACATAAAACCACATGATGGATTGAAGTTACCTCACCCTGATATGGTCTGCCACCTTCGGAAGAGCCTTTATGGACTGAAATAGGCTAGTAGACGTTGGCACTTCAAACTCACTGCTACTTTGCTTTCTTATGACTTCCTCTAGTCCTATTCTGACCACTCCATGTTCACTAAGAAGCATCATGATGACTTCATCATTTTCCTAGTCTATGTGTCTCCCACTCTCCAAAAACTCTCTCCCACTCATCCAATCCACCAAACACTTTATGGACGTTGTCTTCAAAATCAAGGACCTAGGCTTTGCCATATACTTTCTTGGCCTTAAACTCCCATAGTCTTCTTTTAGGATAAATCTTTATCAGCACAAATATGCAATTGATTTGCTCTGTAAGACTGGCTTCCTCCACTCCAAACCTATTTAAACACCAATAGCCACGAATCTCAAATTATCATTAGAGGGCTAACCTCTTCTAGACGCTATAAGTTATAGATGTTTAACTGGAAAATTACTTTATCTGAACACAACACGACTTAATATTTGCTTCACCATCCAACAGCTCTTGCAGTTCATATCCCAGCCAACGGTCTCCCACATACAAGTCGCTTATCGGATCCTTTGCTACCTCAAGGGTTCGCCAAGATAAAGGTTTTTGTTTTGTAGTGATTCCTCTCTAAAGCTTTCAGCTTTCTCTGACTCCGAATAGGGTAGTTGTTTAGACTCCCGCAAATCCCTAACTGACTACTACATTTTTCTTGGTGATTCTTTGATTTTGTAGAAATCCAAAAATAGGAAACCGTCTCCCGTAGCTCTGCAGAAGCTGAGTACCATGCCCTAGCCACAACTACCTGTGAACTCCAGTGGATCTCCTTCCTCCTGTACAACCTCGATGTTAGCCACCTGAGCTTAGCGTATATCTACTGTGACAATAGATCTACAATCTACATCATCGAGAACCCTATCTTCTATGAACGAACTAAGAATATCGAACTCGACTGTCATCTCATTAATGAGAGGGTGAAATTTGGCACTATTTATCTCCTTCTGGTGTCCTCCTCTGATCAACTCGTCGACGTCTTCACCAAAGCCCTCCTACAACATACCTTCCATACTTTACTTCACAAGCTGGGCACTATACAGAATGTATACCGTCCAACTTGTGGCAGGTTGTCAGAAAAAAAGTCTTGGAAGGAGACTCTTTCTTGTCCTAATGATGAGACCTAATACCTTTGGACCAGACAGAATCATTTTTTAGCCTTTCTTCCTATTATGTTGACCTCTCTCCTAAGATCCATACCCTTAGCAGATTGGTCCAAGCCTTGGTTTTCTTATGTTTGTTATTTTTTATTTTGGATACATATGTACTTTGTTTGTTTTACACAATATTCTTCTATTGCAGGTTATTGTAACAAGACCATAGCTACAACTTATAAAAGACACTTCCTACATTAATAAAATGTTGAGCCAAAATATTTTTGTTCTCGTCATCTTTTCCCTGTTTTCAACACAAGTGACATCCTTCTGTAGGTAAATGTATTGAGTGGGCATGTGAATACTGTTTTTTGCTGATCCTCCAGAGTTATCATAATCTGGTTATATCCTAAATACCCACCCAGAAAACAGTAGCTAGATCATCTTACAAGTCTTTCAAGCATTTGATCGATGAATGGAAGTGGGAAGTGATCCTTGATGTAGCAGCATTTAGCTTCATATAATTGATGCATACTCGCCATCTATTCTAAATTCTTGTAGGCATAAACTCATTAGTCTCATACTTCACATAGTAACCCAGTTTTCTTTGATACCACTTAGACTGGACTCACCCATTTGCTATCTGAAATAGGATAGATTATACCAACATCAAGCAACTTTAAGATCTCCGTCTTTACCACTTCCATCATTGGAGGATTCAGTTTTCTTTATGACTCTCTTTGTAACATCCCGTTTCCATACAAAGGGTTGAACCACAGAAACTGGTACACGTGAGATCAATCGGAGAAATTAGGAA
>JANZXR010000003.1:16545137-16578323 GCA_027575705.1 Erythroxylum echinodendron
GGCCGAATTATCCCCGTCAATATTGCCGACGGATTGGTTAGCGGTCGGTAAAATTTTGTTTTCAGCGACGGATTTCTACATTTCCGTCGGTAAAATGCGACGGAATTTTTATCGTCGGTAATATTCCGACGCAAATTCTCAATTTTCTTGTAGTGAGAAGCTCATGAATCCTAATGCAAGGCATGCATCGTTAAAAGGAAGAGAAGAGCCATTAAATGAACAAAATAGAGTAAGAAAGACACATGCAAGAGAGCAAGGAAGCAAAGCTAAGAGGCTCATGAATCCTAATGCAGGGCATGCATCGTTAAAAGGAAGAGAAGAGCCATTATTTCTTTAGTTTCTCTCGTTTGAAATTATTAATAAGAATTGTAAGTATTACAATATAATTATTTTTCCATTTATGTATTTTTATTTTTTTTATTTTTGCTAACTTAAGAATAATAGTCTTATTATATGTTTTTCTCCATAGCAGGTAGTTGTGAAGAAAAGATAATTCATTTCACTTTCTTTGGGAACAATCAATCATTGCCTTTTGCCTTAATAAAGGTTGATGATTTTATAAGGCAAGAAAGTAGTTGTTCATATTAAGCTTTTATTAAGATCTCAAATTAGTATGTTGAGGGTCAAAGCTTAAAAGTTATTGACAACTATCAAGCTCAATTTTAGTTCTTCTTATTTGAACTCTTGTATCCCAAAATTTTTTGTTCAAGAGTTTAAAAAATTCTTTGACAGCTTTTGAACACAAGAATGTGTAAGGACATTCTTTACTTAATTAATCTAGATTTGAGTTATGGAGGGTAAAAATGGCTCATGTTTAGTGAGGGAATGTAAAATCTGAGTTACCCTTTCTTTGACTAAGTTCTTGTTTTAATAAAAAAAATGGATAAAGGAGTGGTCTAAGATATTAACAGCTTCAAAAGAGCCTTAAAATAAGCAAAATTCTACAGCCAAACAAGGCTAATGAGAGCTTTTTCTAATTTTCTTTATAGAAAGCCACTCGCTTACTAATTACTACTCTAATTAAAAAACTTACCAATAAAGGTAAATTTTCAATACAATTACTAAAAGGATCAACTATTTGGTCATTATTTGGTCGTCATTATTAACCATTACTATTAAATAAAAATTATTTTGTGGAAAAAATATTTTTACTATTTAGAGTCGTGTTGACCCCATCAAATAATGATCACAAAATTTATTCTTACCAAAAGCGCTTACATTTTAGTTCCATTTCCCTGATAAGGCAACCTTAAATTTCTTTGCAAAAAGATGAACATCAAAGTGAACTAATTAGGATTTATTAGTGAGAGAGGAGTTAATTCTACTCACCAAAGAAACTTCCTCAATAAGAAATTAAAAGAGATATTACAGCAGCTATAAATAATAAAAGTAATAAAGATAAACTGCATGATAAAATATTATGTGGATCAGTTAATCAGAAGAAACTAAAAAGAAATAAAGTAAAATAATAAGAGTAAATACTAAGTAAGTGCAACTATTGAGAAGGTGTGCATCTTTCACACGCATTATTAATGGAATAATATGTTTAAAAAACTTGAAGATTAATACCAGTGAAGGTCGTCAGAGTTCTGGTGTAACATAGACAGCAATTAATTTGGTAAACTCCAAAATTACAACTTTCGTGAAAGTTATGTTCGTATTACATGAGTTTTCCAAAGTTAATTACTTCATATTTAACGTTAACTGCATGAGATGAATATAGCTTATTATTTCAACAAACAACATGAAAAGAATAATTTTGTCATATCTAACGTTCCTGGATGTTTTAAGTTCCTTTAACACTCATTCTGCCGCCAAGTCACACATAGAAAACTTAGTATAGTTAAAATATCCCTTCCCGTTGCCGTTACATCTGAAAAACACCAAATGGCCCCTCCCAAGTCCCCCGTCCAACCACCGCAAGAAAGCAAGTCTTCTCATTTGAGATGAGTCAAGAAAATTAAGAAACCAAATGATAAATAAAACCCATTAGCAATGGAGAGCTGGACCTATTGGCTTAATATTATAAGACTTCCATACATACCTATGCTAAGAACAAAACATTTGAAAGCCCTTGTTACATTAACCACAGCAACGTGCCATACAACAGAGTGAAAAAATGGGAAGACTTCGCATTTCTCACTTCACATGCAATGATATTTGTAAGGGTTGTCAACGTCCATCACTAGTTCAAGTTCTCAATCTTCGGATGAGATCAGTTAAGAGACGCTCGGCACTTGGCATATCCTAAGGAATGCTAACCGATAAGGCCCATAATCTCAACCTCTCCTCGCTATGTGGCCATCAACTTGAAATGACATTCAAATAGGATCGAACGGCTGAGATTTAGCCCTTATTTTCTCCAACAACTTTGGACCTTTAGTTTGGCCAGTTGGTGGTTTAACACAGTCTATTTGCTATCTGGTTCTATAAATACAGGACGCGCCGACTCTGCAAAGGCCTCTTCAACTGATTTCACGCAGACTTTGGCTTTAGTAATTAACAGGCAGAGAAATTACAAGAGAGGCAATGGCTTCGTCTATCATGTTTTCAGTGTTAGAGTGTAAGCGTGGTTGGAATCGTACGATAAAAAGAGATAGAATTAGTGAGGATATATAAATAGAAAAGACTAATAAATTTAATGTCTTAAAGTTTTAAGTTAAAGTTAGGTGTCAAAATTCATGAGTATATTTTCTCACTAGATTCATATAGAAGATCTCCTTTGTAAGTGGACTTCTCTGTAAATCAATACAACTTTAACGGCTTAGAAATTGAATCAATAACTCTGAGTCTAGATATGAAACTCTTCAACCATACACCATGTGAGGTGGCTTCAAAACATGATACGAACTCAGCCTCTATAGTGGAAGTAGCAATCAGGGTCTGTTTGGCACTTCTCCAAGATACAGCTCCACCAGCTAACATGAAAATATAACCAGATGTTGATTTCCTGAAATTAATGCAGCCAGCAAAGTCTGAATCGGAATATCCAACTACTTTCAAGTGCTCAGTTCGTCTATATCTGTACATAACAAGAGTGGAAGTCGAAGCAAACATATCGACATTAAGTATTTAGTCATAAGAGAACGTGTAAAGAAAAAGAAAATTGTCATCAAACACATTAGCACTGGTTTGATGATTACGGATCCTTTCACTAAAGGCATGTCATTTAAGCAATTTAAGGATCACGTAGCGCATATGGGACTTGTTTCTACAATGTAATTTTATTGTATATGGTTAATTCAATGGAACTCTTATTCAGTTTGATATTTTCTCGTATATTTTGTGCACACATATTTTGCTTAGTTTTGAGAAATGTCGTTTACTTTGGACCTCGAATAAACATATGGTTTATTCATTAAGTTGAATGGCGCATAATGAGATATTTTGTATATGTAATACATGAAAGATACTACTCACTATAAGAGGACCTATTGCCATGATTTATATATTTTATTTCTTGTTATATGTGGTGGTTTTGGGTTGAATGGACTAAGTGGGAGAATGTAAGGATTTTGGTCAAACCTTACTTACCTGTGTATGGTCCCTTCTCCTTGTACATGGTCCCTTTCATCATGTCCTGTAACTACCGCATTTGTTTTTGTCGCCCACTTCCTCAACCTTCCGCCTCTGTGATGGACAGTAGGGTATGAAGTATTGTTTTAAAACAAGACGTTGGTTTTGGTTTTCAAGTCCTATCTTCACTGAGCATATAGAGCACACCATCGAGCTTGCTTCAAGAAGAGGATAGAAACTCAAACCACTCAGAGATCACGAGGCTTGTCGTCGGCAATGGCTGGAAGTATCGGTTATCACGCTTCCGTTGATTATGCATGTATTTTACGTCAATTTTGTCATGTATGAAATGTATGCTTGAGGTGTTGTTTTATTATGACATGATTTGCCCTGAAGATATATCAGAACCTTCTTTGCAGCTTTCTAGTGGTCAATACTTGAATTACTCTGATATATTCCTAGCATTCCAACAGTATATGCAATGTCAGGTCGGGTGCAGACCTGAGCATACATAAGGCTTCCTATAGCTGAAGCATATGGAATGTTCTTCATATGTTCGCATCCAAAGTCATTCTTCGGGCATTGATTCAAATTGAATCTATCACTCTTAACAATGGGTGTTACACTTGGTGGACAATCTTTCATTCGGAATCTCTCTAAAATTTTATTGATATAGGTCTCTTGAGACAAACCCAAAATGCCTCAAGATCTTTCTCTATGGATCTTAATACCAATGACATAAGATGCCTCACCTATATCTTTCATATCAAAATTCTTTGAGAGAAATTGTTTCACCTTATATAACAAATCCTTATCATTAGTCGCAAGCAAAATGTTATCCACGTATAATACAAAAAAACAAGTCTTACTCTCATGAGTCTGGCCGGGCGAATCGGGCTCATTTTGACAAGCCTAATTCAAACGAGTTTGATTCCCTCCTTTTGTCCTAAAAACATGGTTCATTCTATGGCTAGCTATTCTTTGCCGGCTATCTATCAAGGACAGAATTACAGGACGTACAATCTCTTCTATCTGTATTCTATGCATCACTGTACCTACGACACATGATGATCTATTCATTAGTAGTGAGTATATAGACTACTTATGACAGAGGCTACTTAACCTATTTCTTGTAACCTTTACAGCAACAAATTGGCAAGGGACCATAAATTGGATTTTAAAGAAGAGGTGGAATGAGAGCGAGGGCTTACTATTCAAGCTTCTATTTACTAGACCGGTGCACGAAATACGGAGGGAAAGAAATTTGCGTCAATTCAAGTATCAAAGTAGAAAATAATGGAGCCTTTTAGAGGAGCTCATTTACTCGAGGAAAATGCGCAATGATTCTTAACCGATACAGGCGATAGATTAGTTAATTTCGTAGAAAAGCCTACTTAGCTTGACTATGGGAATGGAGTAAAGTGATTTTGATTTCAAGGCACTCTTGTACCCCTTGAATGTTTTGTAAATCATGTACTCTTTTTGAGTTCTTAATACAATTAATTAAAAACAGAAATCACGCCCGCTTGAAAGGGCAAGCAGGACCTCAGATGGCCTCATGCCCAAAAGCATACATGGTCGCGGAACCTCCTTTCCTAGGGATTCCTGCTTTTTCTACTTTTTCGGTGTATAGATGCTGTTTCACCAAGTATAAATCTTTTGTGTGGACAATTCAAATGACAAAAGAATCCATCGGCAGCCAACTATTCTCCTTTCCTAGGACCCATTACTCATCAGTGATTAGCATGCGAATATATCTACAGCATCACAGATTTGTTTTCAACTTTTATAAGGTTCCAACTCACTAAAGCATATTATAGAGGAAAGGCTGGATACATGAAAAAGTGATACAAAAAGCACAACTCCAAAGATATATTCACATCGTAAATTACAACTTTCAGACTCAAATTCAAACTAAAATTTGTACAAATTTCCGTTGACAAGCCTCCCCAATGGAATTCAAGGACTCAAAAATACATTAGAGAAAGGAAAACTTTCATCTCGATGACCTTAAATTTTCATCTCGATGACCGCAAAAGAATTGTTTCGAACTTTCATCTCGATGACCTCAAAACACTTCTTTACTTGCAACAATACGGATGTTGGTGCTACGAGCGGGCGACTCTTTTCCATTAATCAATCCAAGCCCACTTCAGACCATCATAAACCATCAAATCCAACGACCTTTCCATTATTCTTAGTCAACAACTAAATTTTATTTACAGTGACACATTCTTTTGATTAATCCTGATAACCCTTTGGACATATTTACACTAGATTACTCTCACCAGAACTTCAAAATTCATCTCCAACTAGTTAAAAACGTGATTGTTTTTGGATTTTGGCTCCCTCCTCACTATACACTTGGTGCTGTCTGTTTCAAAATGGAGTTCTACGCCAGGGCAGGGATGCTGCAATTCCTGCGATCCCTGTCAAGGCAATCGAACCCCTCAATTCTCACAGATGGTTTGTTCCCAAAATTTGACCTGATACAGCTTCCTTTCCTTGTAGAAGATGTTGGGGAAGACGATAAACCCGATGAACACTGATTCGGTGTGACAGGCGAGAATGGGGAGAGTTTCTCATCCCCAAATCTAGCATCATGAATTAATGGGTTAGCTACTCTGCTGGGCGGCGACCCGCAAAAAAAAGGGGGTGGCGACGAGGCTACTTGTGTATTCGACTGCCCCATACCACAACCACTCTGCACGTAATAAACCAACAAGAAGTCATCTACCATAAATCAAGCAAGTTTAATGAGATTAAAGTTTAAGAGAGAGTATGGCACCGACAAGCTTTTTCTCGCACACAAACAAGGAACCACAAATTAATCCATGTTCCACAACTTTGATGTACGTAATGTTTCTTTAGCTGTTGACATATCACGTTTCATACAGGGACTACTTCCAGATTTAAAAGAAAACTTCCCACAAACGTTAACTGCTTTAAAAGCTTAATTAATTTCCCAATCACTTAGCAATTACCAAAAACTGTATCCAAAAAGCACCCAAATGTTGAATACAAAAATTAGAGAAATGACAAGAGAGAGAGAGGGAGGGATTACCTCTGTTAGGGTGACGTCCAAAAGATCATTTCCTGCTTTAAAATCGCAAAGCTCCGCCTGGTGGCTAAAAATCAAAGTCATTTTAATCAGCCGAAATTAAAAGATATCCAATTTTCCAGTAGGTATAAAAAATCGCAGAGATAATATAAAGAAGATTTAGAAAAGAAAAAATAAATACCTAAGATGAAATCTGAAAAACCGAACAGGGTGGCTGTTATCAGCCGCGTGGAGGACACCGAAGCGCCGTGGTTTAGGACAAACAATCGGGTCCATCCGCTCCGACAAGGGAATAGAAACGGATCCATGCATCTCTTCACGGATCGAGACTGGGAACACACAGTGTTTCATTTTTTCCCTATATATCAGTAAAATTCCTGCTCAGCACCACCTGAAACGGTTAAGCTTCGTTCTGAAATAACAGATCTAACCCGTACGGTGAACAGTTCTTAGTGTAAACAATTTTTTGGTCTAACCATAAAAATAAAAGAGAAACTAGAAGAAAAGGATTATATTAAAGACAAGCTTCGTTTATTTCTCTTGTGTAGCCAGACAAAAATGAGATCTATTCCATAATTTTCACAGATCTAATCACAATTACAACAAAAAAGAACGAAACCTTAGATAGACATAGAAATAATTTATTCTTCTTAACAAAAACAGAGAATTTGAGAAGAAGGAAGGGAAGAAAAAGAAAAAGAAAAAAAAAGAAAAAATGAAGTTACACATAAAATAAAAAATTGGAACAAGAAAACAAAGAAAAAGAGGGCTTACCTGAGGTGCAAAACTGTACAGAGTTGCTCTTGAGTAATTGTGAAAATTTGTAAAAACAACCAAGTACTGTGAGTGAAATGCGAAAAATAAAGAGGAAGGAAAAAGAAGTGAAAAAGGAGATAAAGAGCCCTAAGATTTGAAGGTACAACCGCAAATTGCGAAAGAAGAATAGAAGGGATGGGCGTCTTGATATATAGACACACTCAAATAAAAAGCAAAGGAAATTACAAATATAGTGACGGAGAGAGAGAGAAGAATAAAAAAGAAATAATTATATTAAAAAAGGTTTGTCTACCAGTACCGGGCCCAGGGAGATGGAGAGAAAAGAGCGAGGTCGTTTGGGGATTGGGCAACGGCACAGCTCATTCGAAGTCACACAGAGAGAGCATTGAACGAAAACAAATTCTTGCTGCTGCACTGCAATGCAACGTTGCAACTTGTATTTTGTTTTAATAATTACCCTTCACGCAGGCGGTGCCTCCCGCAAAAAATATCATCGCTTTACCAATTCCAATTCCCAACCCCTTTTATTTGTTAAATATTATTTTAGAGAAAAAAAAAACTCTAACCAAATGTGAACGTGTAACGTACCAAACCAAAGCTTCTGACAGACGTGTTCGGCATTACATTGCATGATCCCGATCCTTCTGTTATTTCCGATCTTAATTAATATCACCTGTATGGTTTGGCTACATACACTACTTTCCAATTCAATCACCTGTATGGTATGGCTGCATACACTACTTTCCAATTCAACCATACTTACAACTGTTCTTGTACTATTCTTTAATGGAAAATCTCACGCCACAACAAATGTTTTTTCGGATTTAAGATTCAATTTCAGGAAATTTAACTTTCTGTTATAATGATATATGTACATATACATTTATATTATGACGATTCATCAAATCCTGAAACGAAGCTTTCATAAACTAATATTAAGATTCATCTATCTACCTTAACATAGAACTCCCGAAAGAATAAATGCCTTGATGGATTGAAGGACAACGTTTTTAATTAGTAATTTAACAATTTGTTAATATTTAAACTTAAAATTGTATTATTTATGTGGAATCAATTGAAGTTTTAATTTATTGATGGATATGCATACACGTATTCGTGGCATCTTATGGAAAACTCCATTAAATCCTAAACTGTAAATATCGTAAATAAAAACAATTTGTCCAGTCCACCTGACTCATAATGCTCTTAAAATTTGACACGACATTTTACTCGTTTACTTTTATTTAGACTAAGATGTTCCATTTCCTCAGATATTTTTCATGTGCGAGACAAGATCCACTCGGAGACCATACACGTAGCAGGACGTATTTACTAAAATATAAGTTTAAAAAATGAAATATAATAAGTAAATCGCATGATTGTGGGAGGGCGGATGGCAACCGGCTATGGTATTGGCACCCCTCGCTCCCTCTCTAGCTAGGAATTGGATCATTGCCATCCTTGCATTTATTCTGACTTGGACTAATTTTTGAAACAAAGTAGAAAGTGTATTTTTAATTTAATATTATAATTAAAATATAAATCAAATCATAATATTTTAATAAATTCTAATTTTTACAAATAGTTTAATTTTAACTTTTAGCACTTATTTTTAATTTTTTAGTAATTATGTTATATATATTTCATTTAATACGTATTTCAATACTAAATTAATTATTTATAAGAAATCTTAATATTTTTATTTAATAAAATAATCCAACTCAACTTTGTATAATAATTATATGTAAAAAGTCCTAACATTAAATAATCAAATCAACCTATAAATAAGCTCGCAAAAGTGTACGGTGACTTCTCCTTGATCTTTTCGTTGGGCTATAAAAACTCCTCATTCACCGTTGGATTTGAGTACAGTATTAACCCCACTTTCAAACTAATGTTCTTGCCTTGGTTGATTACATCCTTGATCTCCAAATATCCATCTATGTTTCTTATGTAAAGCCAGTAGTCTAATCTCATTGGCTTAGATGTGCCTTCCGGACCTTTGAAATAACCTAACATATAATTGCTTGTTTAGGTTCATTGTTCTATTGTTAAGAAAGCACAACTAAATCTAATCCTGTATATAATAGAATAATAACAAAACTTTTTCATTAAATTTCTTAAAAGTTAAGATCATTTTAAATTTTATAATATGATTAATGTATGAAAATAATATAATATAAATGTAAATTGTACCTTTTTTTGTTTAATCCTTTTTTCTTGAATTTTTTTTGAAAAAATGAATAATTGCATCAACTATGGGTAAAGCTAATAAAACTTTTCAATGAGTTATAGGCTAATAGCCTTCACTCAATTACACTATAACTAAAAATTCAATAAGTGGTAAAGCATTACAATATAAGCAGTCATAGACCAACATTATAAGCAGATTAGAGTTTCCATCTATGCTTCATGTTAGGTGAAAGAGCATTCTATACATTCTTAGCAAAGATAGCTATTCTAATCTAGTTAACAATCTTGTCTACTAGTTGGTACTTCCCTTTTTCCAATGTTTGTAAACGTTATGTTGTTTCTTTCCTTCTAAAGTGTATAAATGATAATAGTGAAGGTTGCTTTAGGAAGTATTCCATTGGACATTCCATGTTTAGAGTGATTGATAACCCAACTTAATGTTTTCTCCCATTCATACAAGTAGTTGTCTCCTGTAATCAAGTGTAAGATCCTGCCCTAAACTACTTTAGAGAATTTGCAAAATGAGAGAATTTGCAAAGTGTAAGATCACAACTTTGAGATGCGGGTGCAATGTTTCAAGACATAATCGGACATACTTGGATAAACCTCGAACTAACAATATTAAAAGCTTTTTAGAAGTCAATTTTGATTAAACAACTTTTGATATTTTTACTTGAATTGTACTCCCTCAGCAATGCTTGTAATAGTAAAATGTTGTCCCTAATATTTCTTTCTGGAATGAATGCCCCCTGTACTGAGATGGTGATTCCAATTATTACAATCTTCAATCTTTTAACTAAGAGTTTCAAAATCACTTTATATATGGTGTTATAGTATGAGATTGGTCTAAAATCTTGCATTCTTTGAGGGTTTTACTTTTTAGGCACTAAGTAGATGAATGTGTGGTTTAGTTCTTAAAGCATTTTGGAGGATGTAAAGAATTCCATCACTGCTTCAGTGCAAAGTTTACCGATAATTTCCCAAGTTTTTTAGAAGAACAATGCAGAGAAACCATCATCTTTATTTTGGTCATGGAAGGATTATTTAGAATGCTTAAGAAGTTGATAGTGTATAATGGCAGATTCAAGTATCATAGAGCTCAAAAACTTACTCCCATGATATTTGTCAATAACCTGCAGCTTTCGTTTGGAGCTGATGAGTTCTCTGTCAACATTCTTCATGACATACTAAGTAGATTCTTTCTTTGGTCTAAATTGAAAGTTAATGCTCACAAGAATAGCTTCTACTGCTCCCTAGATGCCTGAAATGCCACTGCACTTACAAGATCACTAGGAATGGAGTTACACACACTTCCCTTTAAATATTTGGGAGTTCCAATTTCTCATGCTAAACTCAAATATGCTGATTGCATTCCTCCCTCAGAGAAATACAGATCCAAAATACAAGCCTGGCAAAACAGTTTTCTATTTGTGGTAGCTAAAGTTACTTTAATAATTTCAGTTCTAAGCAACATGCATGTTCATTAGATTAACCATCTGATTCTTCCTAAAAGGGTGATCAAGGAACTTGATGTTGTATTTAATTTCTATTGATTTTCCTTGCATTCATATCTTAATTTTGGTTACAAATTTTGGCATTTTAATTCAAATTTGAAATGAATTGAGTGAAAATGGCGTGGATGTTGCATGAATGTTGAATGGAGTGTCTTGTGAATGTTACATGAAAATAAGAAAACTTATGCATGAAAGAAGGAATGTTAAATGTGAATTATACATGCATTTTAATGGTGTGACAAAGGAGTCACACCCGTGATTTCCATAGTCACGGGTGTGATAAAGGAGTCACACCTGTGATTGTGTCACACCCGTAACTCCCCCAATCACTGGTGTGACAAATATTTTCTATAATAGGTTTAATATTACATGTCAATAAATGCAAGATTTAATGATTGATAAACCTAAACTTAAACTCACTCTATAAATAGAAAGGTTAATATAGGCTAGAGTGGCAAATAGACTGAGACTAAGAGACAAAAACAACGCTAAAGGCAGAGAACCAGAAAGTAGTCGATGGTGAGAAAGAAGAGAAACAATAAATAGAGAGAAGGAAGAGCTGAAGCCAGTGGGAACATTTTTTTCTAGGCGAGAGTGGACAGAGGTAGAAGGCTAGAGTCGATGCTAGGGAGTGAGCAAATTAGCAAGAGACCCACCACCAACGTCTTTATTTGACATTCCATTTGTTTGCTCTTTCTATTTTATCTCTGTTGCATTACTAACCTTATTTCATCTGTTGCTTTGACAATCCATTTCTGTTTATATAATTTATTTATTGTTTTGATACTTCTCTGTTATTATTAATAATGGGATTGAAGTATATGAAGATGATGAACTTTGTTTATTCCACGATGGTTAATGTAGCTAATTTAGTCGATTATGCATGATGAAGGGATTGTGTTATTGTCTTAATATTTGCTCTGGTTTTTGAGCTTATTGGATGTAATGGTGTGGCCAACTTTTGCATCATTTTGGCATTAAATGAAGGATCGAGAGAAGACGTTTAATATTAGAACGAGATATAGACATTTAAGTTATGAATTAGAAATATATTAACTTAAGTGGGTAATTAGTAGTTAGGTATACATAATTAATTTGGATGATAAACTTGTCGAATACGAAAGTTAGATTTAGTTCATTATTTGAATTGATCGTAGAACTGAATTGTTACTTTTAATAAGACAATTATCCAATCAATTCCTCTTAGTCATGAATAGGAGATTAAATTAGTGAAGTTAACTTCTCGAGAGTTTTCCACACTGATTGATCAAATTGTTTTTTCTTCCAATTAAATCAATTTACTTTTTAGTCTAATTGCATAATTTTCATTAAAGCCTTTACTCAATAGAATGTTTAGGATTGTATTTGTGTTTTATTTTTATTTAAGATTAATTTGAGTGAACCAATTTCACCTTCATGAGAGATGACCCTGGGTAATCAACTACAACTACTTTGTATACTTACGAGTAGAATAGCTAGGTATTTTAGAATTTATTTTGGTACAACAAGTTTTTGGTGTCGTTGTCAGGGAGTTGTTTAGTGTTTAGACTTAAATTAATTTTAATCGTTTTACCTTTTCATGCATACATTTTTTTTTGTTATTTCATCGAATTGTTTTAGTAGTTTTTTTACTAATTCAGTGTTATCTTTATTTTGTTTACGATAGGAAGGAGGTCACGGGAAAATGAACTCATTTTTTTTATTGATAACATACATCAGATAAGAGGACCTTAAAGGGACTTTGAAGACAATCTCAAGGAACCCAAGCTTGAGGATCAAGAGATGGGTGAAAGGCAACTGGTAATGAAGGAGTATGCTAGACCAATAATTAGTACTGCCGCTTCGTGTATACATTTAGGAAAGGCAGCCAAAAACTATGAATGAAGAGCATCCATTACGACAAGCTACCATCTTTCTATGGGTTTCCCAATGAAGACCCTTTAAACTTTATTTGCTATACCACTCTTCAGATATTTCCTCTAGATGGCCTAAATGAAGATCGACTCAGGATGAGATGGTTCCCATACACATTGAAAGATTACGCTAAGGCATGGTTGATGACCCTTCCATCCAATTCATTGACTACATGGGAGGAGGTATACAACAAATTCATGAGAAAATTTTATTCCCATTAAAAGACCTCTGAGTTATGGTTGAAGATAGCTACCTTCACTCAGATGGACGGAGACCTATTCTATAACATAATCATTTTTCACTTCACATGTAGAACTAATTCTTCTATGATGGATTAACATAACAGTGTCAGTACACAGTGGACAATACAGTAGCAGCAGTTATAGGACAGAATCCTACTGAAGAAACATGTGACATCTTTGAAATGTTGGGGCCAATTCTCAATAAAAAAGTGTGAGGGGGAGAAGAGTTGGAGTTCATGAAGTGAACTCGAGCCAAGAAATAGTTATGCAATTAGCTGAGCTAACAAAGCATGTGAAAATGCTATCCATAAGATGGCCCCAAAATTTTCCAAATTTAAGAGGTATATGGTATATGTGGAACTTATAGTCATGGATCTAATATTTGTTCGTATTCTTTTGAATCTTTTGTAGGAGAGGAAGAAAAACTAAACTCACTTAATGATTTTCAACCGAGGGTGCAAAATGATACATATTCGAATACTTACAATCCTAGTTGGAGAAACCACCCCAATTTTTTATGGAAGATGAACAATCCACCAGTGCAGTCCCAACCACAATTTCTTAAAAATTTCAGAGTTAAAATCAATTCCAAGGGCAATCCTCAAATTGAAACCTACTAAGAAAGCTTTTTTTGGAAGAAATTCTGAATGCATTTATTCAAGTAACCACTCAGAATCAAGAAATGAACAATGAGAGAACTGACTCCTTAAAAGCTTTTGTGAAGAGGATTGAGACTCAAGTAGGGCAACTCACTGCTCAAATACAAAATAATCAAAAGGGAAGGTTACTCAGTCAACCCGAACAAGCCCAAGAAATTACTATTATGAGAAGTCGTAAGGTGATTGATAATCATGTTGAGATTCCTTCTAATCTATTTGATTTAAGTAACAAGAGGAGGAGAGCCTCATTAAGGAAATAGACGAGCAACATAAAGTAAGCAATGGGCACAAATCTTCAGGTTACGTTTTGAAAGGGAAAAACTTAGACAAGCAACTAAAGGCAATAGAGGACCAAGACTACATAAGGGGACTGATTCTTATAGACCACCAATTCCATATCCAAGCTGCCTTAAGGATTAGAAATAAGATGAGTAGTTTTCTTATTTATATACATGTTTTCTAAGGTTAATATTAATATGCATTTGTTGGATGCGATCAGGAACATTCCAACTTATGTGAACTTCGAGGAACTAAGCACCCAAAAATAGAAGTTTGACCTAAACAAGAAGGTGATAGTTTCAGAAGTGGCAAGTACGGTTCTTCAATAGCAGTTACCCCCCAAATTGAAAGATCCACAGAGTTTTATTGCAAGACTATCAATTGGTAAATGGTGATAAGGTTAAGGGTATGCTTGACCTTGGAGCAAGCATAAACCTTATGCCTTACTTTATTGAAGTGAAATTGGATATAGGATAGTTGAGACCTATAAACATGTGTTTGTAATTAACTAATAGGTCGACTTGTTATCCAAAAGGAATAATAGAAGATGTGTTGGTAAAGGTAGGATGATTAATTGTCCTCATAAAATTTGTTTTCATAGACATAAGGGAAGTAAAAGAGCAAGAAAAGGGGCATACCATACTCTTAAGGAGGCCTTTTATGGCCACTACCAATACTTTGACTGATGTGAAGAACAGAAAACTGACTATGATTTTTCTGGGAGAAATAGTAGAATTTTCAATATTTAATGTTGAACTTATTCTTACTACTAATGTTTATGAATAATGTTCTTTTTTTATCAAATTAATATTGTAGATTTTGATTTTGCCTTGCAGGAAGAAGAAAGGAAGATTGATAAGAAGCAACTGAGGGAGAGTTTGGCAAATTCTTAAAGATAGATCCCAATGAAGATAAGAAGACAGTGGAATCACTCACTTTGAGCGATCTACCTTAAGCATGACTATTTAGGCATCCAGCTACAAGACATTAAATAGGTGTTAAATGGGAGGCACCCATACAATTTATTTTTTGTTTTTCAATTTTTTGTTTGTTATTCCTTTTTAGTGAATCTTAACTTAGTTTGTTTGCTTTGTGTGTACAAACCTAATTTTCAATCTCTTCTATTTGTTCTCCTCGCATCTATTCTCCACTCCTCTACGTAGTATGCCATGCTCCACACCGCATTAACACAGCCACCACCCCCACCTTCATATTGCATTTCTATCCTTCTCCTTTATATTATTTTTATTGCTTCTTGGTTTAATTTCTTTTAATTTTAATGTTTGTCCTTGTTTGCACTACTTTTCATCTTAGATCCTCTTTTATTTTCTTATCACATTGGGGATAACATGATATTTAAGTTGGGGTGACAATTATTTTTATTTGTGTGTTATGTGTTTGTTTTTCCCATTTAATAGTTAGAAATGCATGGTTATGAAATAAACTCGATCGAGATTAGAAATGTATAATATGAGTGAATGAGTATACTTACATGCTTAGATTGATTAACTTGCATTTCAATTAAAAGGACATTAGCTTATTGTGATAGATGAATTTCACTTTTCCTTGGTAAGAATTTGAGTCCTTTGAAATATTTAACACCAAAGTTAAGAATTATTTGCTGAGAGTGTTCTTTCATGATTAAGTAACTCTATAACTTGCTTGCAAATACTAGTTGAGATCATATAATCTTATGCAAACATTGAGATGATGAAGGCAATTATGATTTACCCATTTTGCTTAAAAGGCCACCATAATGTTGCCCTTAGTGAACCCTTTTAAGCTTAACAAACGTTTTCTTTCTTTAAACCAAAAACATGAGCCTTTAATTTAATTATTTATCCTCTTTGTTGTACCTACTATAAGGAAAGTTGAGCATTTGAAATGGTATTCTTGGGTTTAGGAAGTAATTGCATGAATAAGTGTGGGGGATCATAGCATATAATTGGCTATTACATTAGGAATGAGTATGGTTGTAACAACTTTTATCTCTCTTCTGTATGTTTCTTCTTTTGATTTCCTTGTTTTAAATAAATAAATAATTGAAAAAAGAAAAAAGCAAAAAAACAAAAATAAAAAGAAATAGAAAAGAAACAAAGGGAAGAGAATACAACTAAAAAATGAAAGAAAGAGGAGAGACTTAAAACGGGGAGTGATAACCTTGTTAAATGAGAGGAAAGAATTGAGTATTTCATTCTTCATTATTTTGTATTATTTTAAATGCTTAATTTGTTATATAGTTTTAAACTATGATTTTTCTTTTTCCTACCCTTAACCTGACACCATTATAACCAAAATAAAGACCTTCAGATTGATGTTTGTGTTTGATATGAGTGGTGGAGATTGGATTAGTAAGCAAGACTATGGTGGATTCCTTATATGAAAGGAATGAAGAGTGAATATATACTACCTTTGACTGCATGAGAGGATAGAGAGTGAAGTGAGTATTTATCACACTTGTTAATAGACTTTGAGTTGAAGTACTTGTTAATTTTGGCTAAGCATATGAAGAATAGTCTGTTCATGGAGTATTATGAGTTACTATTATTTAGGAAAATCGTTGTTTTCATTGTTTGTTCTTGTATAATCTAGTATTCTTTATTTTGCTTGGGGACAAGCATAGTTTACGTGTGGGGGAATTTATGTGTCTAATTTCTATTGATTTTTCTTGCATTTATATCTTAAACTTGGTTACAAATTTTGGCGTTTTAATTCAAATTTGAAATGAATTGAATGAAAATTGTGTGGATGTTGCGTGAATGTTGACTGGAGTGTCTTGTTAATATTGCATGAAAATAAGAAAATTATGTGTGAAAGAAGGAATGTTGGACGTAAATTATGTTTGCATTTTAATGGTGTGACAAAGGAGTCACACCTATGACTACCATAGTCATGGGGTGTGGTAAGTGAGTCATATCTGTGACTCCCATAGTCACCGGTGTGACAAATATTTTCTGTAATTAGTTTAATATTACATGTCAATGAATGCAGGTTTTGACAACTGTAAACCTAAACCTAAACTCGCACTATAAATAAAAAGGTTAATAGAGGCTAGAGGGGGGGAAGACCGAGACTAAAAAACGAAACTAAAAGAGAGGTGGAGGCGGAGAAAAGAACAAAGAACAAAGAACAAAGAACAAAGAACATAGTTGGGTTGGCAAAAGGGAAAAACAATAGAGGTGGAGCTTAAAGCAGAGGTAGAAAGCGAGAGCTTAAGCTGATCTTCTGGGTGAGAATTAAGCAGAGGGAGAAGGCGAGAGCAATGCCAAAGAGGTTGAGATTGACAGGAGATCCACCACCGACTTCCATCTGACAATCTATTTGTTTGCTCATTCTTATTTTATCTTCTACTGCATTATTAAACTTGGTTCACTAGACTTATTTCCTTTGTTGCTTTGATAGTCTATTTCGGTTATTTACTTTGTTTATTACTTTGATACTTCTTTGTCACTGTAAACTATAGGATTGAATTATATGAAGACGATGAACTTTGTTTATTCCATAATGGGCTAATTATTTAATCTTGAGAATTAATGTAACTAATTTAGTTGATTATGTATGATGAAGGGACTATTTTATTGTCTTACTTATGAATTAGAAATATATTAACTTAAGTCGATAATCGTTAGTTGGGATTACATAATTGATTTGAATGATAAACTTGTACAATACAAAAGTTAGATTTAGTTTATTATTGAATAGATTTTAAAACCCATTGGTAATTTTAACAAGGCGATTGTCCAATTAATTCCCCTTAGTTATGTATAGGAGATCAAATTAGTGAAGTTAATTCCTTAAGATTTTTCCATGCCGATTAATGAAATTGTTCTTATTTCTAGTTAACTTAGTTTACATTATAGTTTAATTACTTAATTTTCTTTAAAACCTTTTACTCAACAAATTAGGATAGACTATTTAAGATTGCGTTGGTTTTTATTTTTATTCAAAGTTAATTTGAATGAACTAATTTCACCTCCTTGAGAAGTTGACCTTAGGTATTTGACTACAATTATCTCGTATACTTATGAGTAGGATAGCCTAAGTTTTTTTAAACTTTGTTTGGCACATAACTCGACAAAACAATCAAATCTTTCCTTTGGTATGGTTCAATGGATAATGCAAAGGCAAAAGTAAAGTCGAATGAAGTTACAATTCCAAAAAAAAAACATAGAGGTTTAGGCACTATCTCTCCCTCAATCATACAAAAGTTGTTGCTTTGTAAGAAAATCTAGAGACTCTATATAAACAGAGATGTCTTTTAGGTCAAGTGGATCCACGAAACATACCTCAAGACTCACAGTTTCTGGTAGATGAAAATGATTAGGGGTTGTTCTTGGGTTCTCACACCGATGCTAAAGTTTCCTAAACTTATTTACCTATTAATTTATCACAGATTGGGAAAGGGAGACAACGTATGGTTGTGGTATGACAATTGGACTGAATCCATTCCATTAATTTAGAGGAATGAATTAACATAACTTAAAAATCAAATCCCTTTCACTACTAGAGCCTCATCATTCAGTACTGAAGTGAGATGGACTGGTAACTTTGGAGGGTTTGATTAGATCCTTCAACACTTCCCAGTGATTAGTAGCAGCTGTAATAAGGATAAGATTGTTTGGAAAGCTAATACCACCAGATTATTCACTAACAAATCCTGCTATAGTATCTTCCAAGTTGAACATCAAGTGGTGCCATGGTACCAAATTCTTTAGAAGAAAAATCCAAGATCCAAGGCATTAATGATCACCTGATTAGTCATAAAGCACTAAGCACTAAATAAGTACTAAAAATAGATGTCATGGTAGCTTTGATCCAACATATATGCTATACAAGCTCTCAACTGAAGAAAGTAACCACCTTTTCTTCAATTGTGCTTATTCAAAAGTAGTGTGGAGACAAATACTATATAAATTAGAACCTTACTGCACTTATTATGAGTGGAATGCAATGCCGAATTGGATCATTTGAATCTCCAAGCAATAAAAGAAGATAGGTAGTTGTTTAAGGCAGCTTTCATAATTACAGCATACAATATATAAAGGGAGTGAAATAAAAGAATTTATTAGGAATGAGATAACCAAATACCAACTAGCAATAAATATTATTAATAAAATCAGAGCTCTTGCTATAGCAAAGGAAGTAACTAATGAATTGTTAACCACAATGAAGCTAAGATGGAATTTTTAAACTTGTGTTACTATGCACGACTAATTTATTTTATATATGTTGAGCTAGTCTTATGTAATCATGTTTTCATTTTTTTCCCTATGGGTGAACTCATTATAATGTTGTAAATAGTTAAACTATAGTTTATAAAAATAAATTCAAAATTTAAAAAAGTAAGATTTAATTCTCTTTGGATGTCTCTAATGTTGATACCTTAAAGGATATATTTAGCTTGAATATCCAAACACTTCCCTTCAAATAATTGGGGGTACCTATTTCATCCAAGAAGCTAAAGTAACATGATTGCTTGATGTTGTTAGAGAGATAAAAAAACAAGATTAATGCCTAGAAAAGTAGATTTCTTTCTCAAGCAGGGAAGGTTCAACTAATTATTTCATTTCTTAATAACTTCCACTACCATTGGAGGGTTTAATTAATTATTTCATTTCTTAACAACTTACATTACCATTGGAGCTCACACCTAGCCCTTCTAAAGAAAATCATTAAAGAGATTGAAAGATACATGAAGAACTTCCTCTAGTCAGAAAAAGTAGAAGATTCTAAGGGGAATAAGATGAAATGGGACCTTATTTGCTAGAGAAAGCAAGAAGGAGGGTTGGGGCTTATTTCCTTTCAGTTAATTCAAACCAAAATAATTGTCAAGAGAAATTGAAAACTTCTTAATGATAGAGAGGCTCTATAGAACAAACGTATAAATGTCTGTTACTTAAGCAATTTCAATTTTTGGAAGTTAGAAGAGAAGACTGTGCATTCTTGGTCTTTCATCAACATTTTAAGGTACAGATTCAATATCCACTCCCTCATGAAAATGAATATTGGTGATGTAGAACGCTCTTTAATTTGGTTTGACAACTGGACATTCTATATACCTTTGATCAATAGAGACGAGCTTCTCAATCTAGTAGGAAAATGGTCAATCAAAACTAAGGCCTCTCATCTTATTGCTAATAATGGGTAAAAGATTACAAGAAGAGGAATCGACAGGTTTTAGGACTTTCTTCTAGGATACTTACCTATATCATCCATCAAGGATAAACTAATTTGTTCTACTATAATTAATGGTGAAGTCACCAACTCCTTTTTCTTGGAAGCTATTAGACCTCATTATCCCAATGTACCTTAGTATAATATAGTGTGGAAAGGATCCCTAATGCGTAAGGCTTCTTTTGTCAAATGGTTAGCAGTTAGACAGAGGTTGAAGACCAAGGATAGATTAAAGGGAAGTAATGATCATATTTGTGTCTAGTGTAACAATCCTCTTGAAATTGTAATCTCTTATTCTTTAAGTATAGGTACTCTTCTTCTGTTTGGGCAAGGATGCTACACAAAATGAATCTAGTTTGTCCTGTAAGTGACTAGGATAACATTTCGATTTGGGCTAAAAATTATTATAAAAGGATGGGAGAAGATAGGAAATTCCTGAGTCTAATTATAAATTGCTTAATCTACTTAGTCTAGTTTGAAATAAACCAAAAAATCTTTAGGGATGTACACATTGAAAAATATGTTGTCACTAATAGAACTTGCGGTTGGATCAGAGGGATTCTAATTACTAATCAAGCTATTGATACTCTAAGATCTTCTGTGAAAAGTAATTGGGGTCTGGTGTAATCTTATCTTGACTAATTTAGATTGTGTTCTAGCTTTGCTATAAGGATTGGCTTTTCTATTCTTATAGCTTCATATATATTGTATTTATAATCTTATGTAAACCTTGACTACCTTTTCTGGCTTTTTCAATGATATTCATTTATTTATCATTCAAAAAAATATTCACATGCATAATCATGAATCAATGGACCTTTTAAGGTTATAATGGGGAAAAAGGTTAAGGTGAGTAGTATTTCGATATTGTAGATCACAAGCCGTTAAAACTAGTGAAGGGAAAAAAACTCAATGGAGTATCAAGTGCAAAAATTGACATCCACTTAAAATTGGATACCATTAACTAGGATGAATGCAAAAACTTTGTTTCATAATTTAGATTCAAGCCATAACACCACAAACTACATGAAGTATAAACTATTTGAACAAATCATTCACAAAAATTAATGATAACTAATAAATTGTAACTATAAGGAGTGACCTTTTACAACATCTCCCTTATTTGCACCATAATCAATTAACCCTTTCTATACAACTTTAGGGGGAAAGACTAACATGAATTAATTTGCAAAACATGTGACTTTCCTCCTCGATAACTTTTTTTAATTTGTATTTTTCTTTTTTTAAGACAAAAATTGAAAGAAACTACATCAATGATGGAATTTAATGATAAGAGATAAAAATCACATTCCATCAATTATAACCAACTCGTATATATAGACACCACCATACTTATGCTCTTGTTCATCCATAAACATCAATAATAAAAAATGTTCCACTAGCTTTAAGGCTTAGGTAAGAAATTTGGTTAGGTTAAAGGCTCATAATATGGTTAGTTCAAAAAGAAAAGGCTAATAAATCTCAAAGGGCTTAACAATATGATAAATCATGTCACCAGTTATGCTATTTGGCTAGTGTAGCTCATAGAACAAAGAATGCCTATATCATTTCCTTGATAATGCATATGACACAAATGTGGTCTAGAATCTAATATCAAGGTAAAGTCAGGATGTACATGTCATAATGTTCACATATGAATAAAAGAAAATAAGATTTATATAGATGTCAGTCTAAAAGACGCAAAATCTCACTAGCTTATGTCTACCCACTAGTCACTACTCTTCTACAAGAAACATACATTAACCAATCACAAGATTAAAAATACATCCCAAGTAGCCATGAAATTTTCTAGTTAATTTTACTATCTAGTTATAACTATATAGTCTTAAAAGCAATATAAAAGAGTGGTGTTTGTTTTTCTTTAAAAAAAACATGCAAAAAGAACATAAAAACACCCAAAAATAACTTAAAACAAATATTTCCCCAAAAAAAAATATTTCCCCACCCCAAACTTAAAACTTATAGTGTACCCAACATAACATTAAATGTAAGAAATTGGGCAGTCGGTAAAAACAAATAACGCAAAAATATAAAAGAAAAGGAACAAACTCCCATTGGTTACCACCTAAATAGCACCTTTGTTTATTTTCATTGGCTTGAATTCTTGTTTTCTTCCAGACGTTATAAAATTTTGATTTCTAGGGATCATTCCTTTTGCATTCTCCACTTTAAATTCTTCAGGATAAGGCCTGAGTAGATGACAACTCACTTTAAATGTCTTCCCTATTCCCAAACTTTTAATCTCTACTGTAACATAGAAATGACATTAGTAATCACAAAAGGACTGCACCATAGAAATACAGAAATAGTTTATATCTAGAGCAACAAAGAAACACTTTTTGACTAATAATAAAGCTTTTTCTTGAGACGTTGAAAGCTTTGATCTTCTCCTTAGTTGAAACTGTTTCTTGTTTATCCATATACTTCTGCTCATAATCTTCTTATGATGAAGGGTCAATCACATTAATCGCAAAAATAGAATGGTCATTTTTGGGGTGCTTATTCACATAAAAAATATTGAAATGAGTAACTTTCCCATCACATTCCATCATAAAGGTACCCTCACAAACCTCTATCTTAGTTTGGGTCATGTTAAGAAATGGTCTCCCTATTAAGATAGGTATCAAATTATAAAAGTTTCATCATTCATACCTACCACATAAAAATCAATAGGAAATATTAGTTTATTCACCTAAACAAGCACATTATCAGGTAAGCAGTATTACAATTAGTGAACTATATAATAACAATAGTTTCTTTTAACTAGCCTAAGTTTAAAGAAGTATAAATGGAACGAGGCATAACATCAATTGATGCTCTTAAATCTAACATGGCTTGTTTAATCATAGTGTTACCAATTTTGCAAGGAATGGTAAACATACCTAAGTCCGTTCACTTGCGGAATTATTTTCTTTTAAAGACTACATAAACAAATTTACCCATCCTAATCATTTCATTACCTCTTAAATTCCACTTATTGTTGCATAATTCCCTAAGGAATTTTACATACCTTGAAACTTGCTTGAACATATCTAATAGTGGTATATTCACCTCAACCTCTGAAAAGTCCCCTAAATCTCCTTATCCTTATCCTCCTTGTTTAAATTTGCTAACTTTCTAAGGAAAGGTGGAGGGTTAATCTTAATAATAAGTCGAGATTCATCATTACCTTTGAGTTAGATGATATATTCCTTTCCCTTTTAAGATACTTATTAATTTCTTCTTCACTAGTCATCCTTTGTGTAGCCCTCTCAAGGATCCTCAAGTTTCATATCACTCTTTAAGGTGATTGAACTAACATTCTTCATATTTATCTCAGGTTGTAATGGTAGGTTTCCTCCTCTTTATGCTTTTAAATGGTTGATTGTCATTTCCATCTGGCTCATCTAGTTCTCTAACTTTTGAATATTAGACCTTATCTCTTAAAATTTAGATTTGGTCTCTTGCTGAAACTACTATGCCTCCTGTTAGAATTATAAAGTGCTAGTTGCGAGAGATTTAACTATATCTTCTGAAAATTTACTTGAGGTAGATGAGAGGGCTTGTGGTCTAAATGGAAATTTCTGTACACCCTATGACCTATTTACGATGTAGTTTTGCTGCTTATTTCCTCCATAACTTAGGTTTGAGTGATCTCTCTAACCTGGGTTATATAGGTTTGGGAAAATGGGTTATATTATTAGGCAAAATTTCCCACTAAAATATTTACATACTCCTTGTTTCCATCATGTAAAGTTGGACACCCATCTTTTGGATGGTTTGTATTTACACATATAACATATAATTTCATTTATTCCTATCCTACAACAATTTGCCTAACAAAGGATGTTAGCTTATCTAAACGACGTTCTATAGATGAATTGCCATATGCACAATGGGAGTTGATATGTGCTTAATTAATTATACATTTATTCCATAACACTTAGTGGTTAATGCTATGAAATGTTTAAGAAACTCATTTTGATTCATATTTGATTTTAGGTACAATTTGGAAGCATAAAAGCTAAAGTGAGTTAAAAGCACATTTTTTTAGCCATCCTCTTGATGTTCACTCTTAATTGTCATTTTGGAACAATAAGGAGAAGGATTAGAGTGAAGATGGGACAAGAAAACGTAAGAAAATGAGGTTTTCAAGATGATCTAAAAGATACACGACTGTGTACACATAATAAGGTGCATTTTTGGAATTACATGGTTGGATACGTGTGTATCCAATATCGTGCATGATCATGAAAATTAGTATTTTTTGTGATGCACAATTAGATGCATAATCATGCACCCAACCATAGACTTTCCCATAACCCTAACTTTTGTTATAAACATACATTTTAGCGGCTAAAAAAAGATGGATCAGTTTTAGAAGAAAATAAGTGGCAGAGCACCATTCTTTGGAGACCTATAGAGGGCTAAGCTTCCTGAATTTATTTTCGAGGTGAAATCAAAGCTGAAGAATAGTTTTGTGCTTATCTTCATTTTGTAATGTTGAATCATTCTCTCTTTAGGGATTGTTTATGTTATACTATGTCTATTGATTGGGTATTTTTATAAAGATGATATAAATGTGTTCTTTGTATGTGAAATCAATTACTAGAACCTTGAATACAATATGTAATCATTATGTTTCTGATTCATTTACGACATATAATGGTGTCGAATCATTAGGAATAATGTAACCTTGGTTAAATGACCTGAGCTTATATGGTTGTTGCCTTGATTAATCTATTTTCCTAAGTTGTAATGTGACTATCCTATTAAATCTAGAGAGCTTGATTTAGGTTGTTCGATAGCTAGGTTTAATTAAAGAATTTTTTTTAATTAAACAAAACCTAAGGGAATGAAAAGAATTGATGTTTAGGTTATAAGGGGTTTGGTTTGATTCAAATAAAAAATAAATTGAAATTAAGCTAACAAAAACAAATTAAAAAAGCAGTCATAAGTGATAAAAGTGACGAGTGGATTTGGAATCTGTTTCTCGGTTCAATCTTAGTCTATACACAATTAAACATAATTCATTGAATTTCTATTTTCACACCTCTCTTAGAAACTATTAATTGTAGGCCAACAAAAAACTTTGTTAACCTCGATTTTTCTTTAGGTTGTGTTTAATTAGAACAATCTCTTGAACTAAACCTAACTATAAAAAAACTTAGAACAAGCTTTCTAGATTTAACAAGAAAATCGCGTTACGAGTCATATCCTAATTAACATACATATTCATCCAAAAAAACACTTATAATACAAAATTTATAAGTTACTATGCCTTTACAATTTAAATAACTATGTTCAAAGCTAAACTAATTTCATTCAATTTTTGCCACTGACACATTTACATAAATCACACATCATAATGCCAACTTAATAAAAAATTATACAATTTCAAATACAAAATTCACACACAATTGATAATATATACAAATGCAAATTTCATATACAATTGATATATATAAATCGAAAATTCACTCACACATGATATGTAATTGCATATACATTCCTACACATGAATATCACATTGTCCTCAATCTGGAAAGCATAATAGTACAAATAAAGATAATTAACTACAAAGAAAATAAGAGCAAGAAGACTTACTAAGATTGAGGCAGTGATGGTGTGGGTGATGGAATTCGGAGACACTTGATGCTATAAAATTCCAGCGATTCAATCTCTACAAAATAAATATAAAAACAAAATATCAAAAGTAAAATGAAATTATAAAATAAAATAAAAAATCCTAATTCTTGGGTTGCCTCCTAAGTAGTGCCTCTTTTACGACATTAACTTGATGTACTCTACTTCTACCCTCAATCTGGGTCTATTATGAGTCGTTTGCTACCACCCTTTTGTCCACATGGTAGTTTAGTAGCTTGTAAATAAGTTGTATGTTGCAAGATAGTGAGAAGGACATAATAAATCAAATTAACAAAACCAAGTTCAATAATTCCCTTTCAGCAATAAACTATTAATAAAATAGGGGATGATGAAACTCCCTGAATCGTATATTGAATCCAGCCATTTGTCCTGTAAGAAGGTGAACTGCTCTTCTTCTGTAATCACCCTCATCCCCTCTTCTCCTTCCACTTCTTGAATAGAGATGTCCTTATATTCTTCAAGCTCTATGTCCTGTATCATCTGTTCCTCTTCCTCTTCTTCATCCTTTGAAGATTCAACTACATCAATTATCATAAACGAGCTGCTTTCCTTCAGATTCTTTAATACCTTATTGATATTGAATTCATATCATCACTAAGGATAAGGTTGCCTTCATGGACATCTATCAAACCTCTTCTAGTGCTCAAAAAGTGTCTACCAAGAATTAGTGGACAAATTCAATTCTCTTCAAAGTCTAGCGCAAAAAAATTTACAGGAATTATAAACTTGCCTACTTTTGTAGTCACATCCTCCACCATGCCAAATGGTTTCTTTATCGATTAATCTATCAACTGAATAAGGATAAAAGTTGGCTTCACATAACCTAGACCTAATTTTTTTAAAAAGTGACAAAGGCATAAGATTAATACTTACACCTAAGTCAAATAAGCATTTAGAAAATTCTAAATTACCAACTACATAAGGCATATTAAAACTCTTTGGATCTCTCAAATTTGAGGGCATATGGTTGGTAATTATGGAGCTACAACTTTCAGTCGTAAAGACTGTTTGGTTATCAACCCAAGTCTGCTTGTTTGATAAGATGTCTTTGATAAATTTTACATATTAAGATATTGTCTCCAAAGCTTCCTCAAAGGGCAAGGTAATTTGCAATTTCCTCAGCTTTTCCACAAATATTGCAAATTTTATATCCAATCTGTTCTTTTGAAGTCTTTATGGAATGATATTTTTGGCGAATATGGAGGAAAAGGAAAATAGGGATGATCCTTATTCTTAGTTTCGTCCTCTTTCTTCTTCTCTTTATCTTTTACAAGGTGGGGTTTATCTTCTTTTTCAGCTTTTTCTTCTAGCTTTTTACCACTCCTAAGTGCGATAGCCTTAAATTAGTTAATTGGATTTGCTTCTATGTTGCTTAGGAGGCTTACCACACTTCTTATAGGTAATAAATTAGCTAAATGGCCCACTTGAACCTCTAGATTGTGAATAGAAGAAGCATGAGTCTTTGCTAATTGCTCAAATTACCCTCCCATCCACTTCTAGGCCTCTTCCATACTTGTAAGCTTATCTAATTTTGAATCATTTACACTATACTTGTCTTGAAATCCTGATGGACCTTGATTTCTCAATTGAGTTCCTTCATTGTTAGATTAAGAAAATTTTAGGTGGTTTTTCCACCTAGGATTGTACATGTTCAAGTAAGGATTATTACCTCCTCGATCAAATTATACTCCCATAAAGTTGAATTATTCCACGTTGTTATTTTTCACTAGGAAACAATTAAGTGTGATATGGATCTCTTATCTACATAGCTCACATTTATACTGAATTGCTTTAAGTGGAAAGAAAGAGGTGGTTGTTAGGCCATTTTATTGTTTGGTTAAGTTAACAACATAAACCTGTAATTTTGTCACTAAATACAAAAATCATTCCTTTTGGATCCTAAAAGGTTAATTGCTATCTACTTCATTCCGATGTCCAAAGACAACTATTATTCATCATCTCTTCTAATATGTCATATGCTATGTGCACTGGTGGTTAAGTAATTCCTTGATAATCAACATTGAACCTTGGCCTCATGAAGTCCATAAGGGTCCTTTGCTACTCTCCATGATTTAATTCCTCCACTATCTTTCTTTCTATTTCTTATTAGTGTTTAGGTCTTCAGATTTTTCATTCTCGCTTTGGGATGTCTAGATTTGTATCTTCGACTTTTTTTATAAATTATTCTATTTTTAATATTTATATTTATTTTTAGGTACCTGTACTCACATAAGAAAAGTATTAAATCCTTAAATAAAAGTAATTCAAATCGTACACGATCCTAAAATTCCTTGACAATGACGTCAAAAACTTGTTGAGCAACTTCTATATAATAATAAAACTCTTAATACCAAAAGTATACAGATTGTATATTGTAGTATTAAAAGGTATCGTTGCCACGAGGAGGATAAAAACTTAACAACTTAAATAAGAACTTTGTCCAAGGTACTAAAAATCGAATTGAATTAAAATAAATAACTGAAATTAATTGAATTGAATTAAAATAAATAACTAAAAGTAAAACAACTGATAAAATGAAATAATTAATGAATTGATAAGTGAGCTGTAAATGAAATTGATATTGAACAAAGTTGAAGACTTAGGAACTATTGTATCCTTATTTTGTTTTCCCTAGTCTTGTTGATTAAATTTATGTTTGATCCAAGATATCCTCAAGCTTTGATTAATCTCTTTTAAGATCTAATCAAGTAACCTTAATTAAATTTGATAATCATAAGTTTGAAATCTCTCGATTCACAAACTACTACTAAGTTATTCAATCAAATCTAAAGCAATACTATATATAATTAATTTCATAATTAAGATCTCTCTTCAGTTGTTCATTAATCTGATAAATGTGGGTCTATTAATTTGCTAAATCTTTTTGCACACCTTAACCCTAATGACTTGATTCACTCTCTCGATTCATTACTAAGTATATGGACAATAATTATCACAAACATTCATCAATGTATTGAATTGAATAAGGAATTAGGTTCATAAAAAATTCAAGAACAATCCCTAATAGGGATATAGAAACCCATAATCATGTTAAACATCTTAGAAATCTAAATAAACACTTAAGACAATGAAAGAAATAAAGGGAAAACAAAGAAAACTAGTTTATGTCTTGAACTAGAAAACTGGAATTTCTTTGAAGCACTTATTGATGTCCCCTCTTGATCTTCTTTGATATAGTGGCTACTGCCTCTTTTGGATATTTTTCATATTCTTTTATAGTGTATTAGGGTTCTACAGTTGTGTATAGGATTTCCTTACTTTGTTAAGTTACAAAAATAACACTGAACCTTAAAACATTAAAAAACTAGCACCTGGAAAAGCCTCTATTACTATCATGACTTTAGGGTCATGATCGTGTTCGCTTGATTGTGAATGATCGTGACACCTTCAAGCTTCCTCCATCTTCTTCATTCTTCAATTTCTTGGTTTCAAACACTCTTAAGCATCTTTTCAATCAAAAAATTAAGATCCAATTCTTACTCTAAGCCAAACAAACACTTAGAATACACACAAACATTAATAATAACACCAAAAATACATAAAAACACACTTAGACATCTAGAAAAACATATTATAATATAAACTTATTAGGAGGTTACTTATCATTCACACCATCTATTGGTAATAGCCGATCATTGGAGGTTTGTGTCATCTGTATTACTAACAAAGTCATCTATATCAAATCTATAAATAAAGTCACCAAAAAGTCTTATTCAATTTCCTTCATATATGCTCATAATAATTGCTCAGAGGGCCCATCTATAGAATAAATCTAGAGACATAATAGCTAATATACAAATTATATGGTTATCGAAAGGTGATTTTAAATCTTCATTATACCTAAATAAGCTAAAAAGCATAAATCTTCTGAGAAACCTTGTCTTGATTTAAGACAATGTCTAACAGACATTCAAGTTACTGATATTTCATATAGTTGTAATTTTTTCACCTAGAATAATGATGAGAAGGGTGCAAACTTCATTAAGAAAAAGCTAGATAATAATGTGGTCAACTTAAAATTCTTCCCCAATTTGCTCACTTTATTCCCAGTACCAAGTTTATCTAATCACTCTCCCATCTTCACTATAGTTAAATCTATAAGTATCAAAGTACCCTTACGGTTTAGTAATCTTAACAGGTTTTAAGGAAGCTAATTGAAAGGGAATTAGGGTTGATATCTCTAGTACTAAAAGGTTTATTTATAAAAAAATGAAGATCATTCATGATCATCTTAACCAACTACACGGGGAAAGCATAAGGAATACTCATTGCTTACTTCATAATGCCAAGATAGCCTTAAACTTAGTACAAACTAAATTAAATTCCAATCTTACATCCAAAATTCTTCAAGATCACGAGAAGCAAACTTTAATTAACTTTTCCAAGGCCTTAACCTATGATTACTTTTAATGAAATATAGATCTAGAGTTTTATAGCTCAAAGGTGGTGATATGAACTCCTCTTTCTTTCATAAAGCAGTTGCGTCAAGAAAAAGTATAAATAGGAATGGACAATCATATAATTACTGATTAAAAGTAGTACTTAAGGAAACTACTAAGCACTAGTTTATGGTTGCTCTTACTAATCCTTAGTACTCCATTGATTTCGTAAAAAGAATAATGAAGGAGACTCTGTCTAAACTAGTAATATTCCAGAAAATTGAAGATGTGGTGAGAACACTCAATCCTTTAAAGGCTTGAGGTCCAAATGTCTTCAACATCTACTTCTTTATCAAAAAATATCCACTTACTAATAAGATAGTCCTAGATGTAATTTTAGAACATTTCAAAATTAAGAAATTGTTTAATGAAGTCAACAAAACCTTCTTCAAACTTATTCCTAAAAGAGGTGAGCAGAAACATTTCAGTGACCTTCACCCTATGTATCTTGTAATTCAATTTATAAAATAATATCCAAGGTTTTAGAAGAATGAATAAAGCAAGTGCTACTTAATCACATAGATCAAACTCAAGGGGCTTACATCACTAAGAGAATAATGGGTGACAACATCTTTTTAATGTAAGGATTTCTAAATAATTACTCAAGGAAGAAAGAGCATAAGAATTTTTACTCAAAGTGGACCTTAGGAAGGCCTATGACAATGTAGAATAGTTCCTTTTTTTATGAATTTCATGAGAGTAATAAAGTTACCTAAAAACTTTATAAAATGGATGCAACAATATGTCACAACTCTAACATTCAATTAATTGGTGAATGATAAGCCTACAAGAGCCATTAAAAGTAGCAAAGGCATAATGCAAGGAAATCTCACTTCTCCTTACCTGTTTGTGCTGGTCATGGAGGTCTTCCATAGACTCTTTAAAAGAGTGGTCGAGAGAATTAAGCATTTTAGGTTCTATTCTAGATGCAAAAAATTGGGCTTCACTAATTTAAGCTTTGTAGATGACTTGATCTTGCTCTCTAAAGTTGATTTTAATTAACACACTAATGATAACTTTGAAAATGTTCACTAGAATGTCTAAACTTAAGGCCAATTTGATAAGAGTGCCATTTACTTTTCTCATATTATTAGATATCAAGTGTATCTAATCACCTCTATACGAGCTTTTTCAAATAGCAACTTTTAATCACCTACCTTAGAATCCCTATTCCTTCATCCAAAACCTCATATAGAGACTTTAAACCTTTAGTTGAGAGAATTCAAGTTAGAATTTCAATTTAGATGATGAAAGCTTTATCATTACTAGTGGAGCTTAACTCCTTCAATATGTAATAGGCATCTTATAGGGCATGCCCTCAAACTGTAATCAATTCCATTAATTAATCACTTAAAAAGTTTCCTTAGTTTAGTAGCAATGAAGATTGATATAAAGCTGCCATCAAATAAGTAGAGATATGCATTACTAAGAAGCATGGGGGACTGAATGTGGTACCTTCAAAAGTTCTCAACCTTTTATTGCTCATCAAGAGGCTTTGGAGACTTATAAAGGACAAGCAATATTTATGGACTAAATGGTTACATGAATACCACATCAAAGCCAAAAGTTCATGGAATTTCAAACTTACCAATTATGCCTCTACCACTATGAAAAATATTATTAAAATTAGAAGCATCAAAAGGTTATAAGTACAAAATTGATTGGAAATAGTAATACTACCTATCAATATAACAAAATTATAAATACCAATGAAAAATTATCCACAAAAAATTCTATATTAAATTAGAGACACAAGAAAAAATCCTTCATTAAAAGAGAAGGATATTTTACTGATAACATTGTTGACGGAATTTAGCGATGGACTAGTGAATGTCGTTATAAAAATAGGCACTAATGCTTCCCGGCTAAAATTTTTGACAAAATTTACCAATAGAAAGAATTTATGTTAGTAAATTGAAACTAAGGTCATTCTCAGTTAAATTGGAAGGAAAAAGATGCCATTTAAATTGAAAGGATCGTCATTTTTCTTCCAATTAAATAGAAAAACTCCTCCTGCTCTTTCTTTTCTTCTTCGTTGTATTTTTTCTTTGTTTTCCTTTTTTCTTTGTTTTGTGCATCTTCGACTGGTCTGACTTGTTTGTACCTTATTTTCCATCCATCCATCTATCGTCTTTGCTTCCATTTTGGAGGTTAGTCGTCTCTGCTATTAAGTTTATTTTTTTGCTTCATTTTTATTGTTAAATGGTTTTATGTCCTTTGGTTTTATTTGTGTGAATTGCGTTGTTATGGTATATTTTGGTTGTTAATGGGTCGTTGTTTGTTGTTCTGTGTTATTGTTATTAAATGAAAAAATAGCTGTTTTTGAAACAAATCAAGGATGAATTTGTGTAGCTTACCAAGTATCTGATGAAAGTTTTATTAGGAATGAAAGTTCAATGAATTGGTTTTAAAACTTAGAAATTTGTATCAGCTAAATTTACACCTGTTAGACCCCGATTTCGGAATCTAACTCCTGCTTGCTCTGATACCAAACATGTTGGACCCTGTTTCTAGATTCAAACTCAGAGGTCATAAAACGTGAGATTATTACCATAACGTCCGCGTAATTCAATGAAAAACACCCTAACCATTATTAATTCATCATCATGCTTTTATCCCATAACGCATCTTACTTATATGTAACCATCATTCCTGTTCAAAATTCATCATCTCTAATCGATAGCTTTTTCAAGTATACCTAATTTCAACTCAATCTTATCCATACGTAAA
>JANZXR010000003.1:16578423-16606865 GCA_027575705.1 Erythroxylum echinodendron
TCAATTCCCTCCTTTGATAAATTAGGAAAACAAACAGAGGAAAGGAAGTTCCATTTCTCTTCTATTCTTTTCTCCTCTTTTCCCCTCAATATTTCCTTTTGCTTTCTCTTGTGCAAGTAAGGATCCAAACAAGGCATTAGTGTTTTGCTTTTCCGAGTTACCTCAATATTAACAAGAAACAGGAGTCTCTCTCTCTCTTTTAATAACCAACATGATAATAGATGGATAGAAGAAACTAGGTCTAAGATGAAACCATCCAAGTTCTGAGACAGAGAGACTGTTTTCCCATTAAAGGCTTTTCCCTTTCGAGTCAGATAATTTGTGTGGTGAAGATGGATATGCTACAGTCTCACAGGGCGGAGACGATCAGCATTGCCGTGGCACTTATCGCTATCGGCACTGATACTACCTATTATTTTTATATCACCAATTCCAAATCTAAATCCAAACAAAAGGGTAACCCTTATCTTTCCTTCTACGTCTGCGTCTGTGCATCTGTGCTTTTGTGTTTATGTTTCTAAAGCTGTTGCTAGCTTAGAAATTTTCTTGTTTATGCCTTATTAGTTTAGTTGATTTTTGATAGAAAAGGTAAGGGATAATTTGATTCTAAACACAATATGTAGAGTTTTGGGATTATATACATGCGCTCAATGCACTTAGATTATAACTATCAAATGTTACAGAATGTTCAACATCTTTCACAGGGCATTTGGTGATATTCTGACCCCTTAGTGATCTATACAAAAAAAATCATTTCCTTGTTTTGCAACTTTCTTTTGTTCTATATTTTCATTTTCATTTTCATTTTCATTCATCTCCTTTTTTTTTTCATTTGCACCACGTAATAAGTAAATAGGATATGATACCCAATGTTCTTTATACCTGTGTTGTGCAAAATTAATTCGATATTTGCATGTCTTCAGGTTGCTTGGACCCTGAAAACTTCAAAAAGTTTAAACTTGTTAAGCGCACTGAGCTTAGTCACAATGTGGCCAAATTTAGATTTGCTCTTCCCATAACAACGTCGGTGTTAGGATTACCAATTAGGTAGCATATGAGCTGCAGGTATGACTTGGTTCCATTTTTCTTGTGCTCTTCCAATGTACAGCCATTGCTTGATTTTCATAATTGGCTACTTTTAGGTTGCCTGACAATTTTACATTTTACTGTCAACAGAGGAAAAGACAGTAATGGTGAGGATGTTATCTAGCCATATACACCTATGACTTTGGATTTTGATCTTGGACATTTTGAGCTGGTCATAAAGGTTGACAGATTCTAATGCATACTGTTTCCATACTCCTTATTATCTTGTGTCCTAAATTTATGGTTTGATTTGGATAGATGTACCCACAAAGAAAGATGTCTCACTACTTCAGGGAAATTTGTGAAGGTGATTTCTTAGCTATTAAGGGACCCAAGGTAGAATCATTTTCTTTCCTGAGTTACAGCTATTAGTTGTCTTAAGGCTCCCAGGAAAAAAAATATGCAATGTCGTCTTTTAATAAGATCGTTAGCTTTTAGGATTAGATTATTAAGATCATAATATTGCAAGTTTGACCTGGATTTGTTTCAATGAGTGGCTTCCTTACTCATTGTTATGATTATACAACTGAACTTGTGTAATTGGTCTTGCATGTCTAGAAGCATGATAAAATGATATTTATGTATTTCGAGAAATGTATCCTTAAGTTCATAGGGTGCAATGGAGTTGTTTATGGTTTTGGGGTAGTAAGTGTGCATAAGGTAAACTCACATATAAGTGAATACACATCTCCTCCCCTGTATTTCTACGCATGTAGCTACTCTTGCTTCACTTATGCTTCTAGGGGTAGATCCTGCAAATCAACCTTATTAAGCAGCAATGAAAATGAGCATTTAAGCTACAAATTGATATTACGAACTTCTGAAGCTTAAAAGACTCGAGAAAAACAATTGAAATTTGGTGATGGATCAATTGACTTAAGCACCCATGCTGTGCTATATTGTGGATTTAATAGTGACATGAAAATCATCGCCGACTTTGTTGGTGTATGCCCTTGCAGCCAATTTATGTTGGATGTAAATTTATTTGTATGACAATATGTTATTCAATAAAAGGCGTTTTTTATCTTTATGTATTTATTAATTATTTAATTTTTAATCATAAAGATAAAACCCATGGAATAATTGTTATGCAATTAGAAATTATAATGTGATTATAATTATAAGATTCGAATTGCATTTTTATTATTATTCCTAAAATGTTCCTAATTGTAGTTTCATCAAGAAGGAGTATTGATGAAATGGTTAGACTAGTACATGTTTGTTTCTTTCTTATGAAGAAAGTAATTGATCTCATAGACTAAAGTGTGGAGATACTTAAACAAACATATGGGTGCTTATTAGAGAATAAGTTCACTGAACTGACCTGATTACGAGAATCTCGAATGAAACATTACTTGTGTGTCTATAGATTGTCTCATTATGATGGTTGTATAATTGATCCTTAGACTTGAGATTACCAAAGTTATCTCATGTAGGAATTACTATGTTTTGATACTACTTATGTTTTATTCTTGAAGTGGTTCAATTCGGTAGTTATTGGTAGTTAATAGATATAGTATGAACTATATGGAGATAGTTGAGTAAATCAATAAAGAATTCGTTGTCTTAAAATAATTAGGAAGAATGTTCTGCTATTCTTGATTAGTAATGATTTTGGGAATCTCTGGCGAGTAAATTGAAATTTGGAAAAGTTGTTTCCAAATATCAATTATAAATCATTTACTAATTAGCAAGAACGAACATGATTGGATTATTTAGAGTAGATACGAATTCCATACTCTAAGTCCAATTAGAACATTAGATGATGAAATGATTAATTTATACATCATAGCTATGCATAGACAGGTCAAGTCAAACCACTTTGACATTCCTAGTATTTGGTTGGTCATGACATGTTGCTAGACATCAATCATGATCTGTGATTATAAATTGTTTAATTAGAGAATTAAATATAAATTAAAAGAAGTTTTAATTTATCTAATTCTAATTATGAATTATAATTTATAATCATGACCAACATATTAGGAACCAAATGGGTCACTCATAAAAGGTCTATAAAGGAGAAATTGAAATTTGAATTAAGTTGGATTTAATTGAGAAGTTTTAGAAACTTTAATAATCAATATATGATATTTGATCTTATAAGGATTAATTCGTAATTATGACTAAAGTTTGACTTTAATTGTAATTTTGATAAAATCCAAGGACATGAAAAATATGATTTTTATATAAAAGGAAAAATTAGAAAAAATAGAGGCTAGCATTTTTTACATTTTTCCTTTCAAATTGGATTTGAGTTTTTTCGGAAAAGATCTGTGGATACTATTAGAGGCTGGACGATTGAACGGCTCGTGGAATGACGGATTCAAGGTGAAAGGAAAAATTACAGCAAGAAATCGAAATAGGTTAGTATGATTGTTAATTTCTTGTTATGTTTCTGATTAAAGTTTGTTAAAGTTGATTCCGTGGAAAATTTTAAATTCATTCTACTGCGCTTAGATTCAATCTTGCGTTTATTTTCCAACATGCTTGCCTTTAATTGTATATTGTTAACAGCACATGATGCTCGAATTTTATAGAGGCCTTGCGTAATGATAGATTACACTTCCCTCGTCCACCTAGAGGTTTGTGACGAATAACTTTATACATTCTTTTTATTTATTCTTAATAATTCATTACTTCTTTATTTATTTATTTTTTAATTTGGAATGTAAGAAAATATTATTTGGTAGATGCAAGATATCCTTACATGCAAGGTTTTTTCGACGTACTGGTCTTCCAAGTGGGAAGAAAGAAATATTTAATCATGCGCATTCTTCTTTAAGATGCACAATTGAAAAAACATTTAACTTTTGAAAAAAAAGGTGAAAAATTTTACGTTAAATGTCTAGTTTTTCTTTTCCAAAGCAAGTTAAAATTGTAATTGTTTCAATGGCCATTCATACTTTTATAAGGTTAAATGCTCAAAAAGATTAAGATTTTTCTCCCTATGATGAAGATGATGAATTACTTCCTATAAATGAAGAAATCAATAAAAATGAAGATGTTGTAAAAAAAAACATTTAGATGAGCCATAAAATATCGAGATGAATGATGCGATAGAACATATTGTAAATCTTTTTGTATCACGATAAAATGCATACTTTATTATGTATTTAACTACTTACTCAACTTGAATATTTATTTTAGGATTATAATATTATTTAGCTTTTTATATGTTTTAATATTTATTTTTGATATTAATTTTATTTCCTACAAGACAATGAAACATCTCTTTAAATAATGTCCTACAAGATGGAAGTGAATTTGTCAAACAATTGTAAAGTAAATGTAAATTCATTGTTTAATATACTTTAAAAATTATTTATATACATAAATAATTTTTATTACAAAAAAATATAATTAAAATTAATAAAAGTGCTTTTTATTTTTATGTTGCCAATAGTCTACTGTATAAAGCTCTTTTAAAAAAGTTATTTTTTTAATTGACATTCAAAGAGTCTAACTGATGTTTTAGAAAAATTCTACTGATAATTAAACTCCTTTTCTTTTTGGCATTTCATTCCCGATCTTAAATTAATATCCAAAGCAACACATGCATGGTGCATTTGATTTTCTCTACCTTGGTCCTTTGTGCCTTATTTGTTTACATTCAACATAGCCCCAAGCGTGTTCTTGCGTCCAAAGTTCATTGTAAGTATAAAATCAAGACCTTACATAATCTACACCTTCAAATGCAGCGCGAGTCACACTCTACCCTCCGTTGGACGGTGGAGCTCGTTGTTCTCACGTGAAATTGCCCATATTGGGTTCTCGTGGTCGTGGGTTTGAAACTAACCTTTTGTCCCTATCTCTCTCTCTCTCTCTCTCTTTTTATCTTCCGAGGTAGCTTTTCACTCTTTTCAAGTCAGCTGCGTAGAAAGCAAGTTCCACGCTTCACACTTAGCTAGCAGCAGCAGAACTCGCACACAACTTAAGCCAATGGGTGAAGGCAAAGGGTCATCTCTGGTTCACCTACTGGTGATTCTTCTCAGCCTCGTGGCTTTTGGTTTTGCCATAGCTGCTGAGAGACGCAGAAGCACTGTAATTTCGTGTTTTCCTTTTATTTATATCTCTTTTTGTTTCTTAGTATTTTTTCAAACGTGGTTTGGTAGTTTCGAGCATTGGCTATTTATCGTTTCTAGGTTGTCGTTAAATCTTTATTTTTTAGTCTTTGGAACTTTAAAGTTGTTTGCTTGATTATGGGATTCTGCTCTTGTTTTAGATGCTTGCGCTGGTTTCTGGGGGTGGTAAAATTGGAGATCTGAATGATGTTTGGTAGTTAGTGAACAGATTTGCATTTGTTTCTGATTGTTTGTTTCCCAAGGTGTGTGGCTTTTTTTGTAGTTTACCTGTGCTTCAGTACAGCTTCATTAGTGTTAATGGAATGAGACGAGGATTTGGGTAGCATAGGATAATTTTAGACCTTTCAATTCTTTTTATAGACGATCCATGACTTGGAGCTGAGTTAGATGCCTTAAGCATGTAAAAAGGAAAGAACCTCGAGTAAGAGAAATGCTTTGTATTTTTGTATGTCTAAATTATTCCATGGAGTATTTATAGATGATTTTGGTTCTACATATATGTTATTGTTATATAAGACATTTCCCTAATAATATGCTACTGTTATACAAGCATATGCTGCTGTTATATACGTTAACATTTAAACTCAAGGTGGTAAGAGTTTGACATCTTGAGTTTGAAAACAAGTTTTTGAAAATGTCGAGATGGATGAGTAAGAGAAATGCTTTGTATTTCTATGTGTCTAAACTATTACATAAAAAAGTATTTATATATGATCTTGGTTATACACATGCCTAAGCATATGTTATTATTACACAAGACATATCCTTAATAATATGCTACTTTTATACGAGAATATGGTACTGCTATATATGTTAACATTCTCTATGAAAGTCAAGATTGTAAGGAGTTTGATATGTTGAGTTTGAAAACAAGATTTTTAAAATGTTGACGTGGATGAGCAAGAGAAATACTCTGTATTTCTATGTGTCTGAACTGCTACATAAAGGAGTATTTATACATGATTTTGATTATACATATGCCTAAGCATATGTAATTGTTACACAAGACATATCCCTAGTAATATGCTACTGTTGTACAAGAATATGCTACTGTTATATGCGTTAACATTGCCCTTTAAACTCAAGGTGGTAAGGAATTTAACACATTGAGTTTGAAAACAAGTTTTTAAAAACGATGAGGTGGATGAGATTTATCGAAAATGTCTATAATTTGAGATTGTGATGAAATAAGAACAAGTTGAATAATACCTTGAATAACATAGCATCACATAAGGTGACAATCTCAATCTGTTTGGTTTGCTCATGGAAGACATTATTATGGGCAATTTGTACGGCACTGTGATTATCACAAAAGAGAGGAGCTATAAAAGAGGAGGAAACAGTAATATTTTGAAGCAACGAACAGAGTTAGAAAAGCTCAAAGGTTATGTTTACAGGAGCTTAGGATTCTGTTTTCGTATTAGATCGAGAGATAACTGGTTGTTTCTTGTTGCCCCATGAAATGAGAGATATATCAAGGTAGAAACAATAGTTATTAATGGAGCGTTGATCAGTTAAATCTCCAACCTAATTAGCATTAGAGTATGCTTATAACTCTAATAAAGATGAATGATAGAAGTGGAGATTATGAAAGATTGTATATGATATATTGAAGGATACAAAGAACAACAGAGAAGTGAGGGGTATAATGTGCTGACATGAATTGACTAACAATGTGAATAACATAGGTGATATTAGGACAGGAGATAGTGCAGTATATAAGATTACTAAGTAATTGGTGATAAAGAGTACCATCATTAAGGAGTCTTAAAGAAAGAAGAAAACTTAATTCTTCATAATTTTTCTGTGAATAGTGCAAGGAATATATAGGACAATACAACGCTAATCACCTCCTTAAATTGTGAAGAATCTATTTATTTTCTAAGTAATAAAATCTCAACTGACTAATAGAATATCAACTAATTATCTATAGAAAATTAGCTAATTATCTCTATAGATATGTAGTTGATTATTTCTATAATATCAACATTCCCTCCCAAGTTGGTGCATAGATATTGATCATGCCAACTTGCTTACAAAGAACTCAAAATTCTAATGGTATGTAAATGAGTCTACTATCAAGTTTTTCTTTGATAAAATGTTTGTCCATCTTCACATGCTTCGTCCGATCATGTTGAACTAGATTGTTGGCAATATTGATAACTGCTTTGTTATTAGAAAAAAAAATTCATTAGGTGCTCCACTAGTTTCTTAAGTTTTTCCATTACTCTTTTAAGCTGAATTATTTCACAAATTCCTTTAGCCATTGCCCAATATTTTGCCTTCGCACTACTTTTGGCTACCACACTTTGTTTTTTACTCTTCCATGTTACTAGATTTTCCCACAAATATGTGCAATACCCAGAAGTTGATCTTCTGTTAGTAAGAAACCCTGTCTAGTCTGCATAAGTGTAAACTTCAACTCTCCTTTGATCACTTTTCTTGAAAAATAATCCTCTCCTTGGAGTTCCCTTTAAGTATATTAAAATTTTGTATACTACTTCCAAGTGTTCTTTATAGGGAGTATGTATAAAATGGCTTATCACATTGACAACAAAGGAAATATTTGGTATGGTGTGAGATAAATAGATTAGCTTTTCTACCAGTCGTTGATATCAACCTGTATCTATTAGAACTCCTTCATTAACTTCACCTAGCTTTGAGTTGAATTCCATAGGAGTATCTAGTGGTTTACATCCACTCATCCCAGTTTCTTCTAGAAGGTTTAGGATATATTTCCGTTGCGTGACCACTATGCCCTTCTTAGATCTAGCAATTTTCATCACTATGAAGTATCTAAGATACCCCAGGTCTTTAATTTCAAACTCCTTTAAGAGATTCTTTTCGTTTGCATACATAATTAGAATCACAGTCCTTCCTTCTACAAAAATATTTATGAATATAGCATGATCAGACTGCCCTATAAGAAACCTTAAGACTTTACAAATCTTGCGAATCTTTCAAACTAGGCCCTCAGTGATTGTTTCAGCCCATATAAAGTTCTTTTTTTAATTTGCATGTCCGTTTTTTGAAGCTTTCACTAAATTGGATTGAAAAAATTATCTCACTTGGTTACAACTGGTTGAATTATTTTGAAAGGTAAGGGAAAGATTAGTCATTTGTTAGGAACTGGACTAAGGCCAGAAGATCCAGGTTTTGAAGCTTGGGATGAGGAGGACTTATTGATCATGGCGTGGCTTTGGAATTCAATGATGCCTGAAATAAGTGATATGGTAATGTTCATGGCTACAGCCAAAGGCATTTGGGATGCGATTTAGCAGACATACTCAAAAGCTAGGGATGCGGCCTAAGTGTATGAAGTGAAAGTCAAGAATATTGCTTCTAAACAAGAAAACAAATTTGTGACAGAATATGCCAACCAGTTGAAGTCATTGTGGCAAGAACTTGATCATTATCGAGTAATTCAGACTAAGTGTCCTGATGATGCTGTTATACTAAAAGAGTTTATTGAATAGGATAGAGTCTATGACTACCTTGTGGGATTGAATTCCGAGTTTGATCAAATAAGGATCCAAATACTCGGAAAGCAGAAAGTTCCATACGTTAATGAGGTAGTGGCTATTATTCGGCGTGAAGAAAGTAGGAGAAATTTAATGCTTAATTCTCAACCTTCTGATGGTTCGGCTATCTAGGAGTGAAAAGCAAGCTGGAAAAAGATTTGATGTAGAGACTGAGACTGGAAAGGGGGTTCAATCCAAGCCTCGAAACCGTGATGACCTATGGTGTACCTACTGCAAAAAGCCGCGTCATACAAAGGAGCAATGTTGGAAGTTGAATGTAAAGCCTCTTAGCCGTGAGTGGGGACAGAAAGGATATCAACTGAGGGGTAATGGACAAGCTCAGGTTGCTACAAGTACATCCCAACAGGAAGACAAACAAGACTCAAAGGGCTTCAATCTAGATGAAGTGGAAAAGATGAGAGCATTTGTTAGCAACACAGAGAAACCTGCAGGAACATGTACCTTTGTGCATTCAAGTATGTGTTCCTTTTTATTTCGATTAAATACCTCAGATAAACCTTTTCAGCAATCTTGGATCATGGATTCAGGAGCCAGCCACATACCACATGACTCATTCATCCAAACACTTTACCACCTATTTTCCTTGTCCAAGCAATAAGAAAATAGCCACAGCAGATGGATCCTTAGCAGCTGTAGCTGGCACATAACATTGAGAAATGTTCTCTATGTCTCTAAACTATTCACAAATTTAATATCTGTAAAGAAACTCACACTAGATTTACTGTGTAATGTTACATTTCATTCAAACCATTGTTTATTTTAGGAGAGGGATTCGGGGAAGATGATTGGAAGTGCTAGAGAACGGGATGGTCTCTACTACCTTGAGGAAGCAAACGGGTCAAACTTATCCAGGAGCAGATCACCCTATTCATTCATGTCTGAGTCTGTGTTGTTGAATAAAGAAAAAATCTTCTTATATCATCGTAGGTTAGGTCATCCATCATTTAGAATTATTAAATCTTTGTTTCTTGCTTTGTTTACAAAGCTAGATTTTGAGAATCTTCATTGTGAGGTGTGTGAACTTGCTAAACACAAGCGTATACCTTTTCCTATTAGTAATAAAAGAAGCATTTTTCCCTTTTATCTTATTCATACTAATATCTGGGGTCCCTCAACTATTTCAAATGTGTCAGGGAGAAGGTGGTTTGTGACTTTTATTGATGACTGCACCAGAGTCACCTGTGTTTTCGTGCTCAAACACAAGTCTGAAGTTAGTTCTATACTCCCACAGTTTGTCTCTATGGTAAAAAACCAGTTTGGTGTAAATATCAAGTGATTTAGATCAGACAATGCCAAATACTACTACAACCAAACTCTTATTGTCTATTGTCAAAAAGAAGGGATACTTCATGAGTCTTCCTATGCCAAAACACCCCAACAAAATGGTGTGGCCAAAAGAAAAAATTGACATCTTTTAGACCAAACACAAGCATTGTTATTTAAGAAAAATATACCAAAATATTTTTGGGGGAAAGCAGTCTTAACAGCCACTCATCTCATTAACAGACTACCCTTTAGAGTCCTAGGATTCAAAATTCTAATGTAGGTGCTCTCTTCATTCTACCCAAATATATCCACTACAAACAATCTTGTACCTCGCAATTTTTATTGTTTGTCCTTTGTTTATATTCATAGCCAAGACCGGGAAATTGGATCCTAGAGCACTGAAGTGCATCTTTGTAGAGTATTCATCAACTCAAAAAGGGTATAAGTGCTATCATCCTCCATCAAAAAAATTTCATGTGTCCCAAGATGTAACCTTCAATGAACAAGAAGCCTATTTCGTCCAACCTTATCTTCAGGGGGAGAATCTCAAGGAAGATAAGGAGTTCATTCTTGGACTGTCTAAATATGATCCCTTACTTCTATCTAAACCCAGTCACATGCCTTTAGTTCAACCAGAACCAAAATCTCCTGATTCTAAACCCGAAGCCATTCCCATTCTTGAACTTGAATCTACTTTTGACCAATTTATTCTCAAAAATGAGTGCGGAATACCTAAAAACCTTAAGAATCTGGCTGACTAAAGAAAAAGGGGCAAGAAAGTAGCTAAACCGATCAATCAAAAGTTGGTCAATAGGTCTCAACTGAATCGACTAAACTAGTAATGACATTTACGTGGGAAATGACATGACAAATTACATGGTGTGTGGACCAATTTAGCATGATGTGATAAATGACGTGGCAATTGACTTTGGTGACAGATAGACCAATTAGTTGATGACGTATGATATTGTTGCTAACTAATCACTATTTCTCTTAAGTGGAAATGACGTCATTTCCACTTACGGTATGTAAAGTGACATTGTTTCAATTGTCTTCAAATAGGAGTTTTAAGACTGAAAGTTGAACTTCTAAAAATGCATGTGGGCAGGTGCGGAGAGTTAGAGGACAAGATTTGCACTGTTGCATTTGTCTTGAGAAGTAAAGTTTGATATATACTAAACATTATTTGGACAATCAAATTATCTTTGAAAAGTCAAGAATTAGAAGAATGAAAGACTATCCTTTTTTATAAAGGAAACTCTGATACTATGTAAAAAAAAAAAGGAAGTTTGAGCAAGAGAAATACTTTTTATTTGTGTGTATTTAAACTATTACACAAGGGAGAGAATTTTGCATGTATTCTTGCTAATATGCTACCATTATGTTACATATGCTACCGTTATATACGTTGACAAACCAGATAATAATAAGAAGTTGGATTGCTGGAGTATTTTGGTTGCCTAAATTGCAGTTGGTGCATAAATGTTCTGCTGAAAGATGATGGTTGCACCATGTTGGGTGATGAGAGTCACTAGTTGCGTGGTTGCTACTTAACGGTATAGTTTAGTAGGAAACAGATTATATTTGAGCAACTCAGATGTTACTCTGTCTGTCAGATTTTAGCTATTATCTAGGCTCTCCTAAATCTTCTTCTAAGCAGCTTAAACTATGTAATTTCTAGATATTGTTACACTGTCTTACGATTTTAGCTCTTAAATACACTGCTGGACCTTTGAATAATCTGATGGGTAATGTAGTGGTAGGCGTTTATTTTTAGTTCACTTTAGCTCTCTTCATGGGAGAACAATGGTATCATCTAATGGATAGCCACTGCTTGTAGCGTTCAGTATGCATTCATACTGAACTTATATATACTCTATGAGATAATGAGAGTATTTAACCTACCAAATTAAGATATAACTTTGTACCAGGTATGCAATATATGGACCCCAAATCTCGCAAATATGCACTTGTTATTCTTTCCTGTTGGGGTGGATGTACGCATGAAGGGTGTGGATGCAACCATGAAGGGTGCACCAGGACATTTATGTCAAGCTTGACGGATAGGTGACAATCTTTATAAGAAACTGTAACATTGAAAAGTTATTCAAATGGAAAAGCATGTCTTATTCTGCTTTTGCTCCAACTATCGTAGAAAATATAGGAAGTATGTAGCTAAGAAAGTTATTTGGGAGAGGTGTTGATTGTATGTTGATTTTGTGTATCCAACCACGAAGATTTGTGGCGAAAAGACGATATAAGGTTTAGATAGTTAAGATTGCAGTTTGCTTGTTTTAAAAGATGTACCTATGTATTATCAGTCTTGTGTCGTTAAGAACATTGTTCTGCACTCTAATCCTTCAATTGGTCTATTTTTTTCTATTTATCTGTCTTTTATGTGGAATTTTTTTTTCCTGTATAACAGGGCCACATTGAGAGAGATGTTACAAATGCTACGTACTGTGTCTACAACTCTGATGTTGCAACTGGTTATGGAGTGGGTGCTTTTCTGTTTCTTCTTTCAAGTGAGTCACTACTAATGGGCGTGACAAAATGCATGTGTTTTGGTAGACCATTAGCGCCAGGTGGAAATCGCGCTTGGTCAATCATTTACTTTGTCTCATCATGGTGAGTCGTCTTACTCGTCCTATGACTCAAACATGAATCATTGAGTTAAAATTGACACCCCAACAGGCAATTGAATTGTTATCTTTCTTCTTTTGTTTCAAAAACCAAGAACGTGCATGAACTACACCATCCTACTCTTGTGAAATTGACCTGACTCAGATTAGGATAATTTCCACGCCAATGTGGGACGTTTTGGAAGCAGATTGACAATGGTGTTTATTACTTGTCATGTACTTCATTAAGAAATTTAATTGAAAATCTATGAGATATATTTGTTTCAAGATCTTTTTGGCCTTATGTACATGCAGGTTGACTTTTCTGGTTGCAGAGGCATGTCTACTTGCTGGTGCAACAAAAAATGCCTACCACACAAAGTACCGGGGAATGATTTATGCTCAGAACTTCTCTTGTGAGACATTGCGTAAAGGTGTTTTCGTTGCTGGAGCAGTATTTGCAGTTGCAACAATGGTTCTTAATGTATATTACTACATGCACTTCTCCAAGGCCACTTCCGGTCAGCCAGCCAATAAAGTTGCAAACCGTTCAAATTCTGCAGTTGGGATGACTGGGTATGCATGAATTAAAGTTGGGAGTTTAGATAACTAAGTTTTGTTACTCTGTTGAGTCTTGATATGATGGTGATTATAATATTGAAAACCAAGTCGACGATTATGAGTGCTAATGTTTTCTCAAGAACATTGATATCAAACATTTCATTAAAGAATCCAAGTTAAGAGAATTACGTAAAATGTAATTGACTTATTCCATCTGATGAAGTTTCAGAAAGCTTCATTTCTGAAGGGTTATAAGATAACTAGAAACTTGGCAAAACTAAACGAAATTATGTAAGCCATCAAGTAAAGGCAGAAATATTCCCTAAAAAATCTCTTATAAATATGTAAAAATTAAAAAAAATAAAAACCTCTATTATATGACATTAGGTCCAAACAGGATATGAATTTTATAATGTATCAGTCAATATTGGCTAACATCGGTCAAAAAATAGTGCGAAATGTGTGAGTTTTGTATTAGTTGGTACTATCGTTTTTGTTTGGTTTTAGTTAAATGTTGTTGGTATTATGAAATTTAAAAATTTTAAGGACTAAATTAAAAAAATAACTTAACAAAATAAGCACCAAACACAGCGTTGTATACATTCACTAACAGACTCACTTCAACTCTCTGTCTCCTCTCCTGACATCTTCATGCTTTACTCTTTAAATCACCAAATTTTTTGAGTGTTGTCGCTAGTGACCCATTGCCAATCACCCATGGTCATGGCGCCACGCTCTACTATCTACTCCCAACGTTACACGCTGCAATAAACTTTCTCCACCTCTAATCGGACCGCCTGCCCAAGACTGCTTTCTCCACCATTGTACGTTCACAGCTGTCTCTGCTCTCCACTCCACTGTCGCTGCTTTTCTCTAGTCCACCATCGCCGACGCTCACCTGCTTGTTTGGCAAATTACAGAAGTTCAGGACTTTCAGATCCAGATCCAGATTGACCGGACCCGACCCTTAGTTAATTGCAATTTTTTATTTTTTTTTGGTGCGTGATAAGTTTCTTGTTTCTGTTCTGAATTACATCTATAATGTTTTTTAGTTGTATCATGTGTTTTTTTGAATGGTTTATAAAATTATTTTAAGTATTACAAGCTTGGCTTTGTAACGGTCAACTGTCCCATCTGATTTATGTTTGATTTTAAACAACCATTTACAACTGACGGGTGTTTTTCCTTTGGGAAGCTTGACAAGTTCCCATGTGTTGTTACTGTATAAGGCTGAAAGTTCTTGTCGCATTGTACATGTACTGGTGAGAGTATGATGACCAGAATAAAAAGGTCAGAGAAAAACGCGTAATTGCACACAAAATCTTGTAAATGGGAAGGTAATTTCACTTGTCTAGTAGTTATTCCGATAGGAATATCACGATAGGAAACTGAAGAGGAAGGAGCTGAAGGATTACGAAGAGAAGAAGATGAAGATTGTTGTTAAGGATTTCAATGGGCTAGGCTCCTCAATCAATTAAAAAAGTACAAAACAGTGTCGTTTTGGACAAAATGACGCTGTTTTATCCAAAATGGTCGGGCCGGCCCAGTACTCACATGGGCCGACCATGGTCAGCCCGTGACCCAAGTGGGCTGATCATGGTCGGCCCGTGGCCGGCCCGAGAAGACCATGGTCAGCCCACTCGGGTCACGGGCTGACCATGGTCGGGCCGGGTCAGCCCGTGGCCTACCTATGGTTTGCCAAACTCGAGTCAAAAATAAGCCGGGCCGAAATTGTCATCCTTAACTGCTGTGGTGGTGAAGATGAAACGGGTAAGTTAAGAGAGGAAACATTTTGTTGCGGTATAAAGGGTGAAGACGATGATAGAGAATCAGAAATGTGTGAAGAAGAATGTAAAAGATAATTATCAATTATTACATTAGGTAAAGGAATATCAGAAGTAGTTGTAATAGGAGATGAAGATTTTTGTAAAGGAAAAATATGTTTGTAAAAGTCTCTGAAAATATGATTTGTTCGGTAGAAAGACAAAGGACCTTGTATGCTTTTTGACCAAATGGATAACCAATAAAAATTCATGGAAATGCTCTTGCCTGAAATTTGTCTTTTTCCTTAGCATTAGTGGATACATATCATAAGCAACCGAAATTTCTAAGGTGATTCAAGGGAGGTTTGGATTTAAACAATCTTTCGAATGGACGGACTCCATTGAGAACTTGAGTTAGCATTCTATTAATTAAATAAATTGCAATGAAAACACATTCCTCCCCAATAACACATTCCCCCTAATAAGAGAGAGACAATCCTAATTGAAAAAGAAGAGCTTTAGAAACCTCTAATATGTGTCTGTGTTTACGCTCAACTACTCCATTTTGTTGTGGAGTATAGGGTGTACTTTTGTGATGAATAATCTCCCGGGAAGATAAATATTCTTTTCCTTCTCTGCTACACAATTCTGGAGCATTATCGGTTCTCAATATTTTTATGGTCTTGTGAAACTGAGTTTGAACAAGGGATACAAAGGACTTTATCATTGTGAAACCATTACGTTTATTTAACAAAAAATGAACCCATGTATTTCTTCTATAATCGTCAACTATGGTCATGAAATAACGAAAACCATTATGAGTACGATGTCTGTAAAGTCCCCAAATATCCACATGAATAATATCAAAGGGTTCTGCAATTTTGATTGAGTTATTGAGAAATGGTAATCTGTGTTGTTTGGCTTGTGAACAGATGAACAAGGTAGAATATCACTAAATGTATATGGTATAATCGACAAAAGCTTTAGTTTATCTATGGGTAAATGACCAAGTCTACCATGCCAAAGATGTACGCAGTAGATGACGAACTAGTGCAACTAAGAATGAATTCAAAGGTATTACAATTAGAGTGTAAGACATTATCAGTTAAAGAAGGAGAGTTCGTAGTTGATGTAATGTCTTTTTCGTGATGTATAATGTATAAACCACCAATCTTCTTACTAAGGGGAATTCGCCTCTTCAATGAAGGGGCCTGCAAAAGACAAGTGTTAGAGTGGAAAAGGATGGTACAATTTAATTGAGTGACAAGTTTACTTATGGAAATGAGATTGTATTTAAATGAAGGAACAAACAGCGCATGAGAAAGAATGATATGGTCATCGAGTTTGATTTGTCCTATGGCTGTTGCTGGAATGATATGGTCATCGAGTTTGACTTATCCTATAGCTGTTGTTGGAATATTAAAACCATTATGCAAGGTTATGGAGTAAGAATTTAGGAGTGATTAAGAGAAGAAAATAAGGTCTTAACATATGATCAGATGCACCAGAGTTAAGTAATGAAGCATGTAAATGATTAGGTCCAGAAACAAAAGTGCAAGAGCTTACAGCACAAACAGGCATTATTGTTAATTTATTACTATAGCTACCTGTGAAAATGGATGAACCAGAAGTAATAGCGAGATTCCCTTGAGAAATACCAGTAGATTTATCATTAGTCTTGTGTTGGTTTAGGAGTAAAATGAGACGATTATGCTGTTCTTAAGTGATTTGAGCTGCAACAACGTTGCCAGGATCTATTTGGGCTTGATAAGCACCTTTAGAAGCATACTGAATATAGATTAACTTTGTAATTGAGTTGATGGTTGTTTCCATGACGAGAGTGAGTGTGTGAGAAGACAATAATTAGAAACTAATGACAAAGGAAACAGAGAAAAGGAGAGGAGAGGATAAGAGAAAATCAAGATCGAGCATGGTGCTCTGATATCATATTAAGTGCAAAGAAACAAAACTGTGAAAAAATATAGAGATTATTCTCTTCTTATTTTCTCTGTCTGAATAATGAATACAGGGTAGTTTATATAATTATTACACAATTAGCAATCAGGGAATATCCTTATTAACAGATACAACAAACTTGCAACAAAATCTGATAGAATACAACTAGCAATCAGGGAATATCCCTGTTAATATACCAATAAACTTGTAACACTCTGACAAAATTTGGAGAATCTCCAGAAAATTCAGTTAAGTAAAAGAATAAATACAAGTGACGTTCCTCTCTGCTAACGCTGTATTTTTGCGTTAATAATAAATAACAATGGGAGTTGGGACTATTGTCCAAATAAATAAACGACAGGCCTAGGGCCTTTAATTAGATAGTGTTTGAATGTAGTAGGAAAAAAGTTGAAGCCAAAGCCAAATGGTAAAAGGACAATTTCCAAGCATAAGCTTAAAAATTATTCACTTTATAGCCTACAGAGAATCAGATTAGCCTTTTTATATAAAACTTTCGATCAAAATTTTTCTCCTACTCCTTTTCGATAATCAAAAAAATAACCAGCATTCTGTTGTGCTTTTCTTGGGAGAAAACTAAGTAAAAGCACATTTAAAATATATAGTTCAAACTCTGAATCTGATGGTAAAAGCTTCATCCCTTTTCTTTTACCATCCTTTAATCACAAAAGGGGTGCTTGGTTAAGAGATATGGGAATAAATCAATAGGAAAGGAATGAATGGTAATGGTTGGTTATTTATTACGGTTGATTGAATAATTTTTTCATACCCCAGTTTTAGTTAATAGTCCATACCCCCCATGTGTGGGAGAAATGGTATTAATTCCTGCAAACACTAATATTTTTAATTTTTTAATTAAATATAATTAAACTGTAGTTAATTAAAATATAATTAAAATGCAATTAATTAAAATATAAAATATAAATTATGATTAATTAAAATGTAATTAATTACAATATAATTATTTAAAATGTAATTAATTAAAATATAATTAATTAAAATATAACTGATTAATTAAAATATAATTAATTGGTTAAAATATAATTAATTAAAATATAGTTAATTAAAATATAACAAAATTTTATTTCTCAATATTTTTAACAAACAACCACTATCAATGATAATGTTAATCATTCCTTCCTTTTAACCAACCATCATAATTATAATGATTATATCCATTCACATTCCTCACTATATTCATTCACATTCCTGTTATCATTTCCTTATGTGAACCAACCGCCTCTTTAGTAGATATTGTTCTAAACGCAATGAAATTGCAAGAGATCCTAGTCAAATGATAAATTAACAAATATCAGTACTGAATTAGTAATGAAATTATTATTTATTAGCTTAGGATGGAGTGTAATCCGAAGTGTAATCCTATTTATTCTTTGTGTCTTTTATTTGGTTATAATATCTACGTGAGACTTCCTCTATAAATTGGATATCAATTATTGGGATTTTATAGTACAGAGACTAAGATCTCAATAATCTTGCATAGTCCCATCAATTGATTGATTTTAGAGACATGAAATTTCCTTAAATCAAATACAGTATGTCAGTTGTACTCTCCCCTAATTCTGACCGTCATGTTCTTTTCCCAATTTTAAACAAGATTTAAAAAATGTACTAGACCGACTGAAAAAAGCCTGAACGGGCTAGTTGTTTAGTTCGGTTCTACATAATAACCTCTGAGTATAAAAACCAGCCGGTTTACTAAAGAATCGGTCGATTTTTCAGCAATCGGACAAACTGGTTTGTCAATACTCACCATCCGGATATACCTAATGCTATTGAACTTTAGATTTCATTTCAGAATCTCTCACCACTTCACCATCTTCTCTTCACCATCTCTCATCGCCTCCATGCATGTAGATAAATATGATACTTGTGGGTAACCCATAGATGCAAAAATTGATTTCTATTCGCTATTTCCTTAGGCAGCTACTGTGAAGTTAATCATCTATTCTCATATCTATCGCAGCTGGTCTAACATAACAAAATTGTTGAAGCAACTTCGAACTCTTTCCTCTGCGATAAATTGTTGAAGCAACTTCGAACTCTTTCCTCTACGACTAAGCACCATGATGGAAGGGATTGTCTCTATATCCATTCCATGTTTCTCACGCTCAAGTTTTGGTTTATTCAGCTACGAAATGTTTATGTTATTTCTATTTAGGATTTATCAATGTTATTGTATTTTTCTCTTCAATTTGGACTTTATTTTTTTATTTTAAAAGGGTATAGCTCTTTTTCTTTGGTGCTGCTACTGATGACTTACTGGAGAGGAGGATGGAAAAACATATCATATAGAGTTCCAATTTGTTTTGTTTTATTCAAGTTTCAATATGTTAAAAGATAAGGATAAGGCAATGATAGTTTCAATGTTCTGTTTTATTCAAGTTTCATTGTTATTATGTTTTCTGTAAGAGTTAAAACTGTGTTGCATTTCAATATCTAATTTTGATAGTTGGTTATATATACTCTGTGAAGTTTTGAATTTGTTGATCTAAAACACCGACGAGAAAACACAACTATTTTCTAGGCCAAAATTTAATAAGTGTGAGTACACCATTTTATTGTTGTTTTGTTTCTATGTATATATAGGGTGGTCATTCTACTGTTGGCTTTTCTTTTGATCTATCTTTGCCCACTCTGATGTAGTTTGAGTGATTACTTTCGTACTAACAAAACCTTTTCTAAAGCAAAGAAAAACTATTAGATATAAATAAGCATACAAACAATATAAGTTTAGAAAGAGTTTTCATCATTTTATCTTCGCTTTTCATGTTCTGTGTTATTCAAGGTTAACACATAAGGATTAGTATTGATCAATTTGTTTTCTGTAACAATTAGAAATACATTAATAATTGGTTTAAGTTTTCTATAATATTTAGAACACTATTTCTTATCAGTTTCTAATTTTGATAGTTGGGTTATATATATTCTGATTTAGAACACTATTTGTTGATCTGAACACGAAAATTAAAAACTACCAAAATTTCAGTTAGGCTATTTGAAGTGGAGCAATTACTGGAGCAAAGTTTAATAAGTAAGTAACATCCATTGGTTTTTGTGTATCCATTCTGCTGTTGTTCTATTTGTGTTTCTTGATAAGTTTGTACTTTGATCCTATTGGAAAACATCCACAAAACTAAATCTTTAACTTTAGCCATGAATCCTGAAAGGTAATTGATAATAGCTTAGGTTTGTGTTTCATTAAAATTTTGTACGTGTTAACCAATTTTTTTCACTCCTATGGCTGAAGAACCTTAACTCTCTAAAGTAGTAGTAGTGTTTTTTTTGTCTCTCTTTGGACGTTTATGTGATAAAAAGGCAAGAAGTTATAGGACAAGCTCTTCACCACATATAACTCTAAAAAAGAATAGAGCAAAATATAAGGTTTAAATTCCTTATATGGAAAGGGAAGGTACCAAATTAAATTAATACCCACTTTAATCCCCACCAATTAAAAAGATTGAAAGATATTTTTTTAAAAAAGGAGATAATTATGTGTATATATATATATTCCTTAACTGTAAAAGGAAGGGACCAACCTAAATCAACACCCACTTTAATCCCAGCCAATCAAAAAGATTGAAAGATTTTTTTTAGAAAGGAGAGAAATTGTGTGTGTGTGTGTGTGTGTGTGTGTGTGTGTGCGTGTGTGTGTGTGTGTGTGTGTATACTTATTTTTTATACTTTGCCTTGACAATAGTAAACTCAATTATTTTTTAAATACTTTTTAGGTTAAATCGTAATGGAGAATACAGAATCATCCTTTACTCGTGGTAAGACCGATCTAGTATGGAAGTATTTTTCTTCTTCTTAAGCATCTGATGAGAATATCCAATATAACTGTATGTTTTGCGATAGAATATTTAAAGGGGATGAAATTTTTAGAATAAAAGAACACCTTCCACATGTTAAGAGTAATATTGCGTCTTGCAAAAAAGTATCACTTGATGTGCGTGATATGATTAGAAAATATTTGCAGTAATAAGTAAAAAAGAAAAAGGAAAATAAAGAGGCTCATGATATATCTTTTGGAGATGATGAAACAGCACAAATATTGGATAAAGGAAAAAAAGAAAAGCTACTATTGACATAGCTTCTTATTTTTCACCAAGAACTAGTCCTGGTTCTCGACCTAGTCTAAAAAGTTTTATGATTGATAAGGATATTATTTAGCAAAGTAAAAGAGCATGGGCTAGATGGTTTTATTACCATAATATCCATAATTTCATTGCTGTAATAAAATAAAGTAACATAGTTTAATACAATTTACATTCCTCTAATAATACAAATGATGTAAAATATCATAGCTATATACAATACCTTAAACAAAAGCTTTCAAATGATGCAAAATAACTAGGTTAACACTACAAACTTTGTTTGCATCAGCACTACGCAATTACCAACTAATACAAAATAATCTGGTTAGGCAACATCAATTGCATCATAAGTTCATAATACTTACAAAAATATTAATATGCTCACTCGAATGATTCATAGACTAGAATATGGATAGAGGAATACAAGTATAAAAGACCTTTTTAAATGACTTGGCAACACGAACAAAACCTAAACTTTAGCAGGATCATTACAGAATAATGAAACAACCTTACCAACGTCCATTTCAGATATGCCAATATTAAGAAGCTCATTGATGAGCTCTTGCATCTTCTCATGAGTTAGGAATCATATTTAGACTCCACAATAAAAGCATTTGTAATAGTTGCATATTGTGAGGCCATTTTCTCGCAAATAGACTCAAACTTAACGGTGAAACTGTCTAATCTTGACTCAATAATATTCTGAACTGTTTTTTTTTCTTGTAAGAACTTTCCTTTTTTGGTGACAGGTTTTTTTGTCTTGTTATTCCATGGCTGCTTGAAGGAATAGCTGAGAATCCATGTGTATCAGATACCACAAGTTCATGTCCACTATCCGATGAAGAACACATTGTCATATTTTGTGGACTGTTAGCCTTAGCACTTCCTTCAGCTATATCCTCAGCTTTGAGTCCCGTTGCTTTATCTTTACCCCACACCATGTCCAATTTCCACAAATATGGGAATTTAAGTTCCACAATCCAATTGCATTTTATAATTCTGTAAAAAAGAATTACAAGAAGAAGAAGATTAAAAATGTAATAATAAGAACATATTATAATTATGAGAAAAGAAACTACTAAAATAAGAGTTCAATCAAATTTGAGTTAGATGTCCTTACTAAGTACCATTCATCAAACCATTGTTTCTCACAATTGAACTTACACTCAACATCATCCCACTGACAACCACTTTGCATACAAATTTTAGAAATTAGATTGTACTTGATTCTTAACCATTTAATCTTAGAGTTAATGTGGGGATCGACATCCTTATCAAAATTGGGAATCTTGCTCAACAACATCTTGTGCATTAAAACATAATAAGTGACCTATATATTACTATGATGATCTCAGGTCAAAGGAAAAATATACATTTAAATCCTTATGAGAATATCCCACTTGATAGTTCATAACTAATATTAACCATTATGAATTCTTAGTTTGGTCAGTTCAATGATCATATCTCCATATGCATCATCTATATATGTAGCTTAGTAAATGAGATCTACTAATATCTATTTAATAGATACTTTTACATACATATTGATCTAACCGGATCATTAAAGTCCTTATTTGATCTTACGATCAAGAACACTTTTAGATTAAATCCTAAAGACTTAACTCTCATTATCATAATCACCATTATTATGGTAAGTGTACAAATTTAATCAAGGACTTATCATATTAGGATAAAAGCAATAAACAAAATAGGATAATATAACCATTTTCCATTTTAATAAACAAAGTTAATAATCACAAAACAAAGGTGTTCAATCTATTACATAATGATTAGGTCATGGGCATAATTCCAACACAATCTTGAGACTTCAGTTAGATTAGTCCACTTAAGATTCATTTTACAACCATGGATGTTGTACTTTATTTTGGTATGTATACTTACAATTTTAATATATACTGGCATTTATTGTACTATCCAATGGTGTAATTTACATAATACATAGGTATTTTACGATTAATGTAGTGGTATTGTTGTATAAATAGAGATTGTGTTGTGGATTATTCTTTAACAATTAATGTAGGATTATTTTTTGGTATTTTCAGTATATTTTTATTACATACAGGTTAAGTTTCCATAAAAATTTGTTGACAAGGAAAAATATTGGAAAATTATAAAACATCATAATGGGAATATATATGCCAAGTGAAAAGAATATTATGACTCAATTATTAAAGATAAGCAAGATATACACTTTAAAATTAAAATATATTGATAAAGTGAAAAGAATACCATGCCTCCATTTAAACTACACCAAGACTCGTGACATTCATTACTAACATACAAAAACCATCATGACCCATTTCAAATAACTAATAACTTCAGTGAAAATAAGAATACCAAGTTTGAGTATAAACCATAGCCTGCCTTAAGATATACTAGAATTGTATTTATCTAATACCACAACTATGTATAAAAAAATATCATCATTCATTTAAAACAAGTAACACCTAGTCACTTACATATTTATATGAGAATAAAATGACTAAGTAAAACCATCAATATGTACAAAATTTTCCATGACATATATAAAATTAATAGAAACTTCAATGAAAAAATTTTGTGATGCATTAAGACTAAGTAATGGTAGTAAAAAGAATGAACACTATGATCAAGTATAAATAATATCAAGTATAAATATGAAGGACACGGATTGGGACACACTTATAGATCAAATTATGTATATTACGGGTTTTATTTAACACTATTAAGTACACACCCATGTGGTTAAACATGATTTTGTTATAATTTTAAAGGAAAAATAAGGACATAGGTTGATAAAGAATGAATACTATAACCAAGTATAAATAATATAAGTTATCAATATGGATAGGTACACACCTATACACCAAATTATGTACATTAAGGATTTTGTTTTAACACTGTTAAGTACATGCCTATGTGGTCAAACATGTTCTTGTTATAATTTTTAAAGGGAAATGAGGATGTAGATTGGCACACTCCTATGCATTGGCGCACTCCTATGCACCAAACTATGTCTATTAAAGGTTTTTTTCTAAAGTACATGAATGTATAGTGAACTGTATTTTTATAGATATTTTGAAGGAAAAGTGTGAATAAAACAAATTGACACACGCCTATGTTCAAAACTATGTTTATTTTAAGGTTTTTTAGATATAGTTAACTATATAATCTTACGGTAAATATGTTCTTGTCTCATTTTTAATCGATTTTTATAGACCGGTAATTTATATATGACTGTGTATCAAACTATGTAAAAATAAGATTTTTTTTAGACACTATAAGCTATATGGTTGTGTGTTTAACTGTATTGCTATAGGAATTTTTTAAGGTTCTAATTTAAAAGATATGGACTAATACATCCATAAAACAAACCTGTCCATGATAATAATTCCTAATTTTTAAGGATAAAAAAGTAAATTTCTTTGTTTAAAACTTCGTTAAGAAGCCTTTAAAAAACCTATACTATCTGGTATTATGTGGCATCTTCCTCATTTATCTCCTATCTTAAAGTAGAATCCAAGACAAAACAACCTAAATCTCTCAATTCTTTGAACCCATTACGACATAGGCACCTCTACAACAATAAAATAAGAAGTAAACATGGTAAGTAGTTAATGTTAGAATTACCTTCCTATTTATCTTTATGAAGTTTATATATTTACATTTTGTGTGTATAATAAATATGTTTAAAGATGCATCTATATATTTTTTTGGGTTGTTGAATTTGTTAAAAACTTCTGTTCATGATATTTGGTTTGGTGTAGTTGACATTTTTGTTTTCATTATAAGAGTCCACAAAATAAGAATAAAGCTCTTATTAAAGCACCATCTCCCCTACAAAAAGGAAAGAACAAGATGATGAATGCAAAAATGAAGATATCAAGGAAGCAATTTATTAAATTTAATATGTTGTCTACTTTGGTTGAAAACTTAAAAATTTAGGTGGCAAATGATTGAAATCTTAAAATCTACAAAAATTTTATTCTAGATTGATGAAAATCTTCTTTAAAGGGTTTTTTTTGGTTGTTTCTCATGCTTTGTGTCATTCTAAAGCCTCTCATTATGTTTCTTGAGCCTCTTTTCTCTTTTTTCACACAATCGTAGCTTTTAAATTTTGAAATTTGGATTTTATGAGATACATGAGTGTGTTGATAGTCAGGTTCTTTAAATAGACGTGTGGTGTTTTCCAAAGCTAATGCACAGAAATAGATGTATACCATTAAAATAACCTTCCTACTACTCAATATGAGTATGTTCCTAACCAACATAGGTTTGTTCGTAGAAAACACTCAACATGCTTCTAAACTCTCTTACACAACCATATTGATGCCATGTAATCCAAAACTTAATCACAATATGTATAAATAGCTCCAAAGTTGTCCAAATTTGTTTCTTTTTTCTCTAAGTAAGTGATTTAGATCTAGAAACAAAATATCAACAATTTAAGTACCAAAATCATTAAAAACACTTAGATAAACAAGCCAAATGCATTAAATATGATACTAAAAATATGAATAAATCACTACTTATCAACTTTCCCATATTTAAGAAATCGCTTGTCCTCAAGCAAATTATAATTTAAATATATTAACTTTTCTTGATATCTCCCTCTTCCATCTCAACTTATCTATTAACATTTTAAATGTTATGCCTCAAGAATCAAATAAAGAGACAATTAGAATCAAACATTCTTAGCATAAATTTTTATAAGACAAAACAAAAAATGATATTTTAATAAATCTTCTAAAATCAATTTCCATATAATTGGACACCTTTACATTAATGATTCACTTAATGAACTCAAAGTGTTTAGGGTGAACAACAATGAAACTCTCAAATCAATATAGAGAAAGAGTCCTAATTATAAACTTGCTAACATATCACATACCCACCATTATAAAATAAATTAGAGTAAAAATCATAACGTCTATCAATTAAGGTATAGTACGGATTAGGTAAGGTATGAAAAAAGATAGATTTTAAGTTAATCAAAACAAAGTAAATTACATAAGCAAGATTATACAAAATTCTAAATTAACGTAGCCCATCACTAACTAGAATGCAAATAAGATGCATAGAAAATCTTAAATAGAATAAATATCTTCCTTTTCTCCTTCTTATAACTACGATAAATTAAAATCAATTTTTTCTTTTTTAAATATTATTTTGAGATATATTTTAATTTATATCTTATGAGCGTATAAAGAGAATGTATGAAAAATTGATGACTAATAAATAAGAAGATATAACCTTAAATACATAAGTTCACACCATTCCTCATTCTTAGTACTTCTTTATCTAATCAAATTATTATACAATAAAGTGAATACAATCCTTTAGGGTGCAAAAAAAAAAAAGCTAAGGCTCAAAATTGGTTACCAATAGAAAATTATTTGTCTATATTTACATATCTATATTTAATGTAATTTTCTTTTTGTTTAAGAGTTTTATAGTATTTTTGCTACTTAATTTGCTTTAAGTGTGTTTTAGTTAATAATAGTATTTATAGACCAATAGGAGATGTATTCGGGTGAAACTGAGGCAAGGAATGGAAGAATTGGGGCAATTGTAGACTTACACGGTTATGTATAGTGATTGTGTAAGTCTCTTTAAACGTGTGGAGCTTCAGAGACATAATTCATGCCTATGTGGAGTTATACGCACGTGTATGTTAACATACATGATTGTGCATGTTGCCCAAAAAATTAAGATGTTTTTGGAGGTACATAATCACCTATACGACCGTATAGGTTGCTAACATGTCACATATCCACCACTATAAAATAAATTAGAGTAAAAATCAAAAGGTCTTTCAATTAAGGTGTACTAAGGTATGAAAAAAGATAGATTTTAGGTTAATCAACATGAAGTACGTTGCATAAGCAAGATTATACAAAAATCTAAATTAATGTAGCCCACAACTAATTAAAATGCAAATAAGATGTATAGAAAATCTTAAATAGCATAAATATCTTCTTTTTCTCCTTCTTATAATTACGATAAATTAAAATCACTTTTTGTTTTTTAATTTTATTTTAAGATATATTTTAAATTGTTTCTTATGAGCTTATAAGGAGAATGTACGAAACATTGATGACTAATAGATAAGAAGATATAACCTTAAATACATAAGTACACACACCATTCCTCATTCTTAGTTCTTCTTTTATCCAATCAAATTCTTATACAATCAAGTGAATACAATCCTTTAGGGTGCAAAAGAAATGGCTAAAGCTCAAAATTTATTACTAATAGAAAATTATTTTTCTATATTTATATATCTATATTTAATGAATTTTTCTAGTTGTCTAAGAGTTTTATAGTATTTTTGTTATTTAATTTACTTCATGTGTGTTTTAGGTAATAATAGCCTTTATACACCAATATGATATGTATTCGATTGAAATCGAGGCAAGTAATGTAAGAATTAGGTCAATTATAGACTTACATAGCTATGTATAGTGACCATATAAGTCTATAAACATGTGGAACTTCAGAAACATAATTCCTACCTGTGTGGAGTTACAAGCCCATGTATGTTGACATGCACGATTGTGTATGCTACCCTTATAAGTCTCTATAACCATGTAAAGTCATAAATTAAGGTGTTTTTTAGGTACATGGTCACCTACACAATCGTATAAGTGACCGTGTATATCCTAGAAGCTATAGTTCCTTGATATATAAGGATAATAAGAAGGCTACATCAAAACGAGGTATATTAGAAGCGTCTGAATTCAAAGAGAGGCAATAGCAATCATCAAAGATACCTAAAAAGGAAGAGAAAAAATGTAGAAATATTATACATATAATAAAGAAGAAGGTCAAATAGTGGATACATCAAGTCAATTCCAACCTTCCAAAATTTCCAAATCAAGGCTTTTAAGCTTATTCATTAGTTTCTTATTATTTTCATTGTCTTGAATGTCAATTCTGATTAATTATGTTTTGAACTTGATTATGGGATTCTAAATTTATAGTACGGTTTATACTTGAATTGATTTGTTAACTTTTATCTTGTTAAATTCAATATATGATGCTTTGTGGTATTTTTCATGTTTATACTTGGTAATAAATTAAGAGATTGAATCAAAGTTATATGTGTTAAGTTGCGCAACGAGAGGTAGTGCCTTAATAGACCTATAAATATCATATTAACAAAAAATTGAAGAGAGATCTTAATTGTAAGGTAATTATCCTTAGGATTGTTTCAAATCCAATTGAATAGTTAGCTGTAGTTTTGTGAATCGAGAGGTTGCAATTAAATTATTATCTATTTTAAATGGGATTACTTGGTTAGATCTTGAGAGAGGATAATTAAAACCTTAGGATATCTAAGATCAAGTATAATTGTTGGATCCCACTTTTAGGATTTTTACATTTTATTTTATTTTAATTATTTTATTAGATTATCAAGCATGGAAAA
>JANZXR010000003.1:16635924-16648993 GCA_027575705.1 Erythroxylum echinodendron
TTTCTCCACTTTCTAAATCAATAAAGAACCATCATTCAAAGATTTTGCCCAAACACATCTCAACAAAATGGTCGGGCTCATCCTTCTTCCTCTAGATTAGGATCTTCAATTTCTAGTGGTAATTTAGTTCATGTCAAGACTGAACAATTTAATTGCGTGCCTTGTCAGCTTTCTAAACATCATGCTTTACCATTTTATAACAATGATTATATCTCTTTAGCACCTTTTAATCTAATTCATTATGATATTTGGGGCCCGAACACCTCATGAAACTATAGGTGGTATGAAATATTTTTTGATCTTTATTGATGACTTTTCCCGCTATACATAAATTTATCTGATGCGCCATAGAAATGAACTATTCTTTATTTATTCTCGCTTTTCTAATATGATTCACACTCAGTTCTCTTACAAGATTAAAGTTTTTCGAACTGATAATGCAATGGAATACAAAGATACCAACTTTCTCCACTTTCTAAATCAATAAAGAACCATCATTCAAAGATTTTGCCCAAACACATCTCAACAAAATGGTCGGGCCGAACACAAATATAGACATATTCTTGACACTACTCGAGCCCTTCTTTTATCATCTTCCTAACTTGAAAACCATTGGGGAGAAGCAGCCTTTACTCCTGTCTATATTATTAATCGTATTCCTTCTCCCACCGTAGGTAATATCTCTCCTTATAAGCATTTATTCAATCTTACTCCTGATTATCAGTCTCTTAAAGTCTTTGGCTGTGCATGCTTTGTTCTCTTACAACTTCATGAACACACCAAACGTGAACCCATAGCATATTTATGATGTTTTCTAGGATATGAGATAGAACATAAAAGATATAGATGTTGGGATCCACTATCTCAAAGACTTCGAATCTCGACATGTCACCTTTTGGGAACATAAAATGTTTTCCACAATATCAAAATTTCAAGTCAGTGAGCCCACACACAAATTTTTTTCTGACCCTACCATATCTTTGTTTCCTAATATTTCTTCTGCAAGTCCCTCTTCCAGCTCTCACAGTTCCATCTAACCGACGACTGATCCTATTGTATCTTCTCCGACTACAAATCCTCCGTCACCAAATAACCCTTCATCCAGGTCTATTGAGCCTCCACAATCCCTTCGTTGATCCTCTCGAGTAAGTCAACCCTCCACTCGTTTTAAAGATTTCCATATTTATTCTACTATTGTCTCTCTATATGAACCTCACACATATCGAGAGGCCAGCTCTAACCTCTTATGGCAGCAAGCAAAGGCAAAAGAATTACAGGCTCTCTCCAACACCAACACTTGGGAGGTAGTTGACCTTTAGATAAGTCTGATCGTACGCAGCCTTACCCTTACACAGTATAGAGGCTATTTCCTGTAGACTCACAATGCAGATGAGATAATAAAAGAGTGATGCAAGTTAAAGAGCAAATAGGTAAAACTTCCGTGCTAAAAAATTGTGAAAAATAGCAGTACACTAAATACATAAATAAATGGAAATAAATAACCAAAGGATATACCTGATATGGTGTTCAGATCAGTTAGTCTCGATAAGCTGTCAAGTCCGGCTCGTCTTGTCTCTATTCAAGCTAGGAGTCCTTGCTCAGAACTCTGAGGGTATGATGTAGCACGAGCGGGAAGGTAAACCTCTCTTGATAACTTACTCAACTGTTTTGGTGAATGTTAAAGACTAATCCTTTACCCGTATCCAATCATGTCAGACTTTCCTATTTCTAGTCACTACCTCAGTAAGGGCTAAGTCTGATATATCTTTCTTGATCACTTCCTCCGAGTTCTTATATGGCCTCCGTTTTCGCCTCTTGGAGCAACATGATATGGATATAATTGCCAAGTAGTGCACGTTCTCATATGTAATTGAAACTAAAAGAGTAAGTGAGAGAGTTAATTTCGTAGGTCAACAAATTGGAACCTTTTAATTAGAAAAAAATGACCATCCAAAGGGAAACAGCCAAATAATTGGAATGTAAAATTAGAAAGACTACTTTAGTTTGACTTCTTTTAGCTTTTATGTGCTTTTAATGCACCCTAACAATATAAGTCGAGTTGTGCATTTACGAAAGTCAAATATATATACATGTTGAAGATGTGTTTATATTTTCTTTCTTTCATTTTATATCATTAATAAGTTCGGACACATATATGTGAACGAACAGCGACTAATAGCTATCTCTAGGTTCGTCTCTTCAACTTCATTAGCTGTAACTTTCCATGCGTTTATAATAGCACCTATATGGATGGGGATTACAAACACATGTTAATTTTCTTCTCTTGTAGAATCAACCGTATGTGTAATATATATGTCCATATAACTTGTAGGATGTACATAAGATTTGTAATATATAATCCCTCAGACCGGCTATCTCATATATAACAACAAATGTTTGGCGTCTTGAAGTAAGTTTATGAGAAAATTATGTGAAAATATATTCTTACGGTACATATCAAGCAATAGTAGATGGTCATTGAGATTAAGTCATTATTAAGCCTATGATATGGGGGAATAAATAACGACATTAATTTACGAGTGGAATACATACATGTTCAGGAAGGGAGCAGCAAGAGATACTGGATGGTGTGTTTAGTTGCATCTGAAAATTGGAAGAAGAGGAAGTAACGATAATTATTACAAGTTAAGTGGGCGTTGAGCGACGCGACTCTCTCATTAAATCCTCTCATCTGCCTCCTTCATTGCCTAGCCAGGTCGCCTTTATATCCCCACCCTCCTCTCACTTCCTCTCCTCACCTACTACACACAATTCTCTCTCATTTTCTGTTCTTTGCTCTCCACCAAAACAACTACTAAAGCTCTTTCTTTTTTCTTTCTTTTTTTAGAGCCTGCAGTGCGTGTTTCACTTGCTCCAAACCATGCCTCCAATCGTGCCGGAATTCTCCAACTCCGTCAAGCTCAAGTATGTCAAACTTGGGTACCAGTATCTTGTCAATCACATTCTTTATCTTCTTCTAATACCTGTAATATTTGGTATTTCCATCGAGGTTCTTCGTTTAGGTCCCGATGAAATCTTGAACCTATGGAGATCACTTCATTTTGACCTTGTACAAATTCTTTGCTCCTCTTTCTTCATCATCTTCATTGCCACTGTTTATTTCATGTCCAAGCCTAGGACCATCTACCTCGTTGATTATGCCTGTTACAAGCCACCGGTCACTTGTCGTGTTCCTTTCTCCACATTTATGGAACATTCCAGACTCATTTTAAAGGATAAACCAAAGAGTGTGGAGTTTCAGATGAGAATTCTTGAGAGATCTGGTCTTGGTGAAGAAACTTGCTTGCCTCCTGCAATTCATTATATCCCTCCCAAACCAACCATGGAGGCCGCGAGAGGGGAAGCTGAGCTTGTCATCTTCTCTGCCATGGATTCACTTTTCAAGAAAACAGGCCTTAAACCTAAAGACATAGACATTCTCATCGTCAACTGTAGTCTTTTCTCTCCTACCCCTTCTTTATCCGCTATGATAATCAACAATTATAAGCTTAGGAGCAACATTAAAAGCTTCAATCTTTCTGGGATGGGTTGCAGTGCGGGTCTTATCTCAATTGACTTAGCTCGCGATCTTCTCCAAGTTCATCCAAATTCAAATGCTGTTGTCGTTAGCACAGAGATTATTACACCAAATTACTACCAAGGTAACGAGCGAGCCATGCTTCTGCCAAACTGTCTCTTCCGGATGGGAGGTGCCGCAATTCTTCTGTCCAATCGCCGGTCAGAAGGTCGGAGATCAAAGTACCGTTTGGTCCACGTTGTTCGAACTCACAAAGGTGCTGACGACAAAGCTTACCGTTGTGTATACGAAGAGGAAGACAAAGAAGGTAAAGTGGGGATTAATCTTTCAAAGGATTTGATGGCCATTGCTGGAGAGGCACTGAAATCAAACATCACAACTATAGGGCCTTTAGTCCTACCAGCATCAGAACAACTCCTGTTTCTTCTAACACTCATTGGACGCAAAATCTTCGACCCCAAATGGAAGCCATATATTCCGGACTTCAAACAAGCTTTTGAGCATTTCTGTATTCACGCTGGGGGCCGAGCAGTGATTGATGAATTGCAAAAGAACTTACAGCTATCAGCAGAACACGTTGAGGCTTCAAGAATGACATTGCACCGTTTTGGAAACACATCGTCGTCTTCTCTCTGGTACGAGTTGAATTACATTGAATCAAAGGGAAGAATGAGGAGAGGAGATAGGATTTGGCAGATAGCATTTGGTAGTGGATTCAAGTGTAACAGTGCGGTTTGGAAGTGTAACAGAACTATCAAAGCACCAAATGATGGGCCTTGGGCTGATTGCATCGAAAGGTACCCAGTTCACATTCCAGAAATTGTTAAGCTCTGAGATGCTTCATCATTAGTGGATTCTACTTCTTTGGGTTCCCGGTGTCTGCTAAAGGTATTTAGGGGTCAGAAATTTGAACTCGTTTCTCGACTGTATTCCTGGTATGCTGTTATCCCTGTCACACCATATTACCCTATTTACCACTCACTCCATTTTTTAAAAAATATTTTATACCAAAAAATGTCGTGTATATATATATATGCCCTTGAATGAATTGATATCACCCGTTTAAGGAAAACGGATCAAGATTGTTGTTTTTATTTGGGTTTCATGACCAAGAAAAGAAAGGCGGTGGAGTTGCCTGGGCATTGCGAAAAGAATATGAATAGGTATGGGAAGTGTAATTTTTCTGCTGCGTGCTAGCAGAGCAGGGTGATACGCAATAGAAAAACGATAGAGGTACATTTCTGTTAAATTATAAAGTTTCTACCTGTCCAGCAGTTTACCGATTATGCCCATACCTCATCTCATAAGATCGCCCCGTGTCAGTTAATTTGTCAATAAGTATAATTGTGAAGTCTAAGAGTGAGGACCACTAGTAAGAATAGACCTCTCTCAACAGTACTTTTAGAAGGACTTTCTAATTTAATGAATTAGTTACAAAGTCGGACCACTATTAAGAATAGACCTGTCTCAACAGCACTTTAGAAGGACTTTCTAATTTAATGAATTAGATACAAAGTCAGCTGCATGGATAAGCTTAAGGAGGCAGATGACACACTTTCAATTTGAGAAGACAAATGAAATGTTCGTTGGACCATATATGTGACATGAATTTTACGTAATCATGTACGTGCATAAATAGGCTGAAGAAATAAATGTGAAGTTTTTATTGCGGAAATAAATACCAAAATTCCTTAATCATAAACCTGCAGTGGAACTCACTTTATCTAAAAAAAAAAAAGTAGGAGGAGAGCTGATTTATTAGCAAGAAGTTGGATATGGTCGACTTATCTAAATCCATTTATGGTAAGGCTCATTTCCAAAGCCTTTTCTGTTTAGATCATAGTATCACTGAAATTTCAATAGGCATCAAATTTAGGTAACTAAATTATCTCTTTATATTCAACAATTTTTAAATAAAGGTGGAGGAATTCGAGAACAATTAGATTCAAGTTTTTAAAACCAACATTCAAAAAACATTATCAAGAGCAATCTGATTGATAACCTTTTTGAAATTAAAAGTACAAAATTTTACACCCTCATCAAGATTTCACTCAATACACTCAAAGTGTTTAGGGTGAAAAATGTAAGAATTATTAAAGTAATACATAAAAGGATTCTTAACTATAAGATTGCAATAAAATTATTTCTTCATCACTTATAAGTAGATTAGAAACAAAAATTAAAAGGTCTTATTACATGGTTTTAATTAGGTTAGGATATGATAAAGATCATAAGGATGATAAAATTGAAGGAAATTTACATAAATAAAATTATATGAAACTTAGCTCTTCACAATATAGGTCCTTTACACTATAATTCTACTGGTAACATGGTTGTAACATTTTTCTATATATATATATATATATATGAGCATTTATCATGTACCAACAGTTAAAGAAATATTGAACCTTTTCAAAATTTTAAGTTTCAAGTAATCAAGCAAATGTAAATAGCATTCATGATTCAAAATAAAAAGGCTTGAAGAAAATTAAGGTAAAGGCTGAAAATGTGATTATAATAATTAAATGAAAGGCTAAGTCTCAAAATTGGTTACACCCAAGAGATAAAATATGGTAGGATGATGGCAAGAAATAAGCTAAACAAAATTTTAATTTCAATGCTTCTAATTTAACAAATGTGATCTTAATATGAATAATAAAAGCAAGTTTTAGAATTATCTAACAATGCATGACAACGCATATGAAAGAATAAAAGAGCTTAAATAATGATGCTCTTAGGCTAAAAAAATCATAAAAATGATATTTTGCATAAATGATATGCAATTTTCATTCAAATTGATTATCTTAATGATTAATAAAAATATAAATTATAAAACCAGGTTTATTTTTACTTTCATCCTTTTCTATACTAATTCAATTCTATAATCAATAATAATCTAAAGTATTTTGGACAGATTTTAATTAACTCAGGATATTAGTTAATAAGATTTAATAAATAAGATTATAATAAACTTAAGAAAATTAAATTCCCTTCCTCACATTTAAAATTTTACATTGTCCCTAACATATACAATATAAGCACATAAAAAACAAAATAAAACAAGAACAAAAATTGAGAAGGATTTATAAGTACTTCCCTAAATAAGAATATGTATATAGTTTTGAAGTGAAGAAGATCCATTCTAATTTATATACATCCATTCTTGCAAAACATAAACAAAAAGAATAAAAAGATAAAAGAAAATAAAGAAAGAACACGTGAATAAAATTATCATAACATAAACAATAAATTACCTATTCAAACAAAATAAAATATAAGAAAATTACAAAAAATTGGGAAAAATAAAAAACCAAATATAAGCATCCTTTAATCTTATGGCGAATCTGGCATATCTATCAAAAGAGGGTTCTTGAGTCTTATAGCCTCATCCTAATGTGTAACTGAAGACGATGCAGTCGCTCCAGATGGTGGAGATAGGAAAGACATTCTAAGATGGCTTGCCATCTATGTTAATAGTTCTACCTGCCATCTATCATGGGCTGCTATGCATCTACCTTGAGCTTTGAGCTGCTCTGTTCACTCCATAATCTCTGTCTGTTCTACTCGAATAGTAAGCAAAGTACCCAAGATTTTCCCCATGTTTTTCTCTAACTAAGCTATCTTTAGTTGGTTCGATTGTGGTGTCGACACCCTAGGTACTTTCAAACTAGCTTCCTCATGTACACCTCCTCCTGTCTGGGATGGTGGCGAGCTCGATTATGGTGACTGCTAAACAAGGTGTGGATTCCTGTCTCCTTCGATGCGATTGTCTCATTGGGAAATCAATTAGGCGGTAGCTAACATGGTACCAACTAGTCGCATCGTTGTTAGTCTATTGAAGATCTCCATCCTTCGTGTAAACTTTGACATATAAGGTCTACCACATATATTCTCTTTACTTGGATACCAGATGAATTGGGATAAAGCGTGCTTAGATGTATTAGCGTCTGCTTACTCATACTCCACAAGTAGAACACATTGAAGTTCCTGAATACTCTAAAATAGTCACCCGCTCGCTCAATGTATGACTCAAAATCTTATGTATGTATCTATCCATAGTGCTACATAGTCTAGAATTCGTATGAACTCTTGGTCGTGTAACCCTATCATGATGGAGAACTTTGAGTAGTTTATGTGGACCATCTCCCTTAATAACCAGAATTGGATCTTATTTGACCAATCCTAGTCGTTGTGGCCTCTTTGCATAAAGAACTTGGAGATCACCTCAAGCGTCAGCTCTCAATACGAGGGCTTCACATTCTTAAAGAATCGGGCCATACTCTAATGTCGATGAGGTATCAACCCTATTAAACCAAATTGACTTACTCTAGCACCTCCCAGTCTATGCTTGTGGCTGTCTCGAAATTCTTCTCCTTTAGCTATTAATACTGCTCTTTATGGGCTATAACATTGAAGATTAACATCAGAGGTCTCTCTGGTGGTTAGGTTACGTCAGCTTTCTCCTCATTTTCTTTCCCTTTGCGCCTGTTTTGCTTATTGTGGTCTCGTCATTATGCTTGAAACTTTAAATAAAAGTGAGAAAATTGCAAATAAAGTATAAAAATATCTGTTCCCCCATAATTATTTCTTATCCTCACAAATTGTTAAAATGTGAAAATGCAATAGAAAAGGAAATTAAACGAATAACGAAATCAAAAGTAAATTATCTATCATAAATAAATAAATAGTTAATTAACTAATAGCCTAATAAATCATAAAATTGAAATTAAAAGCATTTTTTTTTGAATATATTGAGTTAAGTTAAGCCAACAAGGTATACAAGTTACAACACGTTATTATATCTAACTGAGTAAACTCCCCCAATAGAAGTTGTTAAGCTAAGAGCTAAGTAGAATTACATAAAGATATTCATCTCTTTACATAAGTAAGAAAGATAAAAAATTTCATCTGCTGTTGAAGTATTTCATATCCCTAAATATGTCCTTGAACATGTTAATATGAAGTATAATTCTCTACATCAGTTTGTCGTGGAAGGTTTCTTAATCCTATATTGCATCTTGAAAAATTCTTCTATTTTTCTTATTCCAAATGGCAGCTACACTGAAAGTTAATGAAATACAAAAACACCATCTAACAGTATTGCTTTGATGATTAATGATAGAATAAAATTCAGTAATTTCACTCTAACTATTTGGTGCATTAGAGAGTCGATATAGTTGTAGTAGTGGTTTTAGTATTCCTACTGATCTCACATTGAAAGAAAAGATTTTAGAAATTTTCTTCAGCTTGTTTACATAAGATTCACCAGTTAGGCATTTGCAAGAATTTGGACAGTTTGTCAACTATAAGTAGCTTGGATTTCATATCTATCATTACAATTGTAGAAGCTCGAGGATTGAAGTGCTTATTGCATACTGCTTTGGTCCAAGGAACAATGTTGATGTTGTCTGTTAAGAACTTCTTGCATGATTGGTTAATGAAGCTTCCAAAGCTTAATAGTCTCCATATGATATTATCATCATCTCCATTGAGGTAAGAATTCATAATTTGCCATTTAATATGACATGGAATAAGATAATCATTAAATAGAAGCTTGTTAGTGAGAGCAGTTGCAACTGAGCTGTCATTAAGGATCATTACTCTCAATATGTGTAAAGAGACATAATCCTATAGAGGCCCTATAGACAACCAATTGTTATGCCAAAAGTTGGTGTTTTTTCCCTTTCCATTGCCAATGAGGCTGATAATCTCTAATCTAACTTTCTTCTGTTGTGTTCAGTATAGTTTTCATCATCTAGGATATACCAGATTGGGGTTTATAGTTCTAGATATTGGTATTTTTAATATAATATCCACAAGGATTGTCTATCTTTGCATAACCTCCATAATATTTTAATCATCACGATGGTATTCAAGATTCAAATAGGGATGAGATTATGTCCACCTTCAGTCATTTGAATACAAATTCCAAACTATTTGGCACTTACATTGCTTGTATGTGAGTGATATCTAATCTATAAAAACTTTTTGAAAATTATGTCTAGTTCTTGGAGACAGATACTGGAAGAGCCATATGAGTAGGCCAAAACACATTTAAGGAGATAAGCAAAGAGGAAATGAGTTACACTCTACTAGTTAGGGACAAATGCTTGTTATTCTAAGTAGAAATCCTATATTTGATTCTGTCAATAAGAAAATAATACTCTCTATAGTTCAATCTTGAGTGAGCGATGGGAATCCCAAGGTAATTCATTGGTAGTTGCTGGAACTTGAAATCCACGATTGATTTAATACTATATTCCATATGACTGACACTCTTTGATAGGAAAATGGCACTTTTGGTACAATTAACTTCAGGTCTCGTAATTCTGGTGAAGATTTTGAGAGCAGACAATAAGGATTTGATAGAAATTGAGTTTATATTAGCTAACAAGATTATGTCATCAGTAAAATAAAGATTGGAAAGCCCAAGTCTCTTACACTTTGAGTGAAATCTGAAGTATTTGGTCCTCTTAATGACTCTTTTGAGCAATATATTAAAGACTTCCATAGTTAATAAAATTAAATTCCCTCATATAGGAGTTGTGATACATTGCCTAATCTATTATATAAACATATGAGAGAACTTTACAGCAATCATATTATTGATGATAAAGTCCCAACTAACACTATCATAAGTTTTCCTCAGGTCAATTTTGTGGATACAATTCTTCTTGCTTTTCTTCTAGGAATATTTTTTTATTAATTCTTATGTTGGCACCTATGATTATGCCTAGGATATTAGCTCCTTGGGATTGATCAATGTACTTGGGAATCACTGCTCTTAACCTGTCAACAAGAATCTTTAAAATGACTTTATAAATGGTGTTGCAATATGCTATTAGTTTAAAGTCAAAGAAAGTTTTCTGCTTTCCATCCTTAAGGATGAGAGTGATATGAGTTCTGTTAAGCTCAGAGAGTAGAATTCCATTCTTGAAAAACTAAAAAATTGCATCATTAACCATAGGCTTTGTGACAAGCAAAGTTTTGATTAAAAAGTTATTGTTGAAACCATATAGTCTAGGGGCCTTATAAGTATCTGGTGATTTTAGAGAGTTTTCAATTTCCACAATGATGACAAGTCTACTAAGGCTTTCCACTTCTTGAGAAGATAATACATCTTTGAGGATTTCTTGTAGAAAGAGAATTAAAGAACAAGAATTAGTTGGAGCATTCATCAATTTTCAGAAGTAGTCTACAACTTTATCCATAAGAAGTTATTAGTTGTTCAATGTTTGCTCACCATGCTGTAGAAAAATAATTCTATTATTACATTTCCTGGAAAGAACAACTTTATGGAAGTAAGATGCACTTCTATCTCCGTCTTTGGCCATCTGAAGCAAGATCTCTGCCTCATCAAAAATAATTCAAAGCTACATCTTTAGCAAGATCATTCATTGTTATTTTCTCCTGCTCCTAAAGATAAGATGAGGTTGGACTATTGTAAAGATTAGACTGAATCTCCTCTAGCTTCCTTTTAGCAGCGCTTAATAGTTGATGAGCATTTTCCACATTGCACAGGAATAACTTCATCATTTTTTGTTTGATCAATCTAATCTTTCTTACAAAAATGTATTGTTTAGTGCCTTTAATGTCAGTACATACTCCATTCCACAATGCCTTTTGAAAGCCTGCAAGATCAAACAAGAAATTGTTGAATTTGAAAGGCACTATAGGCCTTTCAGAACATATTTGAGTTATAATTAAAGAATGATCAAACAACAAGCTATTTTGAAAGAGACAGAAACTAAAAGGATAAGCCTAGAGCCAAGGATGATTCCTTAATCATCTATTAAGTTTCTTCTTTATAAAGCTCCCATCACTTTGATTATTTTTCCAAATGAAGAAACGTCCCCTAGATGGAAGATTTAGGACCTGCATATCTTCCAAGCAATTCTTGAGATCAAAACAAGGAATGCGTACAAATCTCTCACCCTCAGCTTCTTAAAGATTAATGAATGAGTATCGTCTATGATCAACCATTAGGTATTGATGCTTTTGGCAAGCTATTTGAGTGTATTCCACAAAAATAGTCTTTGATAACCAGTGTTGTGAGCATAAATGAATGAGATATGAACTACTAAACTTGTCATCTTGTTATCTACCTCCATTTGCACGATCTGGTCAGTTTCAATTTCCATAAATGATTTAACCATAAAGCTATCAAAACATAGAATAATTTTACCAATAGGACGTTGAGAATGATTAGAGACATGCAACCTATTCTGATGAAGTAACTTGATGAGATTACACTTATCATGCCTCATTTTAGTTTCCAAAAACCTACAATGATTGCTTTATTATCCAGGATCTGATCTCTGATCAAAAAATTTTTATGAGATGCATTTATACATTTAACAATCCAGGTTAGTACTGTCATTTGTGTGAATTCCCATTAAAGTGCTTGTTATTGTCTCAGTTGAGGACTTGTGATTTTGATTGTTTTTAGGGAGTGTGTGTTTAGGATCTTTAGAATTGGGCTCCTTTGCACTAGTTTCTATTAGTTTATGGAATTCTCCTATCTTGAAGACTCTACCAGTAGGCCTCCATATCTTCTTCTTTTCTGAGTTAGGCCTCCACATATATATGACCTGACAACATCTTAAGTGGGTAAACTAGCTATATCACTCACCAGGATGTAAATTTTAGTATAGTTTATTCTTTAGATTTCAACTATGGCTTGGTTTATATTAGTTTACCAATATAACTAACTAAGTGACTAAGACCAGAGGTGGTTCAATATTCAAGAGGTACTCCATGGATGAAAATCTACATAAGAATGTGCTCATGTTTGATGTCTTTTATGTCCTAACCTCCACATTGGTAGGAGAATTGGTTTGTTGTAGGCCATTCTCTAGAATTTGCTTTACATTATCTAAATGAGTGAATTTAAGCAGAAACACATCATTAGAATTCACCAGAACCTCCTTCAGACCAAGCTTTCTTCAGTTACTAAATTACCATTCTTTCATAACAGGAAATGCCACTTTTTTATCAAGAAAGAAACCAAAATGGTGGCATTACATCTTTGTGCACTGGCCTTGAGTATCTCTAAAGGAGGAGACACTATTATGCTTTCTGCAACATCACTCGGGGGATAGTGGTTGTTTAGTTTTAGATCTGTTATCTCCAACTACTTATACCTAATGCCTTTTAGTGATGGCTCCAAATGTGAAAGGATCTTCCTGGATTCTGGAATCATGAAGCAGGAAAGAGCTCCTTTTTAAACTGGAAGGTTAATGTCTTCTGGATAAAAACAAAACTAGTTGGATAAAGAGCTAGTAGGAGATGAGAGTGGAGCTAGGGCAAGATAAGGAAGTCGACTAAAGGTAGAAAAGTATACAAGGAAGGATTAGAAAGGTCATGTAAGACACCATTATGAAGAAGACAAGGCATGACGAGGAGAAGCTACATTATAGAGAAGAAATTAAAAGCATTGCAATTAACAATAAAACTAATCTAATCAATCAATTATGAAATTAAACCTAAAATTCAAAATAAAAAGCCAAATTTAACAATTACTCAAAATTA
>JANZXR010000003.1:16649093-16661487 GCA_027575705.1 Erythroxylum echinodendron
CAAAATTAAACATTGAATTGATGTAAAAAATCAAATTTAAATTGAAATTAAACTAGAAAACAACTTCAATTGACTATAAAAAAATTAATCAATCCTAATTACACACAAATTATCACAATTTAACATTTAGTAAGAAGAATTACATAAAATCACAAATCAAATTGAAATTTCATCTAATTCGCATGCAATTCATCAATCTAAATCAATAAATCATATGGGTAAGGATAAAACTCAACTAAACTACAATCATGCACAAAATAAAGCAAATTTACAATAAATCACAAAACCCTAACTATAACATTTTTTGGGGGGTGAAAATCCTTAAAAATTCAAGATGATTGATATCTCCCAGTCAAGGTAATGCATCTTGCTGGAATTGAAGAGCATCCTCTCAGATTTGCTGTACAACTTGTTGAAATAGTTATTGCATATTCTGTTGGAACTGTTGCATATCCTATTGAATTTGAAGATTGTTAGCAGCCATAATATTAAGCATTTTTTCAAGAAACATACTTGAGTCGTGTTGGCTCTCTAAATCTTGGACACTAGACTATGTAGTTTTTGGAAATTGCCCTTTATCCTACAGGAATTGTAGAGTATTCTGCTGCAATTGCAAATTATTAACATTCACAATATTAATCAACTCTTCTAGAGATGGACTGAAGTCATGATACAAAGCTTCTGGTCTGTATGAGAATTGCTGTGCATCCTACAAACTATCATGGAAGTAATTCTAATAATTATCCAATCTATAACAAAACTTATGTTGATCAGACCAAACATTGTTATAGGATTGAGAATATGAGTTATAAAAGAAATTACTTCCATCTATATCGATTTTTTTAAAAATCACAAACACGAAACAAAATAAAGAAAGGATCACGAAATAACTGAAAAGAAATTAATTACGAACAAATATAAACAAAACAGCAATTAAATCATAAACAAAAACTAAAACACCGCACTCCTGGCAACGATGCTAAAATTGACAGCATGTCGTAATGCTAGTCAAAATAAAATAACTAGACTACTACTGTAATAGTGGTGAATCTAGGTCGATCCCATAGGGAGTGTTTGGTTAGCATATGAAATAAAATTAATCGATGTTTAGAAAAAAGGGGGTTTGGATTTTGGAATAAGAAAATAAAATGAAACTAACTAATAAAAACAAATTAAATAAAAAATACAAAAAAAAGGTAAAATTGGGAAATTCGGTAGGGATCCGATTCTTTGGTTCAATCTCGGCCTACACCCTAATTAAGTGTAATTCAACGATTTGTTGTTCTCAAACCTCTCCTAGCAATTATTAATCGTAGGTTAATAATTAACCCGAGTTTTCCCTTAAGTTTTGTTTAATCAAGATATGATCATTAATTAAACCTAACCTCCGAATAACCTAGGATACAATCTCTAAATTTAATTAGGCAGTAGCATTACAAATTAGAAAAAATGAATAATCAAGGAAACAAGCACATACGTTCTGTCATTTAACGTAGGTCATGTTATCTCTAATGATTACGAATCATTAGTCACTGCATATGAATTTCAACATAACAATTACGGATTATATTGAAATTCTAGCAATGGGTATGCAATCAAACGATTCAATGAATGAATTAAAATCATCCTTTTATAATACCCTATAGGTTCATACATAAATAACTGAGCAATAATGAAAATCTGATTATCCATACACAAAACCCAAATCAATTAACATAGGATACACGATCAATTTCTAATGTGAAAAAGAAACAACAAAAATGGAAAAATACACTTAACCTGGGTCGTCAGTGTTGATGTTACCTCCGAACCGGTGACAGGATGTTAGCCTTCCATGGGTATATTCTAAGAAAAATGCATTAGCCCCTTACTTATTTCCCTAATCGAAGACCCCCTAAAATCTTCTTCACTGCTATAATCTCTCTTCAGCTGCGTTACTCTCTCTTCACGCCAGCCCTCCTAGCTGCCAGCCTCTTTTCTCCACTCTTCACTGTAGTTGATAGGACGAATATATATTGATGTCTTCCCTTACACTATTAATATTTCTTATTTCTGTCAGCCTCTCCTTTGCAGCTGTGTAATATGATAGTGTTTTACGTATACGTTAAACGCTAGCTGCAACGCCAGCATTTTACACATACATTGACACATGAAAGCTAGCGTTTTGCTCTTTTTCTTGTGGTCATTTTGTGCTAGTTCACCAGCTGCTTGCTTGTTGTTTTAAGCTTGTGCTAATGCCTTCTTCACGCTGATGTTTTGTTCAACATTTATCCACCTATTGCGTGCTTTGCTCCTCACCATAATCTATACATCTCACATTCTTTTCTTCATATCTCCAATTTTGTTTTATTCCACCATTAACAAGCTATAATCTCTTCTCATTTTGTGCCTTTTCCTTGTTAAACATTTGTGCTCCAATTTGCTTTAAAATCTTGTCCTTTTGGGCTCAAATATATATCAACATATCTAACCTAGTAGTCAACACAAATTGAACACAAATTAAGCATTTTATCTTGAAAATAGGATTGAAATTACATGGAAATACATAAGAAAATATAAGATAATTCAATCCTATAAAAGAGCCTTGTCATCTTTGTTAAGGGGAAGTACTTAGCCAAGAAGGATTACATCAGTAGTTCCCATGTTTTAACTGATAAGTGCTTAACTGTTGATTCATTTGATTTACTACACTTAGTCATTAATGCCTTAAAAATGCTTAAAATACTCACTTTAGATCATATTTGATTTTAGGTACATTTTGGAAGTGAAAGAGCAAAAGTGACCCGAAAGTATGTTCTTTGAAGTCATCTTCTCAATTTCCATACTTTATTAATTCATGAAGCATGAAGAAGAAGAGGATTAAAAGAATAAAAGACAAGATAGAATGTGAAGGACGAACATGAAGAATGAAGAGTGAAGAGAGCATCTCATGGACACATATTGGTATGCATAGGCGTGAGAGCTCTTCTCCTACCCTTGCATCACCTCTCACGGTCGTGAGAGGCTTGTCACCACAATGACAAGGTGTGTCATGAGTGTGACTGTGAGAAGGTTGTCACCACCGGGACAAGGTGTGTCATGTGTCACACCTGTGTACGCAGGCATGTCACACCCGTGTGCTCAGTTGCACACTCGTGAGAGAACAAAAACTTGTCCACTTAAACCTAATTTTATTCTATAAAGGGAAATGTTTTAGTGACAACCTAATAAGTCATTAAAGACAAAAAAAAAACCTTCATTCTTTTTATTTTCTCTTCTTCTGTCAACGCTAACAGAGGCAATGATGGCTAATGCTTGGAGCTTAAAGAGGGAGATGGAAGGTTAGCTTCCTGATGCTGATTCAACACCAAGTCACGGTTAAGTTATCTCATTTTGCTAATGTCGATGCTCTCTTTTTGGATTGTTATTGTTGTTTGTGTTGATTGAATTGGTTTTTTTATGGATGATCTTAATACATTATTATGATTGTTCTATTATGAACCTATTGCTATAATGTTGAATGTAATTCGTAATCGTTACATTTGAAGTTTGTTAGTAGCATCTAATAGTCTTCAATCGTTAGGAGTAACATAACTTATGATAGATAACCTGAACGTGTGAGGTTACTACCTATATTGATCATTTTCCACTTCGTAATGCAGATGCCAAATTGAATCTAGAGATCATATACTAGGTTATTCAGTGGCTAGGTTTAATTAATGATTGTATCTTAAGGGAAAATTGGGATTAGCAAAGGATATTGTTAGACTCAAATCAATAATCCGAAGAGAGGTATGAAGACATGAGGCTGATGGGATATGTTTAATCGTGTTTAGTCTGAGATTGACCCTAGAATTGGATCTTATTTATTTTTGACAATTTAATCATTTTCGAATGTTTGTGATAATTTGTTTTCAATTGTTTACTTTTACTTTGTTTTCTAAATTCTTTAAAACCTAAAAACCCCCTTTATATTTTCCTTACATCAAATAATTTTGTTACAAAAATTAATCGAACATTCCCTGTGGATTATATCCTGACTCACTACAACTGTAAATTTTAGTGTGCAGAGTCAGGTAAATTTTGCAGTGCACTCGACATATGCTATCAAATTTTTGATCTGTTGCTGGGGAGTGTGATAGTTTAATTGTTGCTTTTGATTTTAGTTGATGTTTTGTAAATACATTTGTTTATAATTGTTTCTTTTTGTTATTTTTTAATTTTAAACATTTTGTGAGTGTTGGTGAATTGTAGTTATGAGATCTCTTTGTAGGGACTTGAGCAACTTGATTTAGAGATTGAGAGAACACTACAGAGATTGTGTAAGGAAGCAAGAAGAACTGTAGTAACATAATTGGAATAAGATTCCGAAGACACAATGGCAAATTCGAGAACACTAAGCGAGTTGGCTGCACCAAATTCAACTCAAAGACCATTCTGTATAACATTTGCAAATTTTGTTGAACATATTACTTTTGAGTTGAAATCTAGACTAATACTTCTATTATTAAATTTTCATGGTCTTGTAGGTGAGGATGCACACAAACATCTTAAGGAGATCGATATGGTTTGTTTAAACATGAAGCCTCCTCAGGTGACGGATGAGCAGATAATATTGAGGGCTCGTTCGTACTCAAAGATGCAGCAAAAGATTGATTGTTTGATTTACCAACTGAGAGTGTAAATACTTGGTTACAGATGAAGAGATTATTTTTAGAGAAATATTTTTTGGCATCAAATACAACAAATATTTGGAAGGAAATATTTGGCATCAAATAGCATAATGGTAAGTTTCTTTATGAGTACTAGGAGTGTTTTAAGAAGTTATGTGCTAGTTGTCCGCACCACATCATACCAAAGCAACTTCCCATCTAATATTTCTACGAAGGACTGCTATCAATAGAGAGGAGTTTGGTTGACACGACCAGTGGTGGGGCACTTTGTGAGAATACTTCCATTGAAGCAGGATCTTATTTGAACAGATGGCCGCTAACATACAACAATTCGACACTTGCAATGGTGTTCGGCGAGTAAACGAGGTAAGTACTTCATCAATCGAACATTGTTTAGATGAACTAACATCTTTTGTGAGACAGATTGCAGTTAGACAGGCATAAGTGAAAGTATACAAGATATGTTCAAACACAAGCCATTTAACTGATGAGTGCCCGAAAATATAAGAGGGAAGTATAGAGTATGTAAATGCTGCAGGAGGGAACTTCCCAAATCAATACAATTGGTACTCCCAAACTAGGCTGGAAGGATCATCCCAACTTGAGCTACGGATGGGATAGGCAATAGAGTTACTTCCAAAATCAGTCACAAGGAGCACAAGGATTTCAACTAAGGCCATAAGGAGCACAAGGAGCCTCTTCTTCCAGTTTAGGTAATTATCTAGATGAATTTATCAAGACCTCTATTGATAACAATCTTTAACTTAGTCAGACTATGCAACAACTTAGTCAGACTGTACAATAGCCTAGTCAGAGTATGATGAAGCTTAATCAGAGAATGCAATAACTTGAGTAGGGGATAAAATCGATTGTAGAGAATATGGAAAACGTTAAACGGAAGTGAGGATTAATCGTCTTGAATCACAAAGTGGAGGAAAGTTGTCATCCCAACCTGAGGTGAACCTGAAGAATGTCAGTTCTATAACCTTGAGGAGCGGAAAGGAGATTGAGGGTCCCAGGAGACCTTCACTAAGGATTGCTACCTAGGAAGAGATCGAAAAGGAATTAGGAAAGGAAAAAAAACTATCATCAAGTACGAAGGTAAATTTTGAAAGTACCAATATTATTAAGAATAATCCTCCACCTTTTCTGAGTAGATTGACAAGACCGAACAAGGAGGTGAAGGAAAAAGAGATATTAGAGACTTTCCAAAAAGTGGAAGTCAATATGCCTTTGTTCGAGGCAATCAAGCAAGTACCAAGGTATGCCAAATTCCTTAAAGAACTGTGTACACATAAGAGGAAATTGAGGGGTGATGAGAAAGTGATGATGGGTGAGAATGTGTCTACGATATTTAGAAAAAAGATGCCTCGAAAATGTCGGGATCTAGTTACATTTACCATTCCTTACAAAATTGGTAATACTATGATCCATAGAGCTATGTTGGATTTGGGTGCTTCAATTAATGTGACGTCTCGTTCGATTTATTCTTCTTTGAATTAAAGTCCTTTAAAAGAAACAAATGTGATCATATAGTTGGTTGACTACACTAATGCTTATCCTGATGGTATGATTGAGGATGTTTTGGTGCACGTGAATTAGATAGTATTTCCTACAGATTTTTATATTGTGGATATGAATGATGATCCTTCATATAATATGATACCTATCCTATTGGGGAGACCATTTCTTAATACGACTCAAACTAAGATAGATGTTCATAAGGGCACCCTCACGATGTAGTTTAATAGGGAAGTGATTTATTTTAATATTTTTTACACCATGAAGCATCCTCCTGATGATCATTGTGGTTTTTTTCTCTGTTGATGTGATTGATCCTTTGGTATAGGAAATATTTAAATTAAGTTGCAAGGATCATTCAGAAACCAACAATGATAGAGGAAATGGAAGTAGAAGCCAACAATGATGTTAAACTGGGAGAAGAACTGATGGAAACGATAGCCGCTTTGGAGTCATCAGAGAATTCTTTGAAAAGGTATGATTTGGCTTCTATAAAACTATCTTAATCTTATTAGAAGTTATTACCTTTTGATATGTAGGCACCAGAGTTGAAAATGAAGCCACTCTCTACACATCTCAAGTATGCTTATTTTGGAGATAAGCCAACTCTCCCAGTCATCATTTCGGCGAAGATAACTTCGAATTAAGAAGATAGACTGGTTCAAATGCTAAGAGAGCACAAGAAGGCCATCAAGTGGACTATTGCTGATATCCAATGATAAGCCCATCCATATGCATGCATCACATTTTGATAGAGGATGCAAAGTCAATAAGGCAAGCTCAACATAGGCTAAATCCTTAAATGATGGAAGTTGTGAAGAAGGAAGTGCTAGAGCTTAGGGATGTCAATGGGCTAGGCCAGGCCCAGTGGCCCGCGGACTGACTCGACCCATTATTACTTTTTTAAAAAAATACAAAACAATGTCGTTTTTGTCATTTTGGTCGGGCCAAATAATTTTGGCCCATGTCTCGTTCGTGGCCCAGTCAACGCAAGTCAAAATTGGACGGGGCCGAGCTGAGCCAAAATTGACATCCCTACTGAAGGTTCTCGATGTTGGGGTTATTTACCTGATCTCCGCTAGTAAATGGGCAAGTCCTGTTCAAGTGGTTCAAGAAGTCTGGAATCACCGTTGTGACAAATTAGGATGGTGAGATGGTTCCCACTTGAGTGCAATCCAAGTGGCGAGTATGTATTGAATATAGGAAGTTGAATTTTGCAACTCGTAAAGACCATTTTCCTCTTGCATTTATTGATCAGGTACTTGACTATGATTATTATTACTTTCTAGATGGCTTATCAAGTTATCTTCAAATCCCAATCACATCGGAAGATTAGAAGAAAACTACATTCACATGCCCATTAAGTACTTGAACGATGCCATTTGGATTATGTAATGTCCCCGCTAGGTTCCAAAGATGTATGGTAAGCATTTTTTCTAAGAATGTTCAGAAGATTATTGAGGTATTCATGGATGATTTTAGTGTATATGGTTCTTTGTTTGATGAGTGCCTTGATATTTTTGCTATTATCTTGGAACGATGTATCAAAACTAACCTTGTGTTGAATTGGGAAAAATGTAATTTTATGATGGATAAAGGTATAGTTTTAGGCTATGCTATACCTGTTAGGGGTATCGAGGTAGGCAAATCTAAGGTTGATTTTATTTCTTCTTTACCTTAGCCCTTTACTATGCTTAAAGTGCGTTCTTTTCTTGGGCATGTAGGTTTTTATTGAAGGTTCATTAAGGACTTTCAAAGATAGCTGCACCATTATGCAAACTCTTACAATAAGATATCTCCTTTGAGTTTGATGAGAAGTGTAAGAAAGCATTTAACAAATTTAACACCCCCTATACGGTACCTACAACCATCCACACATAAGGCAACCAATTTTCTATACACGCATTCATAAACATACAATTCTATTTAATGCTATACATATACACATTGTAAAACTCCCGAATAATTAACATTATCCTTTAACAGTTGTAATACATCTTTACATTTACATAGTAATCTAAAAGAAAACATACAATTTCCTTTTTTATTACATGTGCAATCATTTATAACTAAAAACACATTCCAAAAGTACTTTTTCTTCTATCTGTTAGCCTTAGTCTCTGCAGATGTTCCCTGTACCTCACTCCTATCACTTGGACCTACACGGATTAACATCCATGCTAAGCTTGAAAGCTTATTGGGGAAACACTTAGTTTGGATAATCATTCACAGTAGTCATCCACCAGGCACATACATTCAGAAATATCACAACTCATATAACATAAACTTACATTCATAAACCTAACATTGATATTCAATGCTCATGTAAACAACGATGACATACTTAAGCAAAGTACATAAAGCAAATGTGCTTAACATTTTATCCATATATTGAAAATGCATATTTTAAAGCCAAATATTGATATTCAATGATCATTGATACAAATTATCAATATAATTTCATATTATTATAATCAATACAAGTGCTCATCAATTCCAATTATTCATGTTGTCATATTGTATTCCTTATCTATGACTGTTCAGCTTCCTTTCTATGTTAAGCCTGCACATTTTTTGTGGTTGTGGATAACAGGTGCTGTGGATATTTGAAGATATCAAACTATAGATACCCGAAGGTATCGAACTGTGGATACCTGAAGGTATTAAACTGTGGATACCTGAAGGCATCAAACTATGTATACCTAAAGGTATCGAACTGTGGACACCGGTTATGTCAAATTGTAGCAGCTACACTGTAACCTTATAACCTTTCCTATCTATCCACCACCAAGACAATAGAGCAGGCACTGTAACATTTTCTTTAACCATTTGCCAATTTCACAGTTTATATATTAACAAGTCATATGATATGCATTTCAAGTCATAAAATCTATGTCTGTGTTCATACATGCAACTTATATCCAATCACCATTAGAAGGGCGTCAAAATCATACTTGTATAATTATACCATACACATATAAGCAATACATACGTAAACAATTAATTTATGTATATGTAAGTTTTCTTTGGAATGCATTATGCTCAATCTTAAATTCCAATGTTCAATTACCCAATTCACATATGGTAAGTTTTATTTCATTTGGTTCTAGGTGTTTGAAAATTTTCATACACATTAAAAAAGGTTCAAATAAGATGTGGTAGAAATAAAAAACAAAAACAATGCCACGGTTGTGACAGACACTCTCTCCATTCATACCATTACTTGTTCCTTAATATGCATATGTAAAAAGTCAGAGCTGGGTTTTGAGGTCTTTTGGATATTTTTTCCTCTATGTCTATGGCTTCTATAGAAGTAACAATTAGATCATTTGGCCTTCTAAATCATGAGATATAGCCAAAATATCACAAGCTACTCCAAAACAGGAACAACATCAAGTCACCTTTTACGATCTCAATTTACTAGTCATCGAGCCAGAATTAAGTCAAAGTCCCTACAAGAGATATTTACCTCTATGTCGTCATAAGATTTATATGAAACTAAAATCACACAATTTAGAGGTCTTTAGGCGAAGTTATGACTCAAACAATGTGACTGACTCAAACAAACCCTAGAAGGATTCCAATACACAGCACTCTCTTGCCATATACAACCAAGTTCATGCCTTTCCGTGTTCGAGTATCTTATATTGGAATTCCGTCTAGGATTTATTTGAGTCAATCACATTGTTTAAGTCATAATTCAACCTAAAAATCTCCAAATTGTGTGATTTAATTTTCATATAAAACCTAATACATAGAGCTAAATATCTCTAGAAAGGACTCTGACTTAATTCTAGCTTTATGACCTTGTAAATTGAGATTGAAAAAGGTGACCTGATGTTACCCCTATTTTAGAGTAGCTTGTGATATTTTGCCTATATCTCATGATTTAGAAGTCCAAATGTTATGATTGTTAGTTCTATAGAAATTATAGACATAGAGGAAAAAATGTCTAGAAGACCTGAAAATCCAGTTATGACTTTTTTCTATATGCATGTGTTAACTTTAGAAAATTTGCATATTGGTCCTTTTTCTTCCTTTACTTCCCACATTGGCCTACAATCTTATAAATTAATTTCATTCTCCTATGTCTTAATTTTATAATGAAATAAATTTCATGAAATTTGGTTAATTATTCTGGGAGTTACACCTAAAATACTACATGATATTAAAAAACAAGGACAACAACCACAACTCAACTTCAAGCCAGAATTCCAATATCTTAGAGGCACAATAAAATTTCAGTTCCTTCATGAAAGTTTTATATCTATGTCTCCAATTTAATCTCCAATTGAAAATATCCAATTTGGAGGCCTACAGGCCAAGATATGGTCAAATTATAGAAATATGTTCAGTGGAACCTATCCATTCAGTAAGGTACACATTTCAAATCAACTAACTTCTGTCTTATCATGCAAGAACAACACAGAAATACATCCAATTTAACCAATAAAATTTCATAAGCAAATGGGATACTTTTTCTACTAATTCCCCTCACAGAACATTCATAAATGCAAGCAACATATCAAAAATTCCCATACATATTTCACATCTAAGTATGTGTGTCCATGCCAAAACGAAGAAATTACCCATTAACCTATGTCTTTTACATTAAGTACCATAATGGCTTTTACTAAGATGCACTTAATTCATTATGTTCACTTCTTAATACACCATAGATATGCTATAACACTTCCAGGGTATATGTTGGGGTGTTACAACAAACTTAAGGAGTTTCTGACATCCCCATCGGTGATTTAGCTACCATATTGGAACCTCCCCTTCAAGATGATGTATAATGCCAACGATTATGCAATAGGGGCATTTTTAGGACAAAGAGTGAGAAAATCTTTTCATGCCATCCACTATGCTTCCAAGACTTTAAACCTAACTCAATTGAATTATTCAACTATTGGAAAAGAATTGTTATCTGTGGTTTTTTTCTTTAGAAAAATTTCGACCGTATTTGTTTAGTGCTAAAGCAATTGTTTATTTTGACTATGCATCTTTACGATACTTGCTCATGAAGAAGGAAGCAAAATCGAGGCTAATCAGATGGATTCTCCTCCTTTAAGAATTCAACTTGGGGATTAGATATAAAAAGGGGAAAAAAGACGCGGTGGCTAACCATCTCAGCAGTTTGATAAAGGAAGAAAATGATATTCCTCTACGAGAAACATTTCTGGATGAGTAATTATTTTTTATCGATGTAACACCACCAAGGTATATAGACATTGTCAATTTTTAGTCTCTAATAAATTACCTGTTGGTTTTTCAATGGCTTAGAGGGATAAGCTACAAAATGAAGTGATGTATTATGTTTGGGATGACCCTTATCTTTGGAGGCACTGCGTAGATTATGTCATCAAGAGGTGTGTACCCGAAAGTGAAGCATCCTTGATCTTAGCCTTCTATCATTTGTATGTGTGTGGAGGAAATTTTAGAGTGAAAAGAATGACTCATAAAGTTCTAGAGAGCAGCTTCTACTGGTCAACATTGTTCAAATATGGATATACCTTTTTCAAATCATGTGATAGATGCCAACAGTCAGGTATCATGTCTCGTAAGGATCAAGAACCATAAACTGCTTTACTTTTCTATGAAATTTTTGACATTTAGGGTATTGACTTTATGGGACCTTTCCCTCCATCTTTTGGATTTACTTATATATTACTTACAGTTGATTATGTTTCTAAATGGGTGAAAGACAAAGCCACCAGAACTAATGATGCAAAAGTTGTTGTAGATTTTATTAAGGCTAACATTCTTTCTAGGTTCGGGATACCAAAAGCAATCATTAGTGACAAAGGAAAACATTTATGTAACAGGGTGATGAAAGAAATATTTAGAAAATATCACATCACGCAAAAGGTTTCCATCGCCTACCACCCCCAAACCAACGGGCAAGTTGAAGCCTAAAATCAATAAATCTATTGGATCAGAAAAAGAAAGCATGCTATATTTGGAGAAGCGGTAGATTTCAAAACTTTTAAGAAATCATTTTTTTCAGCAGAAGCAACAAATCCAAATCATCATGCCAATCCATATATGATATGGTATAAGGATAATAAGAAAAACATAAACAAGATGAAGAGTATTATCGACTCCTTTGTTACAGCTGCTTTAAATCCTCGCTGCGCTATCCTATCCTTTGCTTTTGAATCTTTTCCTTTAGCAATCTATCTTCTCCTTGTTGTTGTATCCTCAACCAATTTGATTTA
>JANZXR010000003.1:16663136-16673624 GCA_027575705.1 Erythroxylum echinodendron
TTTATATCTAATTAAATATATATTATTCATAAAATTTTTAGACGGTTATAATCTAAATATAATGGAAATATATATTTTAAAAAATTAATAAAAATTTTACCGACATAAATATACACAATATCCGTCGATAATTGCCTATATACTATATCGACGGAAAATACATTCCGTCGGTAATAGATCAGAATTTATCGACGGACAAAACATTACGGTCGGTAACTTTACCAACTGTATTAGAAACATTCCGATGTTAAATTTACATACGAGTGATCAACTTACCATCGCTAACTTTTGAAACGGAAAATGCCTGACGGTTGGTAACTTTTCAGTTGAAAGTATCGACGGTTTATTTTTATTCTGTCGGTAAATTTACTGACGGTAAACAAACTTTCCGTCGGTAAGTTTAGCTGCGGCCGAATCTCTGATGCTTTTGGACGTCGGTTTATTCCTTCGGTAATGTTAGATACCTACGGAATATTTGTCATTTCCGTCAGTATTTTCCATCCCTAATTCACTATTTTCTTGTAGTGACTTGAAATGCGGCTAAAGCCTTGTGTTTTTATAAACTAACTTAAATACAAAATTTTGCAGACTTGGAGTGATGCCTTGACTCTCTATCACTTGATCTCTTGCTCTTCACCTGGAGATAAGCCTTAACTTAAAAGCTCGTGAATAACAAGTTTATAGCGGAGAACAATCAAAACCATTGAAAATAGTCATTGCTATAGTAAATTGCAATTGAATCCATAAAACACGTATTTCCCAAATTCTCAAGCTTGTCAAACAATTAATCAATAACATAAGTCATGTATTTCTCAACTTGTCAAACAATCATAAACACATAAGCAATCATAATGGTTTGGGTAGTTCATAAACATGAGGGAGTTTTTGCGAATCTCCAGTAATAACAGAATGGACCACTTTGGGTAGTCCATAAACATGAGGGAGTCCGTGAAGGAGCTCTATGCCACTAGCGGGCAGGCGGGAGAAGCCTTTAACATGGTCAACGTGTACGTGACATAATATAATAGACCACCACAAACCCACAAAAAGATGAATTTCATATCTTGTAAACATCTTGCACATAAGGCACATTTCAGAAACATGATTTCCATAAGCATGATATTTTTCAAATACAATTTCCATCATCATTTCATAAATCATCATCAAGATTTAGTACCAAACATGTAGCAATTACTTAAATCATTTAAGAAGCAATAAATGCAACATTTATAAAGCAATCGAAATCATTTAACTTTATTGATTTGAAAAAATACTCATGACTCATTAAGTCAACTATAAACATGTAACTCAGCTTGATTCCTTGCTTAAGAACTTGTTTAAAATGACCCTCCTCTTGCTCCTCTTGCCTCTCTTGATTTCCTTTAACATTGGAAAAAATTCAATTCAATAGGAATACAAATTGAGAACCCAAAAAGCATATTCACTAAAAAATGATTCTAGAACACTTAAACTCATGTCTTTCCTCAGCTTCATGAACCAAAACCCTTCCAAAAATCCAAAGGATTAAACATAAGCTTACCTTGAATCTTCACCAAATAAAGAGATGTTTGGCTTAAATGGAAGCTTTTCTCTTCCTCTTTCTTTTTCTCTTCTTGAGTACCCTAAAAAGCACTCTTAAAAGCTAAGAAAAGATGAAACCCTAACTCTTCTTCTTCCTTTTTCTCTCATGGACGAACTCTCTCTCCTTTCTTTCTCTTTTTCATGTTTTTCACTTCACTCTCTCTTTAATTCACATATTTTTCCTCTTATGTGCAAGACCACATTTTCCTCTTCCAATTTTACACTTAATGAGTGCTAAAAGTCAATCCTATCCTTAATGCTTCATGCCTTTTAATCTTAAGTGACATGCCAAAATTGCCCTCAATCCATTCCTACTGCTTTAATTTAACTAACCAGTGTAATAAAATCATACTAACACTGCAATGAATAAATAAACTCTAATAATAATTCTATCATGACCTCATAATTCATTTAAATCATGCTTAACTCAACCAAAAAAAATTCAGGGGCCAGCACTGAGATTATCTTCTTCACCTATTTCTTTGTCAGTTTGTAACTTTCTATATCAACTACCCTCTCTACATATGTGTATTGTCCGATAGAGCTTTATAGACAACCTTTTTAATCTTCATATTTTCTTGTACATTTTCATTCCACCACTAAAACTTCATCTTATTACGGCTAAGCCCTTTAGAAACTCTCAAGATCTCCTTAGCTACATTCCTTAAGAGAGTTGCTACTCTTTCCTAAATCTCGTTAGCATATCCTTCTAGTTTCATCCTTCTCCAAACATTACTATATCCCCAAGTTGTTTCTTATTATCTTCTTTTAGATTCTACCATTTAACTCCTTCGAGAACTTGTCTTCTTTCTCTAACCCTTAATTATAAGAACCATAACCAATAATTTTTCCTGAGTTGACAAGCATGCGTTAAATATCACCTTGAAATCCTTACAACTAGGTGGATTACTCCACTTTACAAGGAAGTAGTCAATTTGAGTTTTGCAGTTTTGCTCCTAAAAGTCAACTTATCACTATTTTAACTACCTTGCCTTCCAACTTCAAATGTTTTTTATTCCACATCATGGTTACTAAAATTATATGAAGTATATTACTTGGTAGCCTGCATAGTTTTTGGTCGTTCCTCAAAATTACATTAAACTTTTAAGATAATTAAAATTACACCATTGTAGACATTAAATTATTATTAACTCAAAATAAGAAGTTTAAAATAAATTCTTACACAATTAATGTAATTTATTTTCATGAAACCAACTATTTTCATGAAAATATGCATACTGAGTTTCTTAAAGAAAAAAATCGAAAACATAATATTTTAATTTTAATCAAAAACATAATATTTTTGAATTGTAAGAGATGTGTTGGGCGTTGAGAGGAGCTCATGTTCTTAACTCTAAAGGTGATTGATGAACATCTATTGAGATTAAGCTTTTCAGTTACTGCCTCCAACTGTGTATGTTGCTTGATTAATAGCTTTTTGTGTGTAAAACGTATATGACTTGCCTTGTTTTAATTTTTGGTCACTTAGAATATGGAGATTGGGAAGGCAAAAAGATCATCTCGTAGGAGTGTGAGGGTGCTACTGCAATAAGAAAGTTATCACTTGTGACTGGGACTATGTGCATGACTAATTCAAAAATATTAAACTTTTTAGATTTTTTTAAATTTTAATTAATCAAATAACTTAATTTAAATATTATATTAATTGACATTTTATTTATGTAATTAACAAAAACAAGTGAAAACTAATTGACAAAAAACGTGAAAACTAACATGTAGAGATATTGCATGACTTTCCTTATTCACTAAGCTAGTTTTTGAATTTTATGTAAGAAATATATGGATGCTTACATATTCAAAATACAATCAATTATTTAATACTTAAAAATCATGCTATAGTTACTTAAATAACATTGAAGATATTATAATTGATAACATGTCAATTAATAATAGTAATAATTAATGCATAAGTAAAAAAGATTATTTTATTGCTTTTGATACTTTTAACGAAGAAATATTTTTTCAATATGATGTTAACTTTCATAAAACTTACAGGAATTTAGGGTCTGCTTAGTTAATTAGGAGAAATGGCAATAGGATTTATAATGAATATAACGAGGAATGAAACTTATAATTGAGGGGTATGTAGTACTATCCCTAAAGCTGATATAGAAATACTATTCATTTAATCATAATGCATTACCAAGCATCATTTTTTTGTTCCTTACCTTTTCCTTTCTTTCCATGTCAACTAACCAAGCACTCCATTAATTTTTATTGTATCTTCTCTTTCAAATTATCGATAATAATTTTTCTTTACTTCTTTTAGAGATATTTGAGTAAAATATTGCTTTAAATATAATATAAAGGTTAATATTTAGATTGTGAAATAGTATTTGTATATCTAATATTCCAACACTTCCAAATTAATTTTAATTAGTTTAACTTCTTATATTTTTATATTAAAATATAAGAAGTTAAACTAGTTAAAACAGTTTAATTACAATTTCAAAAGAGCTGGAAAAAAAAAAGTTTCTGGTAAACTGGGTATATAAAGTAATTCATACCATAGACCATCTCCTTTTCATATTGACCTATAAATTATTAGCTATTCCTCTCGCTAGGAAGGTCAATCTACTGTGGAGTACAATTTCTTGGAATACGTCATCTATGCTTCGATTTTGTTGCCCGAATGTCCTATTGTTCCTCTCTTTCCAGATGTTGTATATCATTGAGCTCTAGCTGATCTTGATTGCCCTACAGTCTGCCTGATTCATCAGTTTAATACTCCCCAACTAGTTGATAGTTTCCTCCCAAGAAAAGGTTAAACTGGTGATGTTAAGTATGGCCTGAAGTCGTGCCCATATCTCCTTAGTGAAGCTGCATATGACCAGTAGATGCTCCTGACTTTCCAGATCTACTCTGCATAGTTCGCAACTCGCTGAGTTGATTGGGAACTTCAGTCTATCCTTTGTGAACAACCCCTGATTCATGCCAAGCCAACAGATAAATGAATGAGCTACTCTGAAGTCTGAATCCCATACCAGCTTTAATCAGCTAACTCTCGTATTTTGATATTTCTACAGCATTTCCTTGCAAGCCTTTGTGTTAAAAATCCCAGAACTATTGGCTTCCCACTGAATTTCATCCTCTTCATCTTCCTGGAACCTCGACATTTGATTCATTATAATGTTTAAGCTTCTGCTATTATGATAGGGCCAAACCCATTGACTGCCTCTAACAAACCTGCTTACTTTGATTGCCATATTCACAATCATTCTTAATTGTTGTAATTCACCCACTTTGTAGAGATGACCCTTACAGTACCAATTATTGAACCAAAAAGATGTGTTTTAACCATTTCCAATCTTATGAACCACCAAGCTTTGCCTGCACAACCTTATTCCTGAGATCTGTTTGGCTTAAGTTTTAATGCCCAAATACTATTATTCTTGATGAATGTACTATGGATCTATTAACCTAAAGGTCTTCCTTCTTTCTACATAACCACACAAGCTTCTGCCTAAACTAACTTTACTAATTAACCTTGTTGAACATATACCCATTCCTTTATTTTCTTTTGGTTTGCATACTTTGTTCCAACTCAACTTTGCTTTGCTTCTACCCTGACTCAAACTATTCCATAAGTAATCCTTGGGTTTACCATCAATTTCCTTGAGTACACTCTTTGGCAAAGATACAAGATTAATCCAACAATTTATAAGCTGACTCAATATTGTCTGAATGAGCTGAAGCCTTCCCTCATAAAGCATGCAACTTATATACAAATAATCAAATTGTATGCATATATTATCAAACTTTATTTGATTATAGTTATTGATCTTCATAATGTAAATAATATTTCTAACTCTTTGGATAATTAAATTAGATTAAACTCATTAATTTTTAAATAAATTAAATTCCTATTTCAAATAGAAATTCAATTTGATTTGGAAACACTTTTCAAATTCAATTAGAAATCATTTCCAATTATCTTGACTACATTAATTAAATTTAATTAAAAATAATTTTTAATAAATTATGTTTCATATTTATTATAATTTAGAAAAACTCTTTTTTCAACATTTTATAAATGAGCATTCTACTCCAATTAGAAAAATATTTTTAAGCTAATTACAATTATTTTATTTAATTAGAAATAGTTTTCTAATATTAAAAGAGAAACGACTTCTGAAATTAATTAAAGATTTCTTTACATTATTGATTTAAAGATTAATTTCTTAATTAATTAGAAAATCATTCTTAATAAATTATAAAATTATTTTCAAAATATTAAGAAAGCTTAATTTTCTCACTTAGTAAATTAAAACATCTTTTCAAGTTTAATCAACAAAAATACCCTTTTGAATAAATCAAGAAACTTATTATTCAAATAAATAATTAATTTTTTTAAATAAATAAAATAATAATTCTCTAAATAAATAAAATAATAAATATAATTTTATAATAAATATAATTTTATCTCAGTGAAATTGAATTAAATAAATTTAATTAAAAATTTCTTAATTTAAAAAACTTAATTAATAATTTCAATCTAATTAATTATGATTTACTTTAACCATCCATTTTTTCCTTTAAATTCTCTAATTACAACGAAGGCGCAAATAAGCATAAACTCGTTATTAGTCTAACCTAAACATAAAGAAGATTAGTAGCATGGTTTTCCATGTTTTCCCTAGCTTCCCCCCTCAACAAACCATCACATTTCCCAACCTTATCTCTCCTGACCTAACCTTGCTTAACTATGTTTCATCTCATTCTCTCTCTCTGTCTTTCAAACACCACTTCCCCTCTCTACTTTACAAATGGCAACAGGTTCCTAGCCTAGATCCTTATATAATTTCCACAACCTTCTTAAAAAGAAAATTGAAATAATTACTCATTATAAGAACCCATTCCTATACCATCTCCAAATTTCCTAAACCTAAATCCTTATTTATTACTAATTTAAGCTAGTATAATCTCCGACTTATTGTCAATTCCATGGAGCAGCCAATTATAAGGAAAAACGCTTGGAAACAAGTGGTTGGAGACCCAATATCAAAAATAGAGCTCAAATACTGCCCTCATAAGGATAATGATGAAGGAAGGACTGTGTCGCCTTCACTAGAGATGCTGAAGATAGAAGCATCGAGATGGTCCTATGCTTTATTTGACTTTTTCTTAGGTAAATAACCTGCCTTTTCCTCTTATAAAGCGATGGGCTTTCAGTAACTGGAAGAATGAGGGGTTAGTCGATTTATACATTTATGATAGAGGGAACTTTAAGTTCAATTCAATCCAAGGCATAACCACGGTATTAAATCAAGGTTCATGGCATATTGGGCAAACATGCCAATGCTACTCTAGAGATGGAGGCATGGCCTTAACCTCAACAAATTAGAAATTGAACATCTGCCAATATGGGTAAATTTGTATGGTATTCCTCTATAATACTAGACCATATTATGTATTAAAAACCTGGCAAGCTATATTGTAAAACCTATGAGTTTGGATACCACAACAGTTGAGGTTAAACATTTGGGGTATGCTAGAGTATACACTGAAATGGGAACTAACCAAGAGCTCCCTAAATCTATTTCTATTATGAAACTAGGATAGGACAATGAGATGGTAATATCTAGTATTGAAGTGAGCTATTAATGGAAGCCATATGAGGAAGTTTAAGAAAAACTATGGAGACCTAATGGTAAGGTCTTCATGAGAGGTGATCCTGAGAAACTCACTCAAAAAGGAGCTTCTTCTGAGATTACTGAGGATTATAGTAGGATGATGCAGAAAACTAACTCTCCTATAGCTACCAAAGGAGAGAGCACTGATGGCTTCTTTGGAAATGAGATTATAGACAATGAAGTACTTAAAGTAGAAGTTGATAACTAGAAAGCTAACTTTAAGAAAACAATGGAGACAAACTTAAGAGGGATATGGAAAAGAATAACCAAACTAGTGAAGATCCTATAGCAGGAAAGATCTTAGAACCTAATGATTTAGTTCCTCAAATAGATAAGATCTTTAAGTCTATGGTGAAAAGGAGAACTGGGTGGAAAAAGGCTAAAACCCTCTTAAAACCCCCTCCCCTTAATGTCTATAATCGCTTGGAATACAAGGGGACTCAATAGTTTCAATAAAAAATAGGTGGTATAGGAATTTTTGCGTCTTTAAGTCTATGGTGAAAAGGAGAACTGGGAGGAAAAAGGAAAAAGGCTAAAGCCCTCTTTAAAACCCCCTCCTCTTATGTCTATAATAGCTTGGAATACAAGGGGACTCAATAGTTTCAATAAATAATAGGTAGTATAGGAATGTTTGCTCAAGAAAGACACGTTACTTTTGGATTGCTGGAAACCAAACTTAAGTTAAATAACTTAGAGAAGAGGCTTTGGTTCTTAAAACAGAAGTGGAGTTCACTATTATCCATAACCACCACTATAATGGGCATATAATAGTATCTTTTGATAGTTATAGAGTCAAAGTGGATCTTGTAGCGTTCTCCTCCCAATATATAATAACCAAAACTAGATTGTAGATCCTAATTATCACTTTTGTTGATAGAGCCAATACAAATACATTAGAGAAATATTAAGTGTTAATTTGAGTGTTGAGTGTGTGTTTAGGTTTTAATTATGTTAGTTTATGTGTTTAAGTGTTTTTATGGGTTAGTATGAATCTTTGAGCTTAAATGTTATGTTTTTGAGATACCTTGATGTATTTGTTAGTGTTTTAGGGTCAACGACAAAGAATGGAGAAGTTTTAAAGAGTTTTGGGCCGAAACTACGGCCTATGATCATAGCAAAATAGGCCACGATCGTGACAGAGAGCTATGAGCCACCATACCCTAGGCCACGATTGTGACATTTTGGTCACGATCGTGATAGAGAGGTCTAAACTAGGCCAGGATCATGGCTTACGTTGGGCAGACACGAAAATACATAACAGTGTCAAGTTTCGAGGAACTTTTTGGAAGGTTTTGACCTCGAATGAACCTTAGAGCTGTCAAGGTATTTAAGGAACATAAAAGACAAGAAGAAAGAGCTTTTTGCATTAGCCACATTTTGAAAATCCTAGATAGCTTATCAAGAGATTAGAGGAAGGAATCGAAGGAAGAGAGACACGAAGAAGAAGCCTACGTGAAGTACTTCGCAGAACAGGAGGTTTCTCGCTAATCCATTCCACTCGTATTTTTCGATTTTTTCTATTTTAGTGATGTATAGAATTGGGATAGTTGTTGAGAATAGGTTTTGTTGAATGTTGATTTATGTCTATACTCATATTTTTGAGATTAATGAAGTTTGATTTATAGGGTTTTTATTGACTTATTGTGATTCAATTTCTATTCTTAATAATTCGATAATAAATTGAGAGGGTGAATGGAGTGAAAATCATCAATTTGGGCTAACGAGAGTTAGGTAGTTTGATAGACTAAGAATTGAATCAAACTGGTAAAATTGTGTCACGAGAGATCAAGCATAGACTTTCAGTAGTTTATTGGATAATTTCAGAACTAATTTAGGTTTTGGGTTAATTGGGAATCGAGACATTTCAATTCCATAATCTAACTTAGGGTTAAAGATTTCAACTTGAGAGAGAGCAATCCACCCTAGGCCTATCTAGACTTGGTAATTCGGTGATTCCATAATCAATTAGGTTTTCATTAAGGTCGAATTAAAACCCCTTTATCTCAATTGGTAGTTCCTAGGTTGATTCTTGATTGGGTTGTGCAAAATTGCTATCTTGTTTATAATTTATGAATTTAATTATTGAGATTGATTATTGATTGATTAATTTTTTGCTTAGTTTTTTTGTTTAAGTTATTTGTGAATTTGAGTTAAGCCTTAAATTTTAGGATTAAATTACCCCTCCTTGTATGATCGATACCTTAGGTACTACGCAAATGACTCGTACGCCTGCGGTATTATTGAGGTTAAAAATATTAAAACTTATCATACAAAAACCATCAATCAAGTTTTTAGCGCCATTACTGGGGAGGCGATTATTTTAGTTCTTTAGTCTAAGGTCTTTTGTTTTTAAAGTTTCTGGCATCATCACCGGGGGGTCGATTAGTTTAGGTCTTTAGTCTAAGGTCTTTTGTTTTTAAATTAAAAAATTTAGGGTATAAAGTAGAGACACAACAAGACATCTTAGAATGAGAAATGAGACATCTGCAGAGTTAGATGCTAAGAAGAAATGGAAAGAACAATGATGGAAGACAGATATCACAGGGAGTAAGGAACTTTTGAGAGTTACAATGAAACACAATATGGTTGGGGAAATAATGATTCTTATTGGAGCATGTACATTCTGAGATGAAATAACCACCCTGATTTCTACTGGTCTAACTAGTACTGCTATCACCTGCAGCCAAATTAAAAACAAACCAACTTCCGTTAATACAAATTAATGTAGTAGTGGTAAGTGGATATCGTTCCCACGAGGAATTTTTAACAGCAAAGTTTGGCGACTTTAAAACTAAAACAAAGTAACAAAATTGGGGGGGGGGGGGATTTTAATTGAGAAGTAAACAGAATTTAAATGGAATACAAAATTGAAAAATAACAAATAGCGAATCAATGAAAATATAACAATCAATAAGAATGAATCTTGCCTTCCAGTCTCCTTCATTATTGAACTTGCATTGATCATCGACACTGAAAATAACCAACTAAACAGTTAGCATTCGTTATGGTAAATTTATCTACCTATTTTTCTCTTATGTTTAGTTAACCAAAACATGTATTTGAATTAACCCTTATTATAACCTGGATTCGATCTCAGATTTATTAATTAATAGCTTTACGAATCAAGAAAATCGACGAACTAGAAAACATATATATCATGTATATTTAGCCGAGATAATTATTTTTCCTAGAATTATGTCCCTAACGTAGTAGACAAAAATCCTAGTCGCTACTTTTGATTAAAAGAATTGAA
>JANZXR010000003.1:16679487-16702678 GCA_027575705.1 Erythroxylum echinodendron
TAGTAGTAGTAGAGGTAGTAGTAGTAGTGGTAGTAGTAGTACCTAAGATTGATGGGTTCTTTACAGATGATGGGGATGATTTTATTGATCCCATGATAAAAGTGAGTGAGTTATTTGATAGTTCGGGTAAGCAATGGGATGTAGCGAAGCTATTAGAGTTGTTTTTGGTTCGGGATATTAGTAGTAGTAGTAGTAGTAGTAGTAGTAGTAGTAGTAGTACTAGTTGTAGTAGTAGTAGTAGTAGTAGTAGAGGTAGTAGTAGTAGTCGTAGTAGGTAGTAGTAGTAGTAGTAGTGGTAGTAGTAGTAGAGGTAGTAGTAGTAGTGGTAGTAGTAGTACCTAAGATTGATGGGTTCTTTACAGATGATGGGGATTATTTTATTGATCCCATGATGAAAGTGAGTGAGTTATTTGATAGTTCGGGTAAGCAATGGGATGTAGCCAAGCTATTAGAGTTGTTTTTGGTTCGGGATATTAGGGCTATTGTTAGTATCCCTATTAGTATCATAAATAGGGAGGATACTTTATTATGGCATTTTGATAATAGGGGAGTGTATACGGTAAAGTCGGCTTATTATATTAGTTTGGGGGTTTTGGAAAGGTAGCAAAACCGTTTGGGAGGTGGGTGGGGTCGAAGATGTGGAAATTAAAAATCCCTCCAAAGGTTAAAGATTTTTGTTGGAGAGCTTGTAGGAATATTTTACCTAGCAAGAGTAATCTGAGGAATAGAGGTGTGAACTTTGGGGGTGGATGTCTTTGGTGTAGTGGGGTTGAAAGTAGAAACCATGTCCTTATTCATTGTTCTTTGGTGCAGGAGGTATGGAGGTTGGGAAGAGTGGTGATTGTGCAACCTAACGTTATTTTTTCAGAATTTCTATTATAGGTACTGGAGCATTGTGACAAAAAGAAAGCAGCTTTTGTTGCTGTTCTTGCGTGGAATTTATGGTCTGCCAAGAACAGCTTATTGTGGCAACAGGTGATCAAATCTACTTCATAAATAGTGGAGGAGGCACAGAAAGTTTTGCAAGAATGGGAGGATGCTCAGATGGTCAATAATGAAGCTGATAATGTAATTGTTCAACGCAACTCTAGCAATATTTATATATCAAGTGTTCTAGCTATTGGATCTCATGCTTCTGTTGCAAGTTTAGTGGAAGATGATTTTTCATTGTTATGTCAAGTGGATGGAGCTATTTTCCAGGCTCTTGATTTTGTTGGTTTCAGGTTTTGTTGCTGAGGACTCCGAGGACATGTTTCAAGGGGCAATCTCAGGATTCTCGGAAGGAGGTGGTTCGGCGGTTATAGTTGTAGCTTTGGCTCTTCGACAATATTTGCAATTCGCAGTGGAGTTTCCACTTTTCAATGGTTACATCATTTCCGATTTGTTACAAGTTGTTCAATCTATTAATAATTCTTCCTTAGACTTTTTAGAACTAGGTTTGATTTTACAAGATTGTAAGCTTTTACTTAATTCTAGAGTTGATATTTCGGTTCGTTAGATTAAGCGGCAAGCTAATTTAGGCGCTCATACCTTAGCTTGAGCATCCATTAATTATGCTCGCCTTATTGTTTAGGATGACATCTCTCTCTGTTTAAGAGATTTCTATTAACACAATCTTTCGCTTTAAAAAAAAAGTATAATACATTTGATTTTATTAAAATTAAATTAATTATAATTAAAGTATGACTTTAATTATAATGTAAGGAAATTTAATTTTAATAAAAATACAAAAACTCTGATGTTTTTTAAATAAATAGGAATAGCACAAGGAAATAGCACACTTATTTCTCTCAAAATGTTGAAAGCTGTTTTGCAGACGTTATCAGATATTGAACAAGTGAACGACTTGTAATTGACAAATCAATCAGAAAAGAGTTCCAAAGGAATATCGACAAAAAACGCCAGTAAGGCACAATTCCTCACCAATAGATTTGTGTTTTATTATTTAAAGTATTTAATTATCAGGATACCATCAAAAATCGTAAAAACTTTTATTTTCTGCTGCTTCCGTGATTTTGATCAGAGTTGATTTCCAATAAAGTCTACTAAAGGAACTTAAAACTACAACAATCCAGACGGCGAAAGACGAATCAAATCGGACATCAACAATCCAGACGGCGAAAGACAAATCAAATCGGTAATTGCAAATAAAGCAAACTCCCGAACCCTATTTAATCCTCAAACACTGAGACCCATCTTCCAGGACATGGCAAAGTTTTTCCCCACTGGAATATCCAATCCCTTTACTTCTACCATTACACTCGTCTTCTTATCATCCAGATTATGCAGGTACTTATGCTCCAAAGTGCTGATCTCCGTCTTTGAAGCAGTGGTCACAGGCTCCCCATCACTCTCAAGATTAGTTGGATGTCCACTTCCACCCAATCCTAACACAGTTATCTTTTCAATGGTCCAACCATTGTCCAAAGCAAACTTGCCATCCTCAACCTCAGACCACACCTTTACAGTTCGGTGATTGACAGTTGCGTAGAAGTGAACATAAGTTGAGTATCCATTGCCAAGTTTCATCTCCCCAAGCTCATCATCATCAAGGAAAAGAGTTCCTTTGGCTTCACCATTGCTTGCCCCTGCTGGGAAGGTAACTATGAGGCTAAAAGGTGTCATTCTAGCAACCTTAGATAGCATTCCACCTTGCTGCATAGGTAAGATGGTATTTTGATACAGATGCACATTAATCACATGTAGAGGTGCATCCAATGTTACATATTTTCCCTCTGATTCAATGGCCTGAGACATATCGAACATACTATACCAAGTACCGGGAGGAAACAGCGCTGTAACTTCTGATTTACCTTGTTCAAGCACTGGAGATACCATCAGACTGCTCCCTAGCAAGAACTGCGTGCTCACTCCATAACAATCAGTGTAATCTGGGAAGGAGAAGAAAAGAGGTCTGGCAATTGGGGCTCCACTGATGTGGGCCTCATAGTTCAACGTATACAGATATGGAAGAAGCTTATATCTCATTCCAAGAGCATTTCTAGCAGACTCGGCCACTGATTCCCATATATAAAGCTCTTGGCTTGGGGAGTAATAGTTGGCGTGATCCCTTGAGAATGGATAGAATGCGCCAAGTTCAATCCAACGGTTGCAAATCTCTTCTGTTGGTTGAGGATAAAATCCACATATATCTGAACCAACCATTGGTACCCCAAATATACCGAAGTTTAGCATAGTAGATATGGAATACTTTAAATTCTCCCAAGTGCCCTGATTGTCACCAGTCCAATGAGCAGCATATTTGCCTGATCCAACATACGTGGAACGTGTTAAAATAAATGGTCGTTTGCCCTGAATCCCCTGAAGGCCCTTGTGTGTGGCAATGGTTTGAGAGAATCCGTAAAGACTATGAGCATCATACTCCAGAACGCCATTGTAATGAACTGCACTGGTGGCTATGGTTTTATACCCTATCGGCACCTGCTGTCCTGAAGCGTTTATCTTGTATGGTGGATCATCCCATCTTGTCTTTGTTATGTTTTTGCAATCCAAGCAACAGATCCAGCCAGGTCCAGTCCCAGTTGGACATTTCTTCCCCATTGGGATCTTGCACAGTCCAGAACAGAAATTTGAAGCTTCATTCATGTCAATCCATAGGCCATTAACAGGAACAAGTTCGTGGAAGCGACGAATTTCATCACCCCACCAATCAACTGTTTTGGGATTGAGAAAGTCAGGAAAGTTGACAGCCCCTGGCCAGACTTGGGCAAGGTAGGGCTCACCCTCATACTTGATAAACACGTCATTAGCAATGCCTCTTTGATGTACACCATAAGAAGAATTCACAGCGATCCCAGGATCGATAATGACAACATACTTCATGCCAATGCTATGAATTTTCTCAAGGAAAGGCAAAAGCTTATCACGAGGGTAGTTAGTAGGGTTAAGAGTGAAGTCCTTCTTGCCATCCATATGATCATCATCATTCCAAATGACATCGAGAGGGATCCGAGCCTTCTTGTAATTCTCTACAACATCTTCAACCACAGAGAGATTATGGTAACCCCATCTGCATTGGTGGAACCCTGTAAAATCATATCATAACTGCATGAGATTAACTGCTTTTGGTTTCCATAATTTGGAGATGAAACAGGGTATCTATGGCACAAGGGCATCCAAAATTTGAGTATCACTTGCTCTCAAATGAATTTCAAAGTTCTCAGTAACATAAACTGTTAAAAACTTAAATATAATTCATTCCCAAGATTACATACATGAAATTGTTAGTCCTGAATACTATAAAGATAGCAGAGGATGAGATTGCTTCCCATTTTGTTACCGTTCTTTTTTTTTTCCTTTTTCTTTCTGGTGGATTATACAGCAAGAAAATAAGCCAGAATCTTTCTGTTTCTTTTCAGTAGCATAGCCCTATCAGTGACTCAATACTTGATTCTGATATATATGCTGACAGGGCTGGAGACTTGGCGTCGTGTTAGTGCCATATGGACCTTGCCATTACCAGTCCAATGACACTCTATAACACTAATGGGTATTTCCATTTCCAAAACCCACTGAGTTTGACTCGCCCTAGTTAGATTCATTGTTAGACACATCAAAACTTATCTGGGAGAAACCCTTATTCTTAGCCTAAATAAAGTTTAGAGTACAAATTGACAATCAAAATTGTTCATAATTAAGAAATTTTCAAACACAAATGTACTGAAACATTATAAAATGATGATTGTGATAAAGAAAGACCACTTGGCTGTACAGTTTAGGCCACTCCTTTGTTTCAGTTCATGAGCATGCAAAATCACAAAACACTTGTGTGTAATAAAGAGGGTGCATGTCAATGAAACATGAAGCAACATATTTATAAATTCACGGTTACCTGTGAGGCAGAAAAGGTGTTGAACATAACTTTGAAATATCTAATTAAATTCTGAACTGAAATAACTTATCCTCAATATGGAAATGGAAAAGGAGCAGGTAATCTCGAGGAAGTAGAACAACAATATCTACTAATATCCACGTTATACGGTTCATAAGAAATACAGGGTTTTATGTAATATAGAAAAGAACCAAAATTTGGCCAGTCTTAGCCAGCAAAACCTAGACTTCCACAAGCCAACATCAACTGTGACAAATTTTCAGAAAATTTGTGTCTATTCAAGTTTGTGTTGAGACTTTTTAAGGTTAAACCAGCAAGCAAGCAAGAAATTTTAGATTGTATTGTAGAGAAAGATTTGAGCTTTATCATATATGTCCAATAGTCCTAACACGAATATATAGTACCTAAATCTTGTCTCAATCGCCCATCTACCGACATGGCAATTGCCACAACACAAGCGAACACCTTTTCATCAAAATATAGTAACCACACAAACATAAGGTTGTGTCTTAACCTATTGGCATTGTTATAGGACCAATATAAACTTGTAAGAATAGGGGAAACTATAAAATAATGGTCACAGCGATCTAGATGGGGCCAGGGAGGCTTAGAAAATAATTGTCTTGGAGATAAATTCATTGACGATGGGGAAGTGAAGGAAAACATTTTGGGCTGAGACCAATGTCCTATTACTTAACATGGATATTTTACACCTTAAAAAAAAAATTGGTGAATTTATATCCTAGTAGGAATAACGACATCCCTATCCCGATTCTGGTGCACATGTATTCAACTTTTATTGGGAATGGGATACCAACAACCTATGGCTATTATAAAAGAACTATGTTTCTATTGGGTCTAAAAAGTCCACATAATTCAGCAGTTTCTCTAATAAAACACACTTCTCTTCTGTGATGACGTCAAATCCACCATTTTTCTTAAAACTCTTCTTGTCCATCAAATTTTAAGACTGAGATCAACAAGAAAGCAAATTTGACTAAATAACAATCCTGAAACAGAGAAAAGAGGTGAAGAACGTAATCAATACCGAAAGCCCAGTAAGGCATCGGAGCTGGTCGTCCTATCAACTCGGTGTACTGTTCAACAACATGCAGAGGTGTTGGACCAGAAAAGAAGTAAAAGTCCAGAACACCCCCAATAACCTTGTACGTCAGAGAAGTCCCTCTATAGAACACATCCATGCCATTGCTGTTCAGCAACAGAACTGCGTGAGCATAGGCTTTCCCATTCACATTCCGAAGATCCATGTACATCGGATGTGAGCCGTACAAGTCCGTGTTAAGGTTAATGGCTGAGGCATCAGTGGTATACAAAGTGTATGGATCTCCAGGATATAGTTTGATTCCATGAGGCTGTGTGTTCTCTCCTAGGCCATACAATGAAGCGTCTTTAGGCAATTGCGTGGATATTTCCAAGTACTGGTCTTTAAACACCATTTCACCAAAATCAGTTGACCCACTAGAGCTAGAATTGAAAAGGGTCTGCCCATTTGATTTTCTCTTCACTGCAAAGCTAAATGGGTCAGCCGTGTAGCTAAATAGCAGCTCAGAGCCCGAGACTTCTTGAACCTCCAGTGGGTTCTTTCTCAATCTCCCTATAGCTTGCTTCTTTAAAGGCGCCTTCTCTCTTGGCAAGAGATTGTATGGAACTTCCCATCTCTGCTTCGTTGCGTCAGTTATGTGAACCCTTAAACGATTTTGAGTTTCTTGCCTGCAAAATTTCAACAAAGTAGCTCCATTTTAGCGTTTTAACTTCTGGATTTCACCCTAATATGCAACAAAATGCAAACAAGAAAAGATATTTACTTGACATAGAGCTGCAATAGTGAGATATCAGCACCGTAGACATTGTTCTTCTGCTTAACTTGGAGGTGACCCAGTAAGCCACCATCAGAGGTCTTTTCAGTGGAGATGAGACGGTAACCTTGGCCAATGTTAGAGGCTGTGGCACACTGGATCGAGAATAGAAGCAAAAGAGTGAGGCAGAGAGAAGCTAATAGAGTAGAAGAACAAGAAGACATAATAAAACTTTGTCAATTGCGACTAAAGAGACTGGCTAACGACTGCTAACAAGTATTGAGCTTGCGCTGAATTATTAATGTATTTATATATAAAAATGTTTATCAAAAGATATTAACGCAATATGATTGTGTCGATTATGAACATAGAAGGCTAAATTAGCGGAAGCGGAGAAATGTCATCCGGTGCACGCGAGGAACATGGGGTGTCATGAGACCATCTATGCCAAGTGATGATGGTACATGGGTCCGCTTATCTTATACAGTCTATCTTTTGCTTATCTCTTTGGGTTTTTTTTGGGACAATCGTTGTCTCCCACTTCCGGACTTTGATTGATAGAATATCTGCTACGCTTTGATTGATAGAATATCTTCTATCGCATCGAGAATATCTCATGTGTAAAAACGCATAAGATGGATTAGCGCCTCGGCCTCGTGTGCTTTCTCTAATTGTTATTGAATGTGTATGTATTTCTATGAAGCACTATAAAAGATTAAATAGTGATTTATTAACAAGTAAAGGTATTGTGCATAAGACTATAGGAACATTAACTTTATGTTCAGTTATAATATCTGATTAACTGTTACAGACACAACCCGTAAATCCTATTCAAAATTGTTGGTGTGAGTTAAATATTAGTAGAAATTCCTTTGGTAAAAGACAACCCAACTACTAAAACCCACACTAATTACACCAACGTGCAGCAAATGAACAAAAACTTCAGAAACCGATGGACCCGATCATGGTTAATTTAAAGTAGTCGTGCAATTAGATAAATAGAAATAATGTGAAATATACTTATTTTAGTATTCATTTATGTTTGATTAAGCAATTAGGGATTTTGTATAAGTTCATCAACTTACGAATAAATAGTTGAAACTTTCAAAATTCTTTTACAAAAACTGTTTGAAACAACGTAAATAAAGACCTTTTATATACCTTTCTTAATGTACAAGTCTTTTAAAATGTCAGAGAAATCTAATATTTGTCATACTTAAATAGGCACAAAAGATTTAATAACTTTTTATTGTAACTTTATTAAGTCTTCATCTCAGATCTCATAAGTATCGATTCACACTCCTTTTACTAGACTTTAATCCACTTAGTTATATCATTTATTAGACCACTTTTATTATCTTATTTTAGATTAAATTTTATTTTTATCTTTAATTTAAAAATAACAACTAATAAATGTATAATATAAAATAATTCAACATTTTTGGACAAATATTAATTTTTCATATCTATAATAAAAATAATAAAAGATAAGAGAATAAAACTAACAATATTTTAGTTCACCTTTGTAAAACATTTTATCTAAAGATATTCAAAGTCCATTGTTCAATCCGGTTAGACTTTCAAAATTAGAAGATACAAAAAACATGTCAAATGTGATACAAATCTAATATAATCGAGTATATCTAATAACTTTATTAATATGAATGAGAATGGAATGTGAAAAACAACAATAGTACCTAAATAATTTATAATATATCATATTTTGTTTGTTGATTTTAATTTCTCTAAACTTTATGCTAAATTATGATAGAAAATATGCTCTCTTACTATATGCTAAATTACATTAGAGAAAATACTTTTGAGACTAAAAAACCTATACCTCACTATTCTCATTAGCTTGTAAATTTCTAATTACATTAGAGAAAATACTTTTGAGACTGAAAAACCTATACCTCACTATTCTCATTAACTTGTAAATTTCTCAATATACTTAAATGTGTTAGGTGACATATTATGTAGGTTAAACTATAAATATGTCTAATGACCTATAACATGCTTAAGAATGACACAAATCTTAAGACTTTTACTTATATTATGACAATGTAAAATAATTTGTATAATTGAGGGTAAAATGACAATCATCAATACATAAAAACAATGTAATCATAATACAATAGAAGAAAATTGTATCTAGAGCAAATATACAATTATCTCTAACTAATAATGCTAAAGGGCTTCAAAATATGTATACTACAATATCTATCAAAATAGTACGAAAAAGTCCTTTACTCAAAATATCAACCAACATATACTCATTTAGAACATGCTCTACAATAATGTCACCTTTTGTACGAGTTCCTTTACAGTCAAATATTTGGACCTTCGAATAGTTAGACCTTGTGATATTATCATAATATTACTGAATAAGCCTAGTAACTAAATTAACCATAGACAATCCAAAAATTAAATTTCTCAATTAAACTGAATGTGAAGGAGTCCCATAATGTATAACAAACTCAATGTGCTTATTATAAGAGGTTACAAGTGCTTTCCTGACACTTTTTTCATGAAACAGCTACACTTACTAACAGAAAATAATGTGAACTTTCTATCAATCGAATATTTAACAAAGTCAGAATAAATGATATTTAACAAGTTATAATCTGTGTACCTAATCACATTTAATTTCCTAATTTTCATGTATGCCAACATAATATCATTTGTCCTTTAAAGATATTTTAAACTTATTTAAATGCCTTCAAGAGGTTTATATATGGATTATATAAATATCTACCTAATAGTTCAACAACAAATGCAGTGTTTAATCTAATATAGATATGAGGATATATCATATTACCAATTGTTAGAATAAGGAACATTTTATGGCCTCTCTTTCATCATCATTCTTAAGACATTATGTCAAACATAATTTTTCTTCAAAAGAGAATGGTGTTACACATACAATTTTTTATATTAAACCTTTTTAGCATACACTTAATATATGCTCATTGAAAGAAACCTAACAAGTTTTAAGATCTATCCAAATATCAAGGAAGAAAGATAGTTACCAAGATCTTTCAAGTCAAAATACATAGATATTAAGTGTTTAATCTCAGGCAATATGGCTAAGTCATTTGATGCAATCAAGATATCATCTACATAAAAAAGTAGAAAAATGACCTTGCTTCTCCTAACCTTGTAGTATAAATATCTTTCAACTTTATTTTTCACAAAGCCAAATAAGATAATTATCTCATTAAATTTCAAATACCACTGATGAAAAACTTGTTTCAATTTGTGTAATTATTTTCACAATTACAAACCAAATGACTCTTTTCATCTACTTAAAACCCTTTAAGTTGTATAATAATTTCCTCAATTATTTGTGATTCACTAATTCTAAATCCTCCTTCTTTATAATAGAACTTGTAGCCCTTAAAATGGCCTAGTTAACTTATTCACTAATTGTAAATCCTCCTTTAGTCTTATTCATCTTATGAAGGACTTAAGGGCAGAATACCTAGAACAACAATAACCCATTTTTAACTCTTCTAGAATCCATAGAAGTAAACAATTAGAGAACCAACAGAAAACTGTCAACTATAGATCCAAACGAAGCAGGCAAGTCTTTGGAGAAATGTGTTGGATGTGGACACTCTAACTAATAAACCAAAGCATTTCTAGTCAATTGTGGTTAATAGGATGGTCACTCCTCTACTGAAGCTATTGCAGGAAGGAGCTAAAAGCTGGTCTAACACATTGGTAAGTTTTTTTTTCTAAACAAGAGGCTTTCTTTCCGTCAGGTTTAGAACTGGGAATATAGTAGAAAGGGAAATAAATGTCTTAATAAAATTCTACTAATTGAGGATGACTCATTCCTATTCAAATTTATAGATTTGGATAACATAAATATGCTTATTAAATTTGTTCATTGGCACATTGGAGGTTAGCCAATGTTTGTCTAAAAGTTGACCCTTGGAATGGAGTTTGAAAGAATTGAAATTGAGGCCATACCTCTATGGATCAACTTCCATAATATTCCATTAGAGCATTGGACGTTAGATGGTCTGAGTTTTCTAGCAAGCTCAGTGGGTACCCACTGAGCTTTTGCTTCACCAACTGTTAGATTTAAAAAGATCTATTATGTAAGGATTTGTGTGGAAATGAAAGTAAAATAACCTCCTTGATGCACTGTTTGTGATGAAACTTAATGAAGTTCAAGAAATGGTAAAATAAAAAATTCAACTTACCTATAACTGGATACCTCAGCGTGGTAGGAAAGTTTGAAAACCTACAAGCAAAATTTTCAATACAGGTGATTAGTATGAGCTAATGGGGTTTATGGAAAAACTAGTATCTCAACCATTAAAAGATTGAGGGGGAGATTCTACCAACTGATCAACTTAATCCTTTGACAGATTCAACAGAAGGAATAGAGGCTTTAGCAAACAAGCATGGAAAGGATGGAGAAGTTCGAGAAAAACAAACTGATATGGGGAATAATGGAAGGTTATAGATTGATCATAACAACACAAAGCATAAAGTAAAAAATCAAGACCAAGAAACTCTAGAACCCAACTTGAATGTGGAGTTGATTGTGCAATTATCTCTAGTTTCCAATAGGAAGTCAAGGAAAAAGAGAAGAAAACCCAAAGAAGGTTGGTACTATAGAGATCTTTTAGGATCTAGTACCTCAAGTCAAATTAAATTGCAGGAGCTAGTAGGGTTAATTGGTCATTCTAATGCCCTACATCAGGATATTCTGGAAAGTTTACAGCAGCACAAATCTCAATCTAAACCCAAGGAAAGCATCAGGTTCTAATGGATATAGTGCTCACTTCTTCCAATATACTTGAGATATCACTAGAAGTTTCCTTGTTGAGATAATCTAAGAATTCTTAGTCTCTACAAAATGTTGAAAGAGATTAATTTAACTCACTTTTTTTTATTCCTAAAAAATTCCTAATGCCAACAGTCTTTAGGACTTTTGTCCAATTTTATGTTATAATACTATATGCAAAGTTATCCCTAAGTTGTTAGCTCATAGACTAAAGGAACCACTAAAGCACATCATTCACTAATCTCAGGGATAAGGAACATCACTAGAGTGAATGCTCAACGTTTTCCATTTAAGTACTTAGGAGTTCTAATTTCTTCTAAGAAGCTAACATTTTATGATTGCCTAGTTCTCCTGGAGACTTACAAGAGTTAATAAATGTATGGCAAAATAAAGCCTTGTCACAAGATAAAAGAGTGTAGCTTATCACCTTAGTCTTAAAAAATCTTTACACTGACTAGAGTACTCGCCTCTTCTTAATTAGGAAGATTAATAGGGAGCTAGAGAAATGCATCAATAACTTTTATGTTCTGGAAAGGTTGATAACTCTAAAGGAGAAAAAAAACAAATGGGAGTAATTTTTCTGGAGAAAGAAAGAGGGAGGACTAGGCTTGGTCTCTTAGTAAATGCCTCAGTTAATCCTAGGGGCTAAGAGAATCTGGGGACTATTTACTGATAAAGAGGCACTACGAAGCAAATGGACTAACAGATACTACTAGCACTATTAAGCAAATGGACTAACTAATACTACCTAAAAGAATCCAGCTTTTGGAAAATTGGGGAAAGAAGGAACATTCTTGGCCTTTCATACAATTACTTTCGAAAAGGCATCCTGGCTATTTAATATTTTATCAAAATTCAGGAGGGAAATGGACAAGACTCCTAGTTTTGGTTTGATAATTGGGCAATTCAAAGTCCTCTAATCTTAAGGGAGGATCTTACCTCTCTTATAACCAGAATTCCAGTCGAAGCTCATGTAATGAAAGTTATTAAACAGGAAGCATGGTCTATAAACTTCAGGGGCATTAAATAGATTAGAAAAACACTTCCTTGATTATCCTCCTAAACCATCAAGGAAGGACAAAGCAATTTGGACAATCAACAAATAGTGGTGAATTTCGGACCTCAAAATCCTAATATGCAATGGTATAACATTATATGAAAAGGCTCTTTGATGCCCAAAGCTTCTTTTGTTACTTGGCTAGCTGCTAAGAGATTAAAAAACAAGAATAGAATAAAGGGATCCACTAATCCAATATGCACTTTATGCTTTCTTAAATCTAAATTCATCAATCACTTATTTTTCCAATGTAGCTACACTACCACTATCTGAACCATAATGCAACACAACATCAGATTGGGATAACTAACTTGTGTAGGCTGAGAATTAGTATAGAAGACTGGGGAAAGTTTAGAAATATCTTAGCCTTAGCTTTAACTGTTCAGTTTATACAATTTGGCGTGAAAGGAATCAAAGACTGTATAGAAATTGCAAAACAGAGAAATATGCTCTTGCTAATAAGATTTTTTGCTGGATTGGAGAAATTCTAGTAGCTCACAAAGCAACTAATGGTCTAAGCTACTCAGTCAGAAGAAGAAGGAAACTAAAATGATCTATCTCACTATATCTACTAGCTATTCTAATTGATGTTTGATTGTAAAATTATGATGATTTTTGTAACATGTTCCTGTACAAGTTTGTATTAACACCTTGTTGATGCTTTTGATTGGGCAATTCAATGAATTCATTTCAATTAAAGAAAAGTATTTTAGGGATTATTTACTTAATACTGTTTAAAATGTGTAAAACAGTTTTAATAGCTCACTTAAAAAATAATCTAGAAACTTAGTTCCTCTCCTGGTATATTGCTCATTATATTTTTTAAAGTATGATTCCACTTTTGGGCACATGAGTAACCGGACCGAACTGGCCGGTTGGACCGGTAAACCTGTGAACCGGAGCATGAAACCGTCCGGTTTAGCCCTTATTTCTTGTGAGTGATTAACCCGTTTATTTTACGGTCGGACCGGTAAAAACCGCTGAACTGATGAAAGAAATAACCGACCGGTTCATTTAAAATGAAGAGTTTTCCTTTAAAAATAAAAAATTTTACAACCAAATTTAGAATCTATTGAAGATTTTCATATTGGCAATGATGAAAGAGCATTTGGTTTTGACTTGAATGAATATAATGATTACTAATTTTTTTATCTTTTTGATGAAAAATGACTAGTGAGTTTTGTTATCTTATTTTTTTGTTGTGTTGGTGAACTTTAAAAAAAAAACTTTATGTTTTGAAGTTTGAAGGTCTAAGTTAGATAAATAATTAAAAAGTATATTTAAAAATTATCTTATATATATAATATATAAAATAAAATTTTATATATTTATTAGTCACCGGTTCGATCACGGTTGAATTCCGGTTGAACTATTGACTCTTGAATCAGTTACTTCTCCTGTTTAGTTACCGGTCTGATTTTTAAAACATTGGTACTTAATATAGTAACTCAATATGCGGTTTCCTGAGTATTCAAGGGAATTACATCACTGCTAGATGTTGATTTTCTTTCTCCTGACTAACAGGGGTTTATATGGTGGATTGTGGCTCTTTATGAGATGATGGCTTAAATTCTTTAGATGCAAAGGCGAGTGAGCTGTAAATCTTAGAATTACGACGTATCAGAAAGGATTTCCGGTCTACCAACTTATGAATTATGATTAAATAAGAGGAGAAGGTGGATGAAACTTGGAAAAGTACGAGAATCCACAAATTTATAGAATAAATTAACCCACAAATTTATAGAATAAATTAACCCATTGGTACGTTAAATTAACGAAAAAGCAACTGGAACTGGAAGATTCGAGAAAATCCAAAGCGTAATTGACTTTGCCAATGTCCATACCAAATGATAACCCACTCGTGACCCTTCAAGTCAGATACTGAACTCTCTCCATTTATCTTCTGTAGCAAACCTTCTAAATCAATAATTACACAGTGCGAGCATGTGCCTCATTTAACGAAAGAAAGCAACTTGTCATGAAAATCTGCTTCGGATGCTGGCCTTTGGACCCTTCCTCCTCATTACCTTTGCCCCTACCAACCCGAACCCGCTGCTTTTAATGCACGGTTTCACCCAGTCGTACAATTTTTTCTTCTGTCCATTGGTAACATGTAATTAGTCAAGGGTAAAGATAAGTTGTGTCAATTGTAGGCCATTTATTTCTGACTTTATCTGCAAGCAAATAAAGAACAAATGATGATTCTTTTTATTTTTTTTGGGATTTCAACATTCTATAAAAATTATCTTTAATTTGAATTATTAACTTAAATTCAGCTAATTTCGTGCCAATGCCCAACTCATTTTCTCCCAACAAAACAATTATTTCAATTAAATATTTCTTTAAAGACAAAATATTGCTCAAACCAACAAAGATATACACAGTGGCGGTAGCTCGGGATGGCAATGGAAGCTACCGTTATCCTTGATCAAATTGAGAAATTCTTTATCTTCTTAATTGATAAAGGGTGATATGATTAACTTTTTATATTTTTTTTGATTCGCCCCTTTAAAAATTAGTCGAGCTTCTCCACTGAATATATATGTTACTTAATATAAAAAAATGGCTTAAATAAAATTTAATTGTATTGGAGCTCCTAAGATTTCTGAAGCCAATAAAAGGGTGGTGTATCCTATTTTATTTGTTACTCAAATATAATGCAATAGAGACATAGCATAATCATTGTGACTGGTAAATTTGATAGCATTATCCTCGAGTGGCTGAATATAAGGAAAACATTATCATATACAAACATAACAATAGACATCGGAAAGCCTCAAAATTGTCGTTTTTACATGATCAAAATGACTAGGAAAATTGAAACATTGTCCCTCCCTGTCCTGATCCACAATTATTGTATGAAGTGTGGGAGAAAATAACACTGCAAATTTTTTTAATGCACATTAAATAATAATTAAAATTTAAAAATCTACGCGCCATTCCGATCTATGACTGTGTCAAATAACTTGTTTATTTATATATAAAAATACGATTACCAACCATCAACCGGATCACTTTCCAGGAGACCAACGCTGCAAGTTTGGCTTGAAGTGTAGCATAATTATTAGTTCATAGATAACTGCCTTGTAATGACACCGGGTTTTAACGGGACATTGTTTTTGGGAGTCCAGATAATGCAAACTACGTTTATGGATAGACAAGTGAATTATATTGCATGCTACATCATAGGATTTTGCAAAGATGATTATATTGTCTGGTGCTCATAATTAAGCTCGATTCTCTTATACACTAACTAATGTATAATTTATTGTTCCCATAATCTGGATACTCGCATAATATGTTTGGAGAATAACTATTATGGGTCTAATCCCCTTATATACTCATTTATTTTTTAATTTATCAAAAAATAGAGTTATAGGTAACTGTATATAATATAAAAGCTTATCATTTCAAAATTTTTTTGATAGAATTATCATTTCAAAATTTAAAGATAAGATTAAGAGACAAAAGCTATCTGAGATAGAAACATATATAATGACAGAAGAGTTTCAAAGTCCAAATAACTTTTGTCAACTACAGATTTGTACTTTTATTAAAAATTGATTTTTAGAATTTCTTTAGGAATAGTATCTCTCTCTCTCTCTCTCTCTCTCTCACTCACTCACACACACACACACACATATCAATTTGTACTTAATTCTAAGCGTGGCTAATATAAGTCTTTTGAGATAGCTTTAGAGAAAGCTCAGAGACCTATATTAGTTGCAATTGTCTTGTGAAGTGTTCTTGAGAGAGAAAATTCGAAAATTTTATTGTTTATATATTGTTATTTGATTTAGTGGATTTTATTTTTAGTTTGTCCTGTGATTTTGACCGTTATAATTAGAGGCTTTTTGTAAAATAAAATCTTGTCTTCGTAATTTTTTAGTCATCTTAATTGTGTGAGTAGTTTGTTAGTGGTTGAGTTTGGAGCCCTATAAAGTGATATCATAACTTTAGGTATGGAGAGTGACAACAACTCTATAATGAAGTTGATATCAACCAACTACTTAATATGGAGACCAATAATGGAAGATCTCCTACATTGTAAGGATCTCCATGATCTAATCAATATGGATGAAAGTATAAAAGATGATGTCCTATCTAAATCGGAGAAGATAATAGATAAAAAGTAGGAGAAGATGAAGTGAAATCCCTTGGAAACTATTAAACAGGGCGTTGATATTAGTATCTTCATTCAAGTATCCCAAGATATAGATCCTTTTGAGTTGTGAAAGGGGCATCTATGAGAGGAAGATGTTCACAATCTTGATTAAAAGATATGTAAACTTGGAGTTAAAGATGGGGAAATTTTTGTTGGAACATCTTAGTGATTTTCAGGGCATCATCAATAAGTTGAATTCGGTGCATATTGTTCCCAATGATGAATTACAAGCTTTGCTGTTATTGAGTTCTTTGTCGAATAGTTAAGAAACATTTGTTATGACTATTAACAACTCCTCTTTGAATGGTGTACCTTCTTTAGATGTAATCAAAGAGAGCATGTTTAATAAAGAGATTAGGAGGAAGGAAAGTCGACAAAATGTTGACTCTTACAGTTGAAAATAGAGGAAGAAGCAAGATCAGAGATCCCAAAGAACAAGGTAAGTTGAAGAATATGATGAAGTTAAGAGAAAAGAGACCAAAATGTGTTACTACTGAACCAAACTTGGTCATATAAAGAAGTTTTACTACAAGTGGAAGAACGACAAGAAGAAGTAAGATAATTAGAAGGATGGAGATGACATCAATACTGCAATAATGACATCAAACACAGATGATAAAGTGTCGTTGATTTGTGCAATCAGTGAATATCTCTATATTAGTTACTCAAATTTAGAGTGGCTTGTTGATACGTGGGAGCTTCTCATTGTGTTCCAAGGATAAAGTACTTCACCAACATAGGAGTGATGCTTTTGAAAGCGTGAAGATGGGTAATCAAAGCTCAATTAGCTTCATCGGCATGAGAGACATCTAAGTTCAAACTGACATTAGGTGCATATTGACCTTAAAAGGAATATGACACATTCCAAACTTGTGCCTCAATTTGTTGTATGTAAATATGCTTGACCAAAGGGGATGTTGGCATATGTTTGGAGATGTAAATGGAAGCTATCCAAAGGAGCATTGATGGTTGCTCATGGTGGGTTATGCTTCACTTAATACAAGACACATTTAAAGGTGTGTGTTGGAGAATTACATATCATTTAAGAAAACACTTCATTAGACTTGTGGCATTAGAGAATGGGTCATGTTAGTGAGAAGGGGATTATGCTAGCTAAAAAATTATTTATTCTAGTAAAGACTAAGTTTTTCCTCAACCCTTGTGATCATTATGTGGTAGGAAAGCAGTATTGAATGTCTTCCCATAAGAAGCCTACAAGGAGGAAGACGAAGATGGAGCTAGTGCACTCTAACGTGTATGGTCTTATGGAGGTAGAGTCTTTGGGTGGTAAAAAGTAATTTTCTATATTTATTGATGAGACTACATGTAAGAATTTGGTATTTATACTGAAAATAAAAATTTTGGTGCTAACGACCTTTCGAAGATTTCATGTCATGGTAGAGAGGGAGATGGGGAGGAAGTTAAAGTGTCTTCGGATCGATAATGGAGGTGAGTATATCTCTAATGAGTTTAAAGAGTACTATGCAAGACATGAGAAGACAAAACTTAGTACCCCACAACAAAATGACATTGCCGACAGGATGAATAAAACCATTATGGAGAAGGTTTGGTGTATGCTCTAAATGTCGAAACTACTGAAGTTCTTTTAGGGTTAGATGGTCAAAACTACTATATACATAATCAACATAACTCCTTCAGTCCCTTTGGAGCTTGACATTGCCAAGAGAATATGGAAAGGGAAAGATCTAACCTATTCATATTTGAGGCCGTTTGGATGTAAAGATATTAAGCACATACCAAATGAAATATCGAAGCTAGATTTGTACACTACTCCTTATGTATTCATTGGATATGGTAATGAGGAGTTTGACTATGGGCCCCATAACCCAAAAACCGTAAAAATTGTTAGAAGTAGGGACTTAGTCTACTATGAGCATGAGATAAGTGCTACTCTCATTAATGTAGACATGATTACATCAAACGTTTCATCTTTTGTTTATGATGATACTACTCCTATTTCTACTTCCATTGATTAGCCTAGAGGTGAAGAAGGCGAAGGATAAGAGCTAGCACATGATAATAATCAAGTGGAACCTATGAAAAAGTGGAGGACATAAACTGACACATGATAATAATCTAGTTTGATGGAGAGGATATACATGAGTTAGATCCTATGGATAATGTAAAGGGGTCCATGTGCATCAAGAATAGGGGGAGAAACCCACTTAAGAGTTAGAAGATGTCTAACTTCAAAGGTCAATTAGAGAGAAGAAGTCTTAAACGAGATATCCTAGTTTAGAATATCTCCTAGTCATTATTGAGGGGGAGCCAAAAAATCTTCAAAAAGTTTAGTTGCTCAAAGTCAAAGGAAAAGAGGACTTGATGTAGAAGTTGAAGAAGAGATTTTATGAACTCAAACGGGCTCTAAGGAAGTGATACAAGCATAGCGCTAGTATGTTAACAAACGTAATTCCCAAGAGTATACCTAAGCTTTGTAATAAGCTCACCAGGATTACTTTCAATTGATCGATGATGTGGTTGATTTCTCCTGCAAAATGGGTTAAAGGGGAGATTATTATGTGTCCAGCCCCATTCTATGGATGTTTATTTATTTAATTCCACTAAATTTGGTCTTTAGAAGAATTCCACTAAATTTGGACTTTAGAAGTCTTATCTATCTTTATGGATCAAAAGGAATGAAGTTGTGGGTGACTGTGTGCAATATGAAATCTTATCCTTTTGAGATTTAAGCAAGTTTGAGAGAAAAAAGTTACATGAGATAGAAAAACATTATGATAGAAGAGTTTTAGAATCCAAATATCTTTTATCAACTAAAGTTTTACTAAAGTTTGGATTCTAGAATTTATTTAGGAATATTATTCATATGTGTGTGTGTTTGTATCAATTTGCACTCAATTCTATAAGTGGTTAGCATAAGTCTTCCAAGCAAGATTTAAAAAAAGCTAAAAGAGCTAGATTAGCTATAGTTATCTTGTGAGGTATTCTTAAGTGAGAGAGTTTAAAATTTTTATTATTTATATCCTGCTATTTGATTTAGTGGACATTATTGTTAGTTTATCCTATAATTTTTACCTTTACACTGGAGGGTTTTTCCATTAAAATCCTATGTTTATAATTTTTCACTTATCTTTATTATTTGAGTAGTTTTTTATTTATTGAGTAAACACATATATCTTGTGAGTCTATTACTTGGAGCACCAGTAATAACAATATATTAATTTAAAAAAATATGGTTATATTAAAGATTTTAAAGTAATTACACTTGAGCTAGTTCTATATTTTGTCCAAGTCGTAAGGTTATCAAAGTCGTCCTAATAGCATTTGGTATTTTTCAATTGACTTCTAAATTCTAATATGATCCATGTCAAGTTTATGAATGAATACAAAAAACGATTCTAGATGTCTTAATTGCAATTTACTTTCATTTTTTTAAATGTGAATTAAATTAAGAGAAAAAGGCAATATTAAGTTTTTATAAGCATAAACTAGCCCATCATTTAGAATGGGTAAACAAAATAACTAGAAAAAATTGCATTATGAATTAGACTTACATATACTCAAAACAAACATTAGTTCCATATTGTGATAAGACTAAATTCTATTTGCATTTTGTCTCCAAATGTGATAATATGTAACTTGATTGCATTAAGTGGCTCTATAAATAACTTTGATGTTGCTTCTCATTGCCCTTAGATATTCTCATATTTCTTTCATCCCGCAAAGCTTGTACTAGATATGATAAAGTAATAAAGAAGCATCATTATTTTGCTTTGTTACGTATGTATAATGTTGAGCACCAAATCACAATCTGGTCCCATTCGTTTGGTGGGTTCCTTAATAAGTATATTTTTGTAATGTCCTTCTCAAATGATCGAGTATACTAACATTTAAAAAATGAGTTATTCTTTCTTGCTCTTGTCTACATAATGAACATCTGTTTGTTATTATCATATATTGTTGAATCTATCAATTGTAGGCAATCTATTCTTGATAGCTCTCCACAGGGATGCTGAAGCTCTAGGAATTATTACTTACGCCAAACTAGATTTTAGAATGGTATTATGTTTCCCTGCTCTTGAAATATCATTCTACAAGACACATTAGTGAATTTATCATTCTTAGACAATGTCCAAAAGTTTAGGTTTACTTTGTTTTCCTTGAGCTTAGTATTATTGATCTAATTATACAAATTAGAGTCTTTAATTCTTGATAAAATTTCAGCTTTATATGCAAGAGCATAACCAACATATTGGTCTTCCCCTAATAATTTCTCTAATTGAAATAAACCTCGTATAATCTAGTAGCTAACCATCTATTATAACAAAAGAATGTATTGACACCATTCCCCAACACTTTGGTGACATGTTGCCTAACTTTACTTCTTAATTTGGAGATTGTTTTGGTTGTAGCAGATGCATTCTCAGGTTTATTAATCTTCTATAAGCTCCTCCCTTTCATGTAATAGGCATTTATCTATTTAACCTATAAATATTACTTATCTTAAATGATTGTTGGGCAAGTTTTATATATGATAAAACTCTCAATACCCATAAGTATACAGATCGTATCTTGTAGAATTAAAGTTATCATTCCCACGAGGATTATGAATACCTAAACAGTTTAAATCTAACTTTGTCTAAGGTATTATGAAATTTATTTAAATCAAATTAAATAATAGAAATTGAAACAATTACATACACAAAAAATTAAATAAATAAATAAGTTAGCTGCTAATAAAATTAGGGTTTGATCAAAGTTAAATACTTAGGAATTATTCTATCTTTATTTTGACTAACTTAAACTTGTTAATTCAATTATGTTTGATCCTAGATTTCCTAATGTTTTAATCACTCTCTCTCAAGATCTAATCAATTAAACCTAATTAAATTTGATAGTTATAAATTTGCAATATCTCGATTCACAAAACTATTCCTATTAGATTTGAAGCAATCTATCAGATAATTAATTTCACAACCAAAATCTCTCTTCAATTGATCATTAATTTGATAATTGTGGGTCTATTAAGTTTCCAATTCTCATTGTATAACTTAGCACTAATTGCTTTGATTTACTCTCTCGATTTATTATCAAATATATGCATGACAATTATCACAAATAATAAAAATATATTAAATTCAACAATGATTAAAGTTCACAAAATAATTCCTAATTTCAATTCAAAAATCCGTAGACATGTTATACATCATAAAAATCCAATTACAGATCAAGGACAATGAAGAAAGTAAAAGGAAAAGAATAAAAACTGTTTGACTCCTTAATCTCGATTACTGAAATTTTCTAAATCTCTTCTTTGATCTCCACTCTTTTGATCCACTTTAATGAATGAATGCTATCTTTTTTTTTGATGTTTTTCATATTCTTATATAGTGCATTAGGGTTATAGGGTTGTGTCTATAGTCTTCCCATTTTTACAGTTACAAAATAGCCCTGAACCCTAAAAACATGAAAAAATTTGCATTTGGAAAAATGCTTCAATGACAATCGTGACTTGGAGTCATGATCGTGCTCCATGTTATTTCTCCTCTCTATTACAATTGTGCTCCCTTGTCTTGATCATGACAAACAGCCATGCAGCCCATGCAAGGAGCATGATCGTGACACCTTTATGCTTCCAATATTTTTTTTTTCATTCTTTAATTTCCTAATTTCTAACACTCATAAACACATCAAACACCTCATAAAACGTAATAATAAGAATAAATTCATGCTTTAAATCACACAAACACTTATAAAATAATCAAACACTAACAATAACACAATTATAAGCCTATACACATAATAATCATGTAAGAAATACTTGAAAACATACTGAAACACATATAAAAACATAGTATGATCTATACCTATCAACATCCCCACATTTACAATTTTGCTTGTTCTCAAGCAAAAAACAAAAAAACACATAATCACATATTTATGCAACATGCAATAATGATACAATGCCATCAAATCTTACGGAATCAATTTAACCTTAAACATCAATCATTTAAAATGTGTCAATATGCTAACTCATTCCTTTCATGTTTAAGTACTTTGAATTAAATATACATATCAATTAAAATATTAAGACCCTATTCATATACCTATGACACTTGTAAGCATACAATTATGATTAATGATCAATCAAAAAGGCAACTAGCACTAAATATCCTTTCATAAAAATTTCTTTCTATTTTTCAAAAGATCAGTAGGTAGGGATATCAATGGGCCGGGCCGGGCTTGGGTTGCCCTCTGCCCGGCCTCAGTCATGGAGGAGCCAACCCGCGGTCAGCCTACCTACGGGCAATCCGGCCCAGTCCGGCCTGTCTATATTTTTTAATTAAAAAATATAAAACGGCTTCGTTTTGAACAAAACGATGCCATTTTATCCAAACCCGTGTGGGCAGACCATGGTCGACCCGTGGCCCCCTATGGCCCGCCAAATTTGGGCCAAAAATAGGCAGGGTAGGGCAGGGTTGGGTGGGCCGGGCCGGCATTACCATCCCTATCAGTATGT
>JANZXR010000003.1:16709339-16719462 GCA_027575705.1 Erythroxylum echinodendron
GACCATGGTCGACCCGTGGCCACCTATGGCCCGCCAAATTTGGGCCAAAAATAGGCAGGGTAAGGCAGGGTCGGGTGGGCCGGGCAGGAATTACCATCCCTATCAGTATGTTTATTTATTGTAACACTATTTTCTAGATTTTATTTAACATTAACCTAGTCTTTTGATGTGAAGGCAAACACTTTGTCATGAATGTTCCCCTGTCATGAATAGAGTGTTAATATTTAACTTTGTTATAAATAGGGCGTTAAAGGTCACGTTTTTTTATTTAACTTGGTTGGAGTGTCATTCTAGCCTTTTAACTCGAAGATAAACGTTTTGTCGTCAATTCCCCTGATTACTTAGTCATATCACACTCTCAACTGACAACCAGCTCTATTCATACTTTCCAATAAAGTTCGATCTAGGAAATTCACTAATTTCTTCCATAATATCATAATCTAAAATTTAAGTTTGGACCCTCAGTTGAAACAAAAATTATCCAAATTTCGTGGTTCATAAGTTAAAGTAGTATAAAATTCGAGGGTTAAATCGTTGTACAAAACATAATTAAATTAATAAATTTTTCCCATCGAATTTTCGCACTCAAAGTCTCAATCTTTTCTTTCAACCTTAAATTTTCTAATATATCCAAATCAAAGTATCTAGGTGAAGTCACAATTATAGAGAAAAGACCTTGGAATTGAATACTTCTTCTTAAGAATAAATAAGAAAAGGTCCTTCAAAATCTGTGGCCCTATCACGTGCATCCTTCCCCAACACTTGAGCTTTCCCTTTTTTTGTGAGCGTTTAGCATCTTACTTGATTCTTGGTGCCATGATTGACTGTATACCTATAAAATCATTCAAGAAACACAACAAAAAACACAAAACACTAAAAAATGTGAGAGAGAAAAGTTGAAAGAAATTTTGAAAAACCCACTCAAAAGATGTGATTTTTGTGTGGAAATCAATAGATTTGTGTAAGAGGGATGTTTATTTAGGTGAAAGATGAAAGAAAGTGGGTGAAAAACCTAAGTAAGAATGAAGATAAATTTGAGAGAGTTTGAAAGATGGTTGCTAGGTTTAGAGAGATAGGTAAGATGTAGAAGAAGAGAAAAGATGAATTTAAATAGCTAGGGTTGAAAAAGAAGGGGTAGAATGGGGTATAAAGGTTGGAACACAAGTGTGTCTTCTAATGCCTATCACGATCATGACCTTGGAGCATGATCATGAAAGAGGCCTAACATGCTATGTATGATCGTTGTTGGCCCCGAATTATTTATTTATTTATTTAAGCATGATTTGAATGAAGTATAAGGTTTTGATAAATTAAGTTTTGGAGCTAATTAGTATGTTAATGTTAGTAGGATTTTTATTATATGGTTTAGTTGTATTAAAGTAATAAGAAGGTTGAAGGGTATTTTTGGAAGATTACTTAAAGTTAAAAGAGCATAAGCTTATAAGGAAGGGTAAAATGGACTTTTTTGGCTCATTAAGGGTAAAAAGGGGAAGAAGAATTGTTTTCTTGTAATTGAAGAAGAAGAAAAAATGAAAATTGAAGAGAGGAAGAGAGAGTTGTCGTGGGAGAAGAAGAAAGGAAGGGAAAACTAAGCTAGGTTTCCAATTTTCTTAGTCTTAAAGAGTGGTTTTAAAGTTGTTCAAGAAGGGAAAAAGAAAGAGGAAGATTAGAGCTTCCATTTAAGCCAAGAGACTCAATAATTGGTGAAGATTCAAGGTTAGTTTATGTTTAAACTTTTGGATTTTTGGAAGGCTTTTGGTTAATGAATTTTAAGAAATGTATGGGTTTAAGTATTCTGGGATCAACTTTAGTATATATATTTCTTTGAGTTCTCAATTGGAAGTCCAATTGAATTGGGATTTTTTTATTAAAGGAAATCAAGAGAAGAGGCAAGAGGAGCAAGAAGAGAGACATCTTTGAGCAACTGTTAAGCAAGGAAATTCAAGGTGGGTTACATTTTTATAATTGAATAATAAGCCATTAATATTTCTTCCAAAGCAAGAAAGAAAATTTTTTCAATTTTATTTTAAATGTGCATTTATTGCTCTTTGAATGCTTTGAGAAAGTGCTATGTATTTTTGTATATGAATATTGTGTAGATGATTTATGGAAAAAATGAGAAAATGAATCTCTTTTTTTTGAAATAAATAGATTACCATGTTTATAAAATCACTTTTCGGAAAAAAGTGCCATTTTGGACAACAAGTTTACAAGTTATGAAATACATGTTATGTGAATTTGGTTTGGTCCATTCTGTATGTCAAGTGTACTTTGACTAAAGGCTTCTCTCGCCTGCCCACAAGTAGCATGGAGCTCTTTTAGAGACTCCCTCATATTTACGACTACACAAAAACCACTATATGGGATTGTGTTAGTTCGTTCTATTTAGGACTACACAGGACTATTTCATGGGAATGTATTAGCTCGTTCTGTTCATGGACCTCCCAAACTATTTTGATGTGTTTATGTGTCGACAAGTCTATTGAATGCATGATTTGAATTGATTATAAAGTGTTTGATAAATTAGGAATTCGGAAATATGTGTTTAATGATGCATTGTGAATTTTTTCAATGTTTTTGCTTGTTACCGATTATAAAATTGTTACCCACGAGCTTTAAGCTCATCCCCTTTTTTGTCCCATCTTCAGGCGATGAGCAAGAGATCGAAGGACCAAGCATAAGGGCATTGCTCCAGATTATGCTTGTTTTGTATTTTGAGTTAGTTATTTTTTGTAAAACAAGGCTTTAATTGCATTTTGAGCAATTCTACTTTGTGTAAATCATGTATTTTTCGTCTATGATGCATTGTGGCTTGAAATGCCTACTAAAGCTATGTTCAAACTCTATTTTGTTTTAGTAATGAGATTAAGATTTGAAGAGGTTTCTGTCGATCATGTACATATTTATCCTCTTGGTTGAGATTGTTAATTGTTGATAGTGATGGAATTTGGGTTGTGTTGAAAGGATGTGTGTGTTCATTTTAGTGTTGGATGGTTCGGGTTTATCTGAAGGTTTCGCCACAACGAAGCCCAAAAGATTGCCGTGGCGAACCTTTCCAGAGAGGTACTCTCGCTTGATTCTATGACTTTGCCGCGACGGCGAACTTTTGCAGAAAGGTCTTAGAAACGTTTGCTGCGGCGAACCTTTCTCGAGAGGTGCTCTCGCTTAATTCTGTGGCTTCACCGTGGTGAAGCTCAAAAGTTAGCTTCGGCAAACTTTTCCTGATGGGTCCTTATACCTAATCCTTACCCGATTCTCTAATAAGGTAGCTTCGTAAAAAGTACCGATACCCGGGTGCTAACAATCGTGCTCCTTAAGGCATGATTGTGACAGTCTAAAAATGTCACATCTTGTACGGTTTTATTCATTTTTACTCATGTAACCCCCTAGAATTCATTCCCTAACTTATAATAACTTCAAAAACATGGAAATTAGCAATCCAAATCACTCTAAAAATAGGAAAATAAAAACCTAAATACTAGAATTCAAGAAAGAACCTAACTATATAAAATGCTAAGTTATGGTCATTAGCTTGACCATTCATCATTCAAGACTTTTTTAACAAGTTAAAAGGAAAGAAATCACTTTGCTTTCTTACAAAACGACTCCTCTGAGATATGGTCCATTCACCTTGAAGGTTTCTTTGTTTTGATTTTCCAATTCCAAAGCTCCGTGGACAAATATGTTAGTCACTTTGAAAGACCCCCTCCACCTTGACTTGAGTTTTTTGGGAAACACATTCAATCTTGAATTATAAAGTAACACCATATCTCCCACTTTGAACTCTTTCTTCTTGATATTTGAATCATGCCATTTCTTAAATTTTTCTTTATATAGCTTGATATTCTCATATGCATTCAATCATAGCTCGTTAAGTTCATCCAATTGTAAAAGCCTTCTTTTACTTGCTTCTAATCAAACTTTAAGGCTTTTATTGCCCAATATGCCCTATTCTCTAACTCCATAGGCAGGTGACAAGCCACACCATAAACAAGCCTAAATGGTGTTGTATCAATTGGACTTTTAAAGGTGGTTTGATAGGCCCATAGTGCATCATCTAGCTTCAATGCTTAATCCTTCCTTGAACTATTTACGATCTTCTCTATTGTCCTTTTAAGCTCGTGGTGCATGGCCTACACTTATCTAATTATTTATGGGTGGTATGGAGTAGTTACACGATGGTGAACTCTATATCTCTTCATAAGAGCATCGAAAGATTTATTACAAAAATATGCTCCTCCATCGCTTATTATGGCTTTTGACACTCTAAATCGATTGAATAATCTTTTGATAAACTTTTGCACCCCTTTTCCATTATTTATTGGAGTTGTTATTGCTTTAGCTCGCCGTTACATATATTCCATTTTTCTAAGATATAGATTTTCCCTGTAAAAGATGGGAGTGGTTTCATGAAGTCCAATCCCCACACATCAAACACTTCTACTTCAAGAATATTAGGCAAAGGCATTTCATCTCATTTTGAGATGTTTCCCACTCTTTGAAATCTATTGCATTGTGCCATAAATTCTTAAGCATCCATAAAAAAATTTGACCAATAAAAATCACATTCTAATACTCTTGCCGCCGTCTTGTTCACTTCGTAATGCCCAACATAGATAGCTTTATGATATTGCATCATTATATCTAACATTTCCTTCTTCAGAGCAAACTTCCTAATTATTCCATCAGCACATGTCGTAAAGAGGATTGAGTCATCCTATAGATAATTGGCACACTTATACAAGAATCTCTTCCTTTATTAGTAAGGCAAATATAACGGGAAGATACCACCTACAACGTAGTTTGCTATATCAATGTATGAAGTTACCTTAAGGTAGTTCAGTAACATTTTCATCTAGGAATCGTTAATTAATGTCTTCATTTTGCTCTAATTCCCCTCCTTATAGACGTGATAACTGGTTAGCTACCATATTCTCCACTCCCTTCTAGTCTCTTTTCTCAATATCAATTCTTATAATAACAACACCCATCAGATAAGCCTTAGTTTTGCGTCTTTCTTAGTGAAGAAATATTTAACATTTAACCAACACAATCGATAAAAACGATCACCTTAGATCCCAAAAGATACGAACAAAACTTGTCACATACGAATACCACTGCTAACAATTCCATTTCAGTAGTGGTGTAATTGAGTTGGGGTCTTGTTAATGTCTTGCTTGCGTAATATACTGCATTAAGTCTTTTGTCTTTTCATTGGCCTAACACATAATTCACATCTTGGTCACTCACATTGTACATGACTTTGAATGGTAATGACCAATCCGAAGACATTAAGATTGGTGTTAAAATCAATGCCTCCTTTAATCGAATAAACATAGATAAATAGCTATCATAAAAAAGGAAGGATATGTCCTTGACTAACAGGTTTTTAAGAGGCCTAGAAATTAATGAAAAGTCCTGAATAAAGCTTTTGACATTAACTAGTGGTGGAAGCTTCTTAATGACCCATGTATTGGCTCTATCCAATTCAATACCTTGGCACGATATTTTATGTTACAATACTACGCCTTCATTTACTATGAAATGACACTTTTCTTAGTTTAAAACTAAGTGTGATTCTTCACATCTCTAAAGTAATCTGTCCAAGTTTGTCAAGCACTACTTAAAAAGTCTCCAAAAACTTAAAAATCACTCATAAATATCTCCATTGTGTCCTCTATCATATATGTGAATATAAACATCATACATCTTTGAAATGTTGCTAGAGCATTTCATAACTCAAAAGGCATCTTCTATAAGCAAATGATCTACAAGGACATGTGAAAGTGGTCTTTTACTGGTCCTTCAAATAGATAAAAATCTAATTCTAACCTAAATATCCATCTAGTAAATAGTAAAATGCATGGCCAACAATGCTTTTCTATCATTTGATCCATAAATGGAAGAGGAAATTAATCCTTTTTAGTCACTTTTTTGAGCTTGCGATAGTCAATACATACTCTCCCCTCTGTAACTATTCCCATGGCAATCATCTCCCCACTTCCACTCTCCATTACCATCATTCCTCCTTTATTAGGTACGCATTGTACCATCCTGACTCATTTACTATATGATATCGGGTATATATATACCCAAATCTAACAACTTTACCATTTCTTTCTTTACCACTTCTTTCACGTAAGAGTTTAGTCTTTTTTGGCGTTCCTTTATTGCTCTACTTCCTTCTTTGAGATTGATTCTATATATAACTACATATGGACTTATATCTCATATATTAGATATCTATCATCATTTCATGGCCTTCATTCACTTTCTGATGATCGTCACCACCTTGCTCTCTGATTCCCCATCTAGCTGGTAGGAAATAATGATGGGTAGAGTTTGGCCCTTACTTATGAAAACCTTAGGTATGTGGGTAAATGCTTCAACTCTAGAGTTGGTGGCTTTTCAATAGAGAGTGTATAGGTGCTTTGATTCTCACTAGTATAGCTTGATGTCTTAGAACACCCAAATCCTCAATCTTTCCTGCTTCCTCAGTCTTAGCTTCCCCAGAACTTGCTTGCTCAGAACTTACTTCGTCGTAGCTCTCCTCTTACTCTTTGATGCATTCATCCATTATATCAATATTCATACAAGAGCTATTTTCGTTTGAAATTTTCAATACTTTGATCATATTGAACTTATCGTGATCATCATTAATCCAAAAAATCAATTTGCCTTTATAAATGTCTAGTAGTGCTCTCCTAATGTTCATGAATGGCCATCCAAGAATTAGTGAACAATTTCTATCCTCTTTGAAATCTAGTACCACAAAATCCACATGAATAATTAATTTGTCCACCTTAACAATGACATGTTCCACTGCACCAAATGGTCTCTTAATCGATTGATTTTCCCATTGAATGAGTATCAAAGTTAGCTTAAAATCTCCTAGCCTTAATTTTCAAAAGATCAATAAAGGTATAAGGTTAATGCTTATGCCTAATTTTCATAGACATTTTTCAAATCCTAAACCACCAACTACATAGGGTATCGTAAAGCTCTTTGGATCCTTTAATTTAGAAGGCATATCGCTAGGAATAATAAAACTATAACTCTCTGTTAGTGTTACTATTTGATTATCTTCCCAAGTCCATTTGTTTGACAAATGTCTTTAAGGAACTTAGCATACTTAGGCACATGTTCCAATGCCTCCATAAAGATAAGTTAATTTGAAAAGTCTTCAGCTTTTCCATGAACTTTGCAAAATGTGTGTCTTAGTTTGCAAAGTGTGTGTCTAGTTTATTCTTCTGTTGTTATTATATGAATGGAATTTTAGGTGGGTATGGAGGAGGGGCAACATAAGGAGGGTCTTCATTCTTTTTGGCTTCCTTTTTCTACTTTTCTTGGTCCATTAAAAGATGGGTTTTAGTTTATTTTTCTATTGGTTCTTCTATCTTTTTCCCACTCCTAAATGTGAGTTCCTTGAGTTGCTTCATTGGATTTGCTTCGGTATTACATGGGAGACTCCCCATATAATACCCCACTACCATAAATTACATACCATAACACCCAATGGACATTCCAGTATATAATCTATAATAATGGCATGTTAAAGCAAACACATATCTAACTTATTCATGGCATCAACTATTATACATAAAAGTCACCAAATTTTAAAATTAAACTGCATTCTTCATTTCATTTCGTAAAAACCAAACTGACATTGTAGCTTTACAAAACCATCTGAATATATTTAATATCAAACCCTATACATAACACACTCATTGAAATAGAATTTGTACAAAAACTACTTACTACTCTTTCAGTCTTAGTTGACCAACCTTTGAGTCATTTCTTGACAAAAGTACAAGAATTAGTCTTCTCTTAGAGTTTGTCTGTCTCTAATGTCATCTCTTGGACCTGAAATACCAACACTGCAATTTTGGCAAGTTTTTCGAACTCAATGATGTAACCATCCTCAATGGTTCACCCAATTCATACCACATATCAAATCATATAAGCACATAATTCACAACTTTCCATTTAACAAATTGCATCACTTATCATATATTTCACATATCCCAATCTCATTTAATGACATAACCACATTCCAATTAAATCATTCATTCACACTTAATAAATGTATATACAATGTTTATATGACCCATTTTCAATTATTATGTTATTGTGACTGAGTGCCTAAACTGTCCCGTATCCATTGTAGATACCGGGCTCATTAATACTGTCCCTTACCTGTTGCAGATACAGGGCTCATTATACATATCGAGCCTTTAGCTCTATTCCAAATTCTGGAGCTTTAAGCCCATATTCGGTAGCTACTCATTTCACAACTATCTTTATTTGATCAAGCATTCGTGTATGAAATGCATCAAATAATATTCAATCATTCATTATTTCAATCATTCCTATTCTCAATCTCCTTCCCATTCGAACATATTTACAGTCTCATTCCTATTTATCATATTCAATCAATCATTCACAATTTAAATCATAATTATCATCGGACCTTAGTGCGACTTTTAACAAACATATTGAGTAAACACATAGTCAGTCCAAATTCACATTCAAAGAACACTTCCAATATAGTCCCGAATATATAACTCCTTGGACAATCAATTGTCTGGAATCAACACAATCTATTTTACATTCATAAGATAATTCAAACGTAATCTAACACAAACAATTAATTTAGTGAGACCATCTAGGTTACTCACAAATCGCTCCAGAAAGCTATTGCCTTGAAGTTCCGGTAATATCTGGATGATGGCACTCAATGTGCTCCTCTATAATATATAATATATATACATATCAAATTTTGAACAATTATGAATTCATTTATGCACATTCATTTATACTGAATACGTACAATGCATATTCATGACAACTCCAAGTTCCTTAACATTATTCTTGTGACAAAACTTATTCACATATAATACACAATTAATCAATTCAGATTTGTCTAAACATACTTTCGAGTCCACTTTGTATGATTATTATCATCAGGAAATTGAAGTAATTTGATAACACTTTCTCCTAGAAAATTGTTCCCCCATGTCTTAAGTTTCCAATGACACCAAGACATCCAATTTGATTCAGTATTCTATGAGTTATGTTCAAAAACCACAGACTGTGGACATTTGGAATTTTGGCTAGAGCATAATCATGCAGTCAAGTTGTACAATTCATATCTCTCAATTCTAATATCCAAAAATTTCAAAATTTATACCAATTTAAAGCTAAGAGAATACGATACAAATTTGGTGAAGATACCTTAGTATAATTTGGCCTACATCAATAAATTTTATTCAATAACCACAGGATAAGATTTCTATCTCGGTAGTTCTATAGCCTCAATCAAGACTCAATTTCAAGCCAGATTTTGAAATACTTAGAGACAGAATTAAAAGTTACTTCTTCAAGAAAGTTGTAACCAATTGTCTATAATTTAATCTGAATTAATAATCAACTCATTTAGAAATATATAGATCAAAATATAGCCAAAATATCGAAGCATGATTAGTGAAATCATTCGAGTTAACAATATTCTAGCACACTCATATTTTCATCCTAAATTTATCACTCAATCTTTTCGGAATGGATTCAGATGTTTATAAATTTTGGTGGAGATGAATAAAAATGTGTTATGAGTCTATTGGTGCAAGTCTCTTATCATTTGGATGTCAGGAGAAGACGTTATAACAAAAGGAACAAAGGATGTTCAGCGAAAATACTATAGCTAACATATTCCAGCAATTCTTCTTCACCAATATCACATGCATTTCAGTCCAAGTCAAATATCATCCTCAACCATTTTAATATGCCTTAGGCTTAAATTGTTACTTACATATTTAACTCCAGTTCTAGCTAAAAAATCAAGCCAATCTAGTACTCTAAACATGCAGAATCATCACACATTTAGGATGGAATTAAATGGCTTTCAGCTATGATGAAACAACAACAATCAGCTGGTTCTTTAGCTATTTTGTGAAGGGTAAAAGCATGTGTTTAGTGTGGTAATTTAGCATAGCTTCAAGAAAAACACAAGAGTGGAGATGGAAATAAGTTTCGGTGGTGAGAGATGGGAAGAGAAGGAGAATGAGCTAGGTTGAAACAACACTTCAGAAATGTTACACCTAAGGTGCTAGATGTCACCATATTA
>JANZXR010000003.1:16734546-16745976 GCA_027575705.1 Erythroxylum echinodendron
TGAGCTAATTTAAACCATAACAGTCCAGAATTGGCTTCAAAGTATAGTAACCACAAAACCCATACTTAGAGACATTTTACACACAAAGCACATTAATACTTTGAAATACCATCCGAAAATTAACAAGTCATAACTTTCAACCTAAAAATCGAAAAATGTCATACTTAGTGGAGATAGAAATCTAACAAGAAAATCTTCAACTTTCATGAAGACCAATTTCACAAAATCTGCCTAAATCAACCCAAATAAATTCACAAAGTTTCTGATCACTAAATTCTCGAGCTACTGTTCATTCCTACACATATTCTCACATTCATTCCTACAGGCTGTGGTTTTATTTTTGTTCTTTGTTCAACAGGGGGTTGATTTCATAAAAATAGGGGAAACTCCGTTGAAATTTTTATAAAATCTAATTTACTTATCATTAACATTTTATTCTTATGCAGGAAAAGCCTGTAGGCGTGGTACCTACACCTTGTCAACTATTTCTGCACACTTACACTAAGAAGTATGACGGGGTGATATTATTGTAGAGAAGTCAATGTATGTGAAATTTATGATTTAATATTAATAATGCTTAATAATTATCACTTACTAATATATAAACATTACTTTCTGATAGGACCAAATACAGCAAACCATTGAACGGTGGTCTCAGCAAGAAGAAAATGTTGAAAAGGCTGACACTTACCTTGAAGCAGTAGGTGGCAGGGATCGTTGTGGGAGGATATTCAGCTTAGGATCATTTGCAAATACTTGTTACTCGCAATCCTCTACGTCTAGTACAGCAACATCTGCTAGGCGGTCCAACAATAATAAAGTGGAAGCGCTTGAGAGCACAGTACAGATATTATTGACTCAGTTGCAACAAACGTTGGAGCAGTTGCATCAGTTGCAACAGTCGATGATAGCACAACAACATGAATTAGCGATGTACGCTCAGTGCCGTTAGGAGATAGATGAATTGAAGGGTAAGGGCAGCACATCATCGCAGCAACCAGACGATCCACTAGCTCCTGATCAATAGTGTAGTTTTGGTCATTTAGTTTGTATTACAGATACTTACTATTTACAATGTAACATTTTTATTATCAATTAAGATATTTTAATTTTTAATCATTAATCAAAATTTCTATTTAACCAAATTAAATGTATATTATAAATATTTAATTATTAAAATTATGTATCAACTATAATTTAAATATAATGACAATATATTTTTAAAAAAATTTAAGCAATAAATTTACCAACGAAAATAAATATCCATCGGCAACTTTCTAAATAACTTACCGATGGTAAAGGCTATATTCTGTAGGTAATACATAAAATATACCAATGGATGTTAAATTCCATCCGTAACTGTTCAATATATTTACGGATGGAAAACATGCTACTATCGGTAACTTTACCAATGGTAAATAACATTCCATAGCTAAATTTACCTACGGTTAAAGAACTTACCATCGGTAAATTTAACATTGAAAATGTTTAACCATCAGTAAATTTATGGACGGAACGCTTATTACAGTTGGTACATTTTTGGTATATTTATCGACTGCTTATTATTTTCCAACGCTAAATTTTCTAACTGTAAATTCTTGTACCATCGGTAAATTTAGCTACCGCCGATTCTCCGACGTTTTTGTTTGTCGGTATATTTTGTCAGTAAGATGTTATACTAACAGAATATTTGACTTTTCGGTCGATATTTTTCGTCGCAAAATGACAGTTTTCTTGTAGTGATATTTCACTTAGTAGGCTCATTAAATAAGTCTGATGGTTACGTGCAAGATAGGCCATATACCTTTTAGTGCTCTATTTAGACAATTTGCCATAAGTTGGGAAATCATTTATAGTCCACAAAACACCTGTATGAATCATAAAAAATTTCTATTCCCACCTCCCATAGATGGTTTAAATCATCAATTAATGGTTGCATGTATACATTGATATACTTACCACGAGCACTAGGTCCTAGAATAAGTAAAGACAATAACATAAAAGGCTCTTTTATATACTTTTATGGGGGTAAATTGTATGGCACTAGAATTACTAGCAACATGTTGTAAGAATTGATCATATTGACGAAAGGATTAAATTCACCTTAGGCTAAACCATGTCGAACATTATGACAATCTTGTGTAAACCATATAAATTTTCGTTAGTCTTTCCATGCCATTGAGTATGCTGGATGACATATAATGTTGTTATCAGTGTTTTTCTTTATGTCACCTTATATCTATGTCTATTTTTATTGACATAAAAAACCTTTGCAATTGTGGTTTAATAGGGAAACATCTTAAGATTTTATGCGGTATCTTTTCCCTCTCCCATCATCCATTCGCCACCTTGTTGTACCACAAATAGGACAGTCTTTAAGATCTTTAATGTCCTTTCGAAGTATAGTACAATCATACTGTCAAACATGTATTGATATATATACTAATCTAAAGTTCTTTAACAATTTATTTGCATCATAGTAAGATTTGGGCAATTTATATCCAACAGGTAATGCATCATTGAGCAAGTAAATTAATATATCAAAAGACTTGTTACTCTTTTTATTATAGATTTCAAATGTAACAACTTCATAATACAAGATAGCTGTGAGAATTTCGAGCACATTGGATATAATTCTTTTAGAGTAACTTTTAATAACTTCCTAAAATTATCTTCTGTAATACTATCAATTATGTTAGAAAAACCAGTTTCATTCATAGTCTCCAATTAGCTCCAAATCACTAACTTAAATCCATTAATTTCTAATTTAATTCTAATTCATAAAAATCATATCCTAGCATCTTGGAATATGTCAATTATGTGCAAATAAAACATTTGTCACTTATTTCTCATATTTATAAATAATAATCTATGTATGTGTATGCTAATCTCATGCATGTACATAGAATAACAAATTTTGTATCCTAATGCACCAAATTAATCACCTAGTGATATAACTTATTTTATTTGATGTAATATGCATGTGCTTAATCTTTTAAATCTTCTAACCCTTAACAATTTAGGAGATAAGATATTACAACTCTCCTTCCCTTAAGAAATTTATTCCTAAAAAGTCTTACTTGATTGATCAGACAGATGGGGGTAATGTTGTCTCATGTTTTCCTTAGTCTCCCAAGTAGCTTCTTCTCTCGAACAATTTCTCCAAATAACTTTTGCTAGAGGAATTACTCGATTCCTCAACTGCTTAGTCTGATATCTGACTATTTTTTACTAGTTCCTCCATATAACTCAAATTATTTGCAATCTCAACCTCCTTAGCAGGTACCACATGCATCAGATATGACTTGTACTTTCTAAGCATACTGACATGAAATACATTATGGAGTTAAGCCATTTCTAATGGTAGCACCAACCTGTAAGCCAATGGACCCACTTTTTTAGTAATCTTATAAAGAACAATATACCTAGGGCTCAACTTACTAGTTTTTCCAAAACTCAGCCCTACTCTCCATGGTGAAACTTTCAAAAATACTTTATCTCCCACTTAGTACTCTAGATTACTCCGGTGCTGATTTTTAGAGCTCTTCTATCAGTCCTGGGCTACCTTAATCCTGTTACGGATTAGTTTCACCTTATCTACTATATCTTAAATCAATTTTAGGCATTCAATATTCCTCCTACCTTCTTCATCCTAGTATAAAGGTGTTTTACATCTTCTGCCATATAATGCCTTATATAGAGCTATACCAATACTACTATGATAATGATTATTGTATGCAAACTCAATGAGAGCTACATACTCATCCCATACTCCTTGAAATTCCAAAACACAAGCCCTAAGCATGTTTTCAACAGTCTGAATGGTCCTTTCACTCCCCATGTTTATCTGAGGATGAAAAATTGTGCTAAAATTCAACTTTGTGCCTAGTGCTCTTTGTAGGCTGCTCTAAAATCTAAAAGTAAATCTAGGATCTCGATATGATACAAGAAATATTGAAACCCTAAGTAAGCTTACCATTTCACTAACATATCTCAGAGCTATCTGCTCTAGTATGTTACTCTCTCTAATAGGAGGGAAATGGGCTGATTTTTTCAACCTGACAACAATTACCCATATAGCATCATTCTGCCTTGAAGTTCTCGATAAACCCATAATGAAATCTATTGTAATCCTCTCCCATTTCCACTCTGGAATGGGTAATAAATGTAGTTTCCCAACTGGTGCCTAATGCTATGCCTTAACCTGTTGGCATGTCAGGCATCTATAAATATACTCTTCCACGTGTTTCTTTATGCCTGGGAACCAAAAGTGTTGTTTAAGAGTGTTACACATCTTGGTGGTACCAGTTAGCATAAACTACTATGTGTGCTTCCTCTAAAATCTCTTTCCTCAAACCATTAACATCTAATACACACAATCTCTGTCCCAATCACAAAATGTTGTTTCTCACCTCAAACTTAGAACTTAAATTTTACTTCAACTTCTTGATAACTCTCGCTAACTCTGGATTCTTGCTTTGAGCCTCCTAAATCTTATCATGTAAAACTGGTCTGAGTTTAAATGTAGCTATTAATATGCCATCCTTCAATAAATCTAATTGAACGTTCAGTGATCTCAATTGAATGAGGCTTGAATATGTGCTACATTGCCATTGGATTTTCTGCTTAATGCATCAGTTACTACATTAACCTTGCCTGGATGATACTCTATCATGCAATCATAGTCCTTAAGTAACTCAAGCCACCTCCTTTGTCTCATATTAAGTTTAATTTAGCTCAATAAATACCTCAAACTCTGATGATCTGTGAAAATCTAGAACATTTCCTCATATAAATGATGTCTCTAAATCTTTAGAGCAAATACTATTGTAATATTGAATTGGATAATTTAACTCATGAGGTCTCAGTTGTCTTAAAGCATAAGCTATTACTCTACCCTGTTGCTTCAAAACATACCCTAACCCTTGGTGTGGAGCATCACTATATACAACATATCCTCCAAATCCATATGGGATAATTAATACTGGTGCTATAATTAATCGATGTTTTAACTCTTCAAAATTCCTTTGACATTCATCCGTCCATGTAAAAGGTACATTCTTCCTTAGAAGTTTTTTCAAAGGGGCTTGATCAATGAAAAACCTCGACAAACCTCTTGTAGTAACCAGCTAGTCTGAGAAAACTTAAAATCTCAAAAACATTTCTAGGTGTTTCCCACTTCATCGTTGCCTTGATTGTTTTTGGGTTTACTTGTATGCCCTATCCAGATATTATATGACCCAAGAATATCACCTGATCAAACCAAAATTCACACTTACTAAACTTAGTGTACAACTATTTTTCCCTAATGATCTGTAAAATTGACCTCAAATGCTCAAAATGTTATTTGCTCTTTGAATACACCAAGATATCATCTATAAATACAATAACAAAATGGTCCAAATAAGGCCAAAACACTTTATTCATTAATGCCATAAATGTAGTCGTAGAATTTATTATCCAAAAGGCATCACCAGAAACTCGAAATGCCTATATCTGGTTCTAAATGCAATCTTTGGGACATTAGCTTTTGCTGTTCTCAATTGATAGTACACTGATCTCAAATCCATTTTAGTAAACACCTGAGCTCCCTATAGCTGATCAAGTAAATCATCTATTCTTGGCAGTGGAAACTTGTTCTTTATTGTCACCCAATTTATTTGCCTATAGCCAACGCACAACCTCAAAGTTCCATCCTTCTTTTTGACAAATAAAACTAGACCTCCACAAGGAGACACGGGAGACACACTGGGTCTGATAAAACCCTTTTCTAACAGTTCCTACAACTGAGTCTTAAGTTCTTTAAGTTTTATAGGTGCCATCCTTCAAGGAGGAATAGATATAAGAGCAGTACCTGGAACTAGTTTAATGGTGAACTCCGTCTCTCTGTTTAGTGGTAAGCTCGATAATTCATCGGGAAATACATCTGGGAAATCCCTGACAATGGGAATATCATATAATGTCTACTGAACTCTAGTATCTATCATATAGGCTAGAAAGGCATTACATCCACCTTTAATCAGTCTAAATGCACATATGGATAAAATCTGTCAAGTTGGCACCACTTGACTAAGAACTCAAAATATAGCTCTTGGTTGATTGTGAGATTCAATAACAACCTCCTTAGTGTAACAATTCATCGTAGCTTTATTAGTAGTAAGCCAATCTATACTTAAAATATGGTCTAACTCCTTCAACTATAGTACTATCAAATTGGCTTCTTGTTCAGCCTAGTCAATCCGAATAATACATCCTTTACATACCTCTCTCATCAATGTATTACTAGCAACTGGAGTACTCACCTCTAACTCGAACTCTAACATCTCTATCTTACAATGTAATTGAGATGTTAGGGGTGAGGTAATAAATGAATGAGTAGATACTGGATGTAACAATGCAAATACCTCAAGGTCAAAGACATGTGATGTACCTTTAATAACATCTGGAGAACTTTGTGCCTCCTATCTGGTGATAGAACAAATCTTGGCCCGAGACTGCAGTTGATTACTCTGTACCTTGTTTATGGGTACGCTAGGGCCTGCTAAGGCTATCTTGCCTCTACCTTTTCCTCTTTATCTAGCTCCATTAACTCTAACAGCTTGGGTAGTCGTCTTAGACACTAGTCCTCCTCTAACCCTAGACTGTGCTCCTAAAACTGTTGGACTGCCTCTTGTCTAATGGTCAAGGGAGCCACAATAATAACAAGCTCCTGACACCCTTTGACTTACTCCACCATAAAGTTTTCCACAATGCCTGCAATTATATATTGTGCATGTCCTCTATAAGACTGGCTTTCAGATGCTTGGCCTTTACCAATACCAGACTGAGTAGTACCTCCTCTAGGTTTGAATCCCATTTACCTCAATCTAGACTGTGATCGTAGTGGTTTACTCTTGTATTTACTGAATCTCCTACCACATTCAACTCGAAAATCACCAAGCCTCTTAGACCTAAGCTCCTGTCTATGCACCCCTTATTCATTCGTCAATAATTGCTCGATCTGAATAGCAGCTACTCTCAGCTTAGTAAAACTATTCAGATTGGTAATGGCCAATCTTGGCCTAATTTCCATGTTTAGGCCATACTCAAACCTCCTACATTTATCCTCCTCCGTAAGAATCAGACCAGTAGCATACCCTGATAGTTCATTAAATTATATCTCATACTCAGCTACTATAAGGTTTCCTTGCTTGAAATTAAAGAGGATATTTGGGATATACTCTACAGACATGATAAGTTAGCAAACAATTCAGAAAGATTTTCTACCTTACACACGATATCATATAGTATAGGGGCATTTTAATCAACAAATTGCCAGAGTTCAACCTAAATTTCAAAACTTTCCTACATTCAACCTATGTGAAAGCTTTTAAAGGAAGTTTAAATTTCCTCTTTAATGATCTCAATAAAGATGTATAGCAAAACATTTCTATTATCCCATTTATCAATTCAATTTAAATAAATATTTCACATTTATTCACATAGTTAACAATTGAAAATAAAATGAAAAACACTTCCATGTATAATCCAAAATATCAAACTCCTCAGACCAACAATGCTCGGAATTGTAATAATCATATAAGTAATAACTCAATAACTGACATTTAACTAAAAATAAATCAACCGTAATGAGAAACATCTAGGCTAATTCAAAGAACACTCCAATGAGTTATTGCCTCAATGTCCCGAAAATATCTACGTATTGACAATCATTCTAAGAGCCTATTAGACATGCATATGAACATCGATCAATGATAATTAATAGAGAGAATATGTATGTAATTCTTAAGTGCAATATTTATATCCTTTTCTTCCTAATGTTCATCTATGAATAAGCTGACTTCTTTTAATCATAACTCTCTCTAAAAAAATTCAAAATACTATCACTCTTATGGCCCCTGAAACTATACTTCGTTAATCTTAATATATCCAAAAATTACACGAATAGAATCTCCCCTTAAAATACAACCCCATCCAAATTTTGTCGTGTTTTGGTAAGAAACAGTCTGGAAACCAATGCTTAAACAATAATAAATCATTATTAAGACATCTTCTAACCAAACAATTTCATAGAAGCATTAATAAGACATCAATAATCATTTTTCATGTTATATAGTTTGACTAATTCGGTCTCTAAAGCCCTAAATAATTAGGAAATAGTACAAGGTTCCTACACAGGGGTCTGTCACATAAAGTATTGGGGAAACAAGCATAACTCGAGTTATAACTAAGACCTATATCAACAAATTTTGTTCGTTGAGTTTCTATAAATTCATTCTCTAAAGCTATGTAAAATAGATTAAAAAGGGAAATATGAAATTGAAACCAGGATTTTGACTTATCTTTGTATAAAATATAAAATAAAAGTGGTACATTATCATTAAATTAGCCCTACAAGCATACAAAACATGGGTTTATCAAAATCCTCCACATTTAACTCATTTATTGCCCTTAAGCAATTGATAACCTTAGACCCTAACTAACTAATAACTCATAATTAAAACAAGAAACAATTCCACTTTTGTAGGTGTACATTGACCTTTAGCATATATCACAAGCCTTTAAACCCCTAGGTGTCCCTAATGGAGGAGTTATAGGCTTCTGAGTGTTTACTTAAGTGATACCTACAAATATCAAACTATACTCATCAATTAACTACTTAGTTCATTAAGATATAAAAACTTAGGCCTCAATTGAATTGAAAAATTAAACACATAATATTGAAAACTTGTGTGAGAAAATTGTAACGGGGACAAAGGGATGAGTAGGTTAATGAATAAGGGAATAGAAAACAAAGAGATCCATAACCTGTAATGCAAATAATTTAAGAAATTGATTAAAAAATCTACACTAGCTCTTTATATCTTTTAAAAAATCCTCCTCTCCTTTCATTGTTTTTAAGTATAAGAATCTGTGCTAATTTATTTTTCATAATTTTTATTCTTTTTTACACATTAGTTACATTTTAAAATAATAACTCTCTTTTTCTTTTAATTAACTTGAATTTCCCTTTCTTTTTATATTAATTTCTTTATAAAATATGATCCTAATCTTTATCTAATTTTAGTTAATAATCATTAAATAGATTATACTAGAATTGTTTAATGATATCAATATGAGCTTTGAACTTGATCACAATACATCTTTAATATTTCTTTCTTTTGATTGTCATAAATATTGAAATTTCTTTCTTCATGGCATTTTGTGTTGGAATCTTGAAGGTCAGTTAGAGTAAGGTGAGCAACATTGCGAAGTTTATACTATTGATAATAAAGAGTGGTTTTTCATCACCAATGATCATCTTAGCTAGCAAAAACTTTGATTTATTGTGTTCATAACTTATAGTAGTGATTTCATTCTTCCTTCTTATTTGTTTAGTGGTAGAAAAATGTTTGACCTCCTAATAATTTCTTGTTTCTATTGAATCACGGAGCATAGCTCTACATGCAGAGCATATATCGCAAAGCAAAGCTCTACGCGGAAGCGCTTCTAACTGGCAACTCAGTCACAACGCCTTTATCTGAGCATGCATTTTATGAAATGCATCAAATCCTGAACAGATCACACACACAAATCTCATACAAATGTTCAGATGATAGTGTCAGACACATCGGACCTCAGTCCGGCATTCAGCTATCGCTGAGAATCACATATCATTCAGAAATTCATATCAGAATAACAAGTCAAACACTCCCAATGCATGCCTAACTATCAAACTCCTCGGACCTCAGGTCCAGCATCCAGAAGCATCACGCAAAACAGTTCAAAACACACAATTATATAATCCTAGGAATCCATCTAGGTTGACTCACAGTGTGCTCCTAGAAGTTATTGCCTGGATGGTCTGGCAATGTCCGTCTGTTGTCTGATATGTTCCACTAAAACACCATAACACATTTTTAATTACCATTTGTCATATGAGCGTATCAAAGTAGTGAAGTATATGAAATATGCACGATGCATGTTCAATGACAACTCCCAGGTTTCCACATCACTTCTCTCTTTCTCTTATCAGAATTTATCGCAAATTTCTAACATCATAATTCAATTCTTGTTGGACTCTTTTAGATCTCACACAAACTTAAGCGAGTGCAATGGATAGAAGTTCATTTACAGAAGGTGCATCTTTACAGACGATGCGCCTTTAGAGAAGGAGATGATGTCACCCAAAGGAAGCTGACATCATTATGGATTCAATTGTTCTTTACCTGAGTTGAAAGAGGGAATCAAGATACACAACCTTCACGAAGAGATCAAAGGTCAATTCTATCTTTAGAAGGGTCAAAATAGGACAGAAGATATACAATGAACAGTGACCCAGAAGAAGTTTGGGAACACAGATGATGTTTTTCGATTGTCATAAATTTCTCTAGAGAAATCAGATCAAGATGTTATTTATATGTTTTGAAAGAGCATTTCAAGATATACAACTCTCATGAAGACCTTAACGACCAATTATATCATCTAGAGGATCAAATTTGGACTAGAAGATGTTCTGGCCAAAATGAGACGATGCTAACGTCATGGGACGATTGCTAACGTCATTCTGAGACAAATTGGAAAATAGGTATAACTTTCTGTACAGAATTCGGATTTAGTTTTTATTTAAATGAATGGAAAGAGAACTTCAAGATCTACAACTCTCATGTAGACCTTAAAGACTAATTATATCATCTAGAGGATCAAATTTGGGCTAGAAGATGTTTTGGCCAAAATGAGACGATGCTGACGTCATGAGACGATTGCTGACATCATTTTGAGATGAAGCAAAATGAGATGGTCAAAATGAGATGCAAAAAGTCAAACTAAGATGATGAACAGTAACTGAGATGATAATGACATCATTCTAAGACGATGCTGACGTCATTCTGAGACGAAGCAAAATCAGACGGTCAAACTGAGACGCAAAAAGTCAAACTAAGACGATGAAACCTCATATCTTGTAATGCTCGTATCTTTTGACTCCAATATCCAAAATTTACAAACTTTATATCGTTAGAAAGATACTAAAAACATATACAACTTTCAAGAAGATAATTTTGCCAAAATCTATCTATGTAAATCCACAGTTTCTCCCGAAGTCAGAACACGAATTTCACCTTCAGCTCCCAATATACTGGACCCGGTTTTCACTTCATGAAAAATTTTGAGACTCTTTAAGATAGAATTGAATTTTCGATGTTTTCATAATAAATGTATCCATATATCTCTAGGTTAATCCAAATCAAGAGTCATCTCATTTGGACAACTAGAGAAAACGTTGTGGCTAAAAGACTGAAGCATATTCAGGGCACATTTTCCAGATTACTACCAATTTTGTTTCTGTTGGATACCACTTTTAGGATTTTTAAAATTATTTTATTTTAATTATTTTATTAGATTATCAAGCATGGAAAATAAATAAGAAAGTATGAAGTTGAAATTTTTGGA
>JANZXR010000003.1:16748596-16767287 GCA_027575705.1 Erythroxylum echinodendron
TTCGACTACGACTAGTATATATAGCCTAAGTCTCCAACTGCTTCTTGATTCTTGATAACTGTTTCTTGATTCTTGTAGAATCCATTATTCAGTTGAGTTCTGTAACTAACTCCAACTAACTAACTGTTCGACGTACTGGCGTATCTTCATCTTTTATCGTCTGTGTTTTTCTCTTCTTTTGTGTTTTTCACTTCTTCTGTGTTTTCCTCTTCTTCTGTGTTTTCCGCTTCTTCTGTGTTTTGCACTTCTTCTGTATTTTTACTTCTTCTGTGTTTTCCGCTTTTTCTGTGTTTTCCGCTTCTTTTGTGTTTTCCGCTTCTTATGTGTTTTCACTTCTTCTGTGTTTTCCACTTCTTCTTTATTTTTTTCTTCTTCTGTGTTTTCCACTTCTTCTTTATTTTTTTCTTCTTCTGTGTTTTGCGCTTCTTCTGCGTTTTCACTTCTTCTGTGTTTTCCGCTTCTTCTGTATTTTCACTTCTTCTGTGTTTTCTGCTTCTTTTGTGTTTTGCGCTTCTTCTGTGTTTTCCACTTCTTCTGTGTTTTCACTTCTTCTGTGTTTTCTACTTCTTCTGTGCTTTCACTTCTTCTGTGTTTTCTGCTTCTTCTGTGTTTTTACTTCTTTCGTGTTTTCCGCTTCTTCTGTGTTTTTACTTCTTCTGTGTTTTTCGATTCTTCTGTGTTTTCATTTCTTCTATGTTTTCACTTCTTCTGTGTTTTCAGCTTCTTCTGTGTTTTTCTGCACACTTAACACACTTATCAAAATAGTTCATTTATTTCTAATATTATTATTATTTGATTGTCACCAAAATTAATAATCGTGAAGTCCTCTTGACTTAACAAATTCATCATTTTTGGTCAAAGAAGAGTCAAAATTCTAGACCCTTCTTCTTGTTTGTGGCCATGCACCCCATTATTTGGCATTAAAACACTTTGATTTAGTTAAAAGAAAGGAGAAGAAAGGAGAAGAGGAAGTTTTGTCCATCACTTAATCTTCACCAAGTTTTGATTCTCCAACCCAAACCAAGGTGTTCTAAGTAAATTTGGGATCAAGGAACTCAATTCAATCATTATATTTGAGAAATTCTCAAAGGATTTAAAGATATCACCAAAGCAAAGTTTAGGTAAAGTTTGTCTCATCTCTCTCTACATTATGGTTTTGAGTTTGGTGTTAAGATATGTTGTTCTCCATGTTTGAATGCATGAAACATGGTTTAAATGAATGAAATGATTCATGGAGAAGCTTCCTTAACCCAAAACTGAAATGCCCTATCTTTGGTGAAAGTTTGTGAAATTTTGAATATCTTTTGAAATTGATAGTTTAAATGAACCCTATAATGTTAATTATGTACGTATGATGTGAATTGATGATGAAAAAAATGAGTAAGATGTACATTGGAACGAGGCTTTCAAGTTTATACCTTTATGTGTTTGATAAAATGTCTAGATGAACTTGGCTTAGGATTTAAGGATTTTGATGGTGTGCATTAGAAAAAGGCTTTCATGTTTACTTAGAGTAAACTTGAATTGTTGCTTAGATTGATGAGTAGTGGCCTAATGTGCTTGGATAAGATGTGCTTAATTATGCTTTGAAACGTGTAAGTAAAGTTTATGTGAATAATAAGGGAAGTAACCATGTGAGAAGCTTAATGGTCAAATCCTATACCTTAAACAAATAGTGATATTATGCTTTATACACTTATGTGATGGAGTATAAATGTGAGTTATATGTTTAAGTAGTAAATACATTATATTTATATGCATAAAGGCTCGGGAGTTATGGATTAAAGAGCTTTTACCGAGAATTGTTGAAGTCAAAGGAGTGTACACCTTCTTTTAAGGTGAATTGGGGAAAACATATCTCTCAAATAGGACTAGGACAACCCAAGATATGAATAATAACTTTTATGTGAATTTTGAACCTAGGTAATGTATAGTAGAATTGAATCTCAAATAGATGATAGTATACTTACATATGTAATAAACAACATTATTTTGAATAACTTTGCACTTGGAGTGCAAAAGATGACTTTTATTGTATGAAATAATTTTTTGGAACTTACATATGCATAATCGAGTCATATATGCTGCATGTATGTGTTCTCTTTTAGCTTAGAGTCATAGTAAGGTTCCATTTTAACGATTGGACCGACAAATAAAGGCATGGTTCATTACTTGATTTTAGTACTAAATATTTGTATATGGTTTTTGTTTTTTTGAAATTGGTGAGGTAACGATTGGTCAATCATGTGCTAGGCATAACAATTAAGCAACCCCAATACCCTTTATGTTGGTACGTAAAAGTTGAGTCTTTGTAACAACACCATCCTACAGGACTTGAGGATGATTGCACACTTAGAGGTTTGGTCACCGACAAGGTCATCACCTAGAATCATGACACTCTTATCGACCATAGTCTGGACTCACTACAGATGAAAGTCGAGCCAACACTAGGAATCTATAGATGTGCACTCTAGTTTGGCCTAGTAATGGCGACACACATAACTACTTTGGCTTATTCTAAGGTTTGACTTCCTAATGAGTTTTGATTTTACATGTGATGCTTTTCTGGTCTTATGTACTGGAACTGAAACCTATGTTCACTGAAAAAGTGATTAATAAACTAGGCCTATGTAATTCCTAACTAGTATGGGATGAGTTATAGACTAGGTCTATGTATTTCTATTTCATGCATATTCACTTCACAGTAGGTTATATTCATTTTAGATGTGTAAAACCGTCCTTAGGTTATTTAGACCGTTTTAGTGAGTACCAGGTTCTATTTGCAATACATTTTTTTCTTCTGCTCACTGAATGTATAGTGTACTCATCCCTTCTGCTTTCCAACCATGCAGGTTAATTTAGTGAGCTTGAAGCTCTAAGTGTGTCATGCGATCCTTTGACATTTTCGGGGCATTACCACACGTGGGTTAGCCCCTGTTCTGTACTTTTGTTGTATAGTGGCTCATGATTATGTTGAAACGCTTTATAATTTTGGTAAATTAACTCTTATCTGTCTTGTGGTTTGTAACTGACTTTATGTATGAACATTTTATACTGTTGTTGAAATTACTCTTGAGTGAACTTCAAAGTCCAGAAGTTGTAGTAAAGTTTTAATATGAATATAGAAGTGTGTTTAAAATTGATTTACAAGTGTTTTTATTTTGGGATTTTCAAAATACATTCATTGTGCTGCCAAAATGTTTTTAAAGATATCCAGTTAGCCTTGCATAGTCAGGTTAAGGGTACCGTGAGTATCCTTAGCCCAGGTATGCAACGGTTGTCATGTGCTTGATATGGTTCCGAGTCGTGACAAATTCTCTCAGTAATCTCTTAAATATCAATATATCTAGGGCTTAACTTTCCCTTTTTACCAAACCTTAGCACTCTTCGCTAAGGTGACACTCTCAAAAAAACCTTATCTCCTATTTGGTACTCCATGTCTCTCTAATTCTAATCTTCATAACTCTTTTACCTGTCTTGAGCTGCCTTAATCCTAGTGTGGATCAATTTTACCTTATCAACGATATATTAAATCAACTATAGGCCTTCAACAATCCTTAGGCCTTTTTCATCCCAATACAAAGGTTCTCTACACCTTTTGTCATATATCGCCTCATATGGAGCCATACCAATACTAATATGATAATGATTATTGTAAGCAAATTCAATTAGAGCTACATATTCATCCTATGCTCCTTGAAACTCCAAAACACAAACCCTAAGCATATCCTCAACAATCTGAATAGTCCTATCACTCTGTTCATCTATCTAAGGATGAAACATCGTACTAAAATTTAACTTTATACCCAATGTTGTATGTAGGCTGCTCCAAAATCTAGAAGTAAATCTGGGATCTCGATCTAATACAATTAATACTAAGCCTCCATGTAACCTCACTATCTCATTTACATATCTCTGGACCGACTGATCTAGTGTGTTATTCTCTCTAATAGGTGAGAAATAAGCTGATTTTGTTAATATGTAAAATCCATTATAATCCTTTCCATTTCTATTCTGGAATAGGTGATGACTACAATTTCCCAACTGATGCTTGATGCTCTACCTTAACTTGTTGACATGTCAAACACCTAACAACATACTCAGCCACCTGCTTCTTCATCCCTGACCACTACAAATGTTACTTCAAAGTATTGTACACCTTAATAGTACCAGGATGCATAGCATAGGCTGCTATGTCTGCTTCCTCCAAAATTTCTTTTCTCAAACCATCAACATCTAGTACACATAATCTCATATTCAACCACAATGTATTATTTCTCAATTCAAACTCAGAACTTGGATTTTACTTTAACTTCTCTATAATCTTCACCATTTCTAGGTCTTTGCTTTGCACTATTCTGATCCTTTCATGTAATACTAGTCTCAGCTTCAACATAGGTAACAATACTTCATTATGTCCCAAACTTAACTCAACAATCAGAGTTCTAAATTCAACTAGATTTGGTAATCTCGATGCTTAAATTTGTGCTACACTGCTATTAGATTTCCTACTTAACGCATCAACTACAACATTAGCCTTACCTGGATGGTACTCTATCATGCAATCATAATCCTTAAGCAACTCAATCCACCTCCTTTGCCTCATATTAAGCTCCTTTTAACTCAATAGATATCGCAAACTTCGATGATCCGTAAAAATCTGAAACGTCTCGCCATATAAATAATGTCTCTAAATTTTCAAATCAAACACTATTGCAAGAAGCTTTAAATCATGAACTGGATAATTAAACTCATTAGGTGTCAACTATCTCAAAGCATAAGCAATCACTCTACCATACTGCACCAAAACACATCCTAACTCGCATAAGTAATCACTTTACCATATTATACTAAAACACATCCTAACCCCCAGTGCGAAGCATCACTATATACAAGATATCCTAGACCCATATAGAATAGCCAATACTGGTGTTGTAGTTAATTGATATTTTAACTCATCAAAGCTCCTTTGACATTCATCCATCCATCGAAAAGGTATGTTCTTCCTCAGAAGCCTTGTCAAAGGGACTGAAATCAAAGAGAACTCCTCAACAAACCTCCTGTAATAACCTGCTAGCCTAAGAAAACTTCGAATCTCTGACACATTTCTAAGTGCTTCCTACTTCATCACTACCTCTACTTTCTTTAGGTCTACCTGTATGCCCTATCTAAAGACTACGTGACCCAAGAACACCATCTGATCAAGACAGAATTCACACCCAAGAACACCATCTGATCAAGACAGAATTCACACTTACTGAACTTGGCATACAATTGCTTCTTTCTCATTATTTGTAAAATTAACCTCAAATGTTCATAATGTTCTTCTCTATTCCTTGAATACACCAAGATAGTCTATTAATACAATAAAAAAGTGATCTAAATAAGGTTAAAATACTTTATTCATCAATGCCATAAAGGTCACCGAAGCATTTCTTAATCTAAAAGGCATCACCAAAAACTCGTAGTGTCCACATCTGGCTCTAAATGCACCCTTTGGTACATCAGCTTCTGCTATTTTCAATTAATAATCCCTGACCTCAAATCTAGTTTAGTAATCACCTGAGCTCCCTGTAACTAATCGAGTAAATCATCTATTCTTAGTAAGGGATATTTATTCTTCACTATCACCCAATTTAATTGCTATAATCAATGCATAATCTTAAAGTCCCATCCTTCTTCTTTACAAACAAAACTGGAACTCTCCTAAGTGACACACTAAGTCTAATAAAACCCTTATCTAACAACTCTTGCAACTAAGTCTCAAGTTCTTTAAGTTCTACAGGTGGCATCCTATAAGGAGGAATAGATATAAGAGCGGTATCTGGAACAAAGTCAATGGTGACCTCCATTTTCCGATCTGGTGGTAATGTAATCCAGTAGGAAAAACATTTAGAAAATCCATAACTATAAGAATTTCCTGTAATGTTTGTTCAGCTCAGGTATCAGTCACATAAGCTACATAGACCTCACAAACACTACAAACCAATCTAAAAGCACTCATTGATGAAATAAATCTGGATGGCATTGCTTAACTAATACTCCAAAATATTACCCTTGGTTGAGTAGGAGATTCAAGAATAATTTCCTTATTATAACAATTAATCACAACCCTATGAACAGTGAGTCAATCCATACCTAAAATAAGGTCTATCTCTTTCAACTACAGTGCTATTAAATTGGCTTTCAACTCAGCCTGATCAACCCAAATAATACAGCCTCTATATCCAATCACTGTAGTACTTCCAACTGAAGTACTCACCTTTAAGCCAAATCTCAACATCTCTCTCTCACAATGTAATTTAGATGCCAGATGAGGAGTAATAAATGAATATGTAAATCTGGGATCTAACAATGCAAATGCCTCCAAATTAAAGACATGTAACACAACTACAACAACATTTGGGGAATTTTGCACCTCTTGTCTTATAATAGCAAAGATCCTGGCCTAGGACTGTGGTTGGCTACTTTGTACCTCAGTCCTAACATTAGATCCTGCTGAATTAGCTTTACCCTCACCTTTGCCTCTCTGTCCTGCTTCACTAGCTCTACTCTGTTGGATAGTCCACTTTGTCGCTAATCCTACTCTCACTCCAGACTATGCTCCTAAAGTCACTAGACAGTCTCTAATCTGATGTTCAAATGAGCCACAATGTAAATAAGCTCCCATTACGTTCTAACATACTCCACCATGTCCTTTTCCACAGTATTCACAATTGGGAATTTGTTATGTTTTTTTGTCCTCTAGATGTACAACCTCTACTCCACTAGAATGAATAAAACCACCTCTAGGCATAAAACCTGATTGCCTAATCTCGACTGTCATCGTGATGATCTATTCTGACATTTACTAAATTTCCTACTAGAGTCAGCTTGAAACTCACCATACCTCTTAATCCTAAACTCCTGTCTATACTCTCCTTGTTCATCCTTTAATAACTACTCAATCTGAATCGAAACAGCTCACAACTTAGTAACACTATTAAGATTTGTAATTTCCAACCTTGTCCTAATCTTCATATTCAAACCATCCTCAAATTGCCTACATTTATCCTCCTCATTCGGGATCAGAGTAGTAGCATACCCCAATAGTTCATTGAACCTTGCCTTATACTCAGATATCGTGAGTTTTCCCTATTTAAGATCAAGAAATTCCTTCATCTTCCTATCTAAATTTATCTTTGGTATATAATTATCCTTAAAGACCTTTAGGAAGTCCCCCCATGTCAGTCTACAAGGTCAGGTGGAACTACCTGGAACTGTCTTCCACCACTGATAGGCTGGACCTTATAGTAAAGAAACTGCGTAATCAAACCTCTCATCAGGCTCACAGTCTATTTGGTCAAATACTCTCTTAGTTCTCTCCAACCAACCCTCTACCTCGATAAGGTCTTTACATCCATAGAATTCTCCTATTTCCTAAGATTATCGCACCTCTTTTCTCTTCTCTTAGGAACTCTCTGAGGCATTTGTTCAGACTGGGGTATGGGGGACTATCTATTGGCTCTTAGTGACTTAAGATCAGCTGATTCTACGACACGATCTCCTATAGTAGATGACCTATAACAAATAATAATAATGATCATTAATGGGTTTCTTTCTATATGCCATATTGAAATGCTCATATATATCCCTAAGGATGCCAAACCATGCTTCGATACCAAAACTATAACATACCACTCCTATAAAGCATAAACTCGAACATACCAAAGGATATTAGAGAACATACTCTATGAAAATGGTATATTAGAACAATAAAACCAACTCATTAAAGACATCATACATACCATAAGCATTTTAAAAGATCATTTCTTCCCATTTCATTCACAAAAATAAAATTCACGTCTTTACAATTCTCAGTCCATATATACACATTACAAAACATTCTTATGAGTTCCAATCTCAATATACAAAAATATAACATGAAATGGGATGCTATTGCACTAGAAATTTATCTAGACTCCTCATATTTAGCTGATCAAACCTTTGAACCATTCTTGTCCCCAAAATGCAAATACTAGACTTCTACTATAAAACCTCAGTAGCTAGAACTTCTCTAAATCTAAAAAACAATGTTTTAATTTTGATGAATTTGCAAACTCAGTGAGTGAACCATCATCTATGTATCAACTCAAGTCAGATCATAAAAACATGTATATCATATCATCCAGTATTGAATACCATATCACATTTTATCATATGTCAAAATGTATATCAAGTTCATCATATTTTCACAAGCACATCATAACACATTATCCATTAACTTTAATTGTATTTCACTATTTGAAACAATTCAATAATTCCATTCAATTCAATCATATGATACATGTAGTGATGTATATGCAAATGCACATGTGTTTCCATTCTCATTTTTGTCTTATTGTGACCAAGTGGCTATCAACCCAATTTACTGTCCCGTATATATTGTGAATATCGAGCTCATTTTTTACCTATATTTTTTGTAGATACTGAGCCCATATTATCCAAGCCTGAGGTTGTTTTTCACAATCCTGAGCTCAAAGATCTTTTCTGCACATCTGTCACTCTAGTTACAACTCCTTTATCTGATCATGCCTTTCAATATGATGAAATGCGTCATTTCATATGCCATGCTTTCATTTCAATATGCTTATATTTTATATCAAGGTTTTCGGATCTAATTCTGGCATTTATCAATCAATTATATGTACATTTCAGATTAAACATTCAATTCATAGAGAAGCATATATAATTAAGTTTACACATCTAGGTTAACTCGCAGTATGCTCCAAAAAAGCTATTGCCTGGATGTTTCGGCAATGTCTAGATGTTGACAATCTCCTTGTGCATCTATTGTCATGCAATACACACATAGTTAACAAATCACTAATTTGTTTAATCATATGAATATACAATCATGCACATTTATATGTGTCATGTTTCAATGCATACTCAATCTACCTTCCGGGTATGTATCCTTACATAAAAATCTCGAATATTCAAACATTATTGCTTATTTACAACTAGTTTGCAATTAGGATTATATCTTAAATAAGCTTGATTTACTCCAAATTCATCAATCATACATTCACCAAACTTTTCTAGCAATATATATTCATGCAATTACCCAATTCTCATTCATCCATACCTAATATACATTACTCAAGTTTTTAAGATCATATTTGCATTCATAAGAACACCTTTATTCCCTTGAAAACTTATAATGTCTAGATTTGGATATATAGATATCAAACAGTCCATTCTGTAAGTTATGACTACAATTAACAACCTAAACTTATCAAACTCTTAAGTAATTAATCAATCAACAATCTAAGTTCATTCCAAGTTTTAATTAAGTTCAAATACACTAATTTAGAGTGACTTTTTCTCAGCTGGTTCGACAAGTACATAAAACTGAAATTATCATTCCAAAACTAGGCCCACGATCATGGTGGACCTTGCTACGATCGTGACAAAAGCTAGTGCAATAGGCCACGATCATGGGATGAGTGCCATAATCATTCATTATCTTTCTTCCTGAATTCTTCACAAATTTCACATACTTATAAACATCACTAACACTTGAATTTTTTCCAAATTTCATGATCCTTAAAGCTACTTCATTTCAGGTTAATTTGGTATTCATATTGATTACATTAAGGCTCCCAAATTCTACTTACTTTAATCAATAACAGTTTCCTTTTTGCAAACTCATTTACATCTCTAACTTTCTAGATTTTAGAACATCTTATTAACATCTATCTTTAGCATGAATTTTTCATCAATTACACTACAAATCCTAACTTAGATCATCTATATAACATCCTATAAACTACTATTTTCATGCATCCAAAAACAAAATAGAAAAGTAACCAATTCATCCATCATTTTCTAGCACAATTTCAACATCAACACTACATTAAATCCATCCCAATTCAATCATCATAAAATTTTGCTACAATATGCCACAAAGATCAGTAGTTTGTTTACTTGTACAGCTCAAATTCCACCTCAATGTATAAAGTATACTTTGTCTCACATGCATACAAGATCATCTCATGAACAAGGTGAGAGTAAGATGGTTTCAGCGAAGACAAGAAGATGACAACAAATACAACAATGTTCTGCTTCTATAACTATCTTTATGACGAACTTTTGCATGGATTTTGGGGTGGCAATTGAACAAAACTTAGGCAAAAATATAGAGATATGAGGGAGAAGTAAGCTTTCGGTAGTGAGAGGAAGAAGAAGAAAGTTTCAGCAGAATTCAACAAGTGAAGAGGCTTCCATGTGTATGTCGTGTGGTATGAGTGGAGAGGACACTTGTCAAGTGACTAAGCTAGCTACTTATCCACTCTTTAGTCTGCTAAATGTCTCTCAGTTCCTAAGCCATTTTTCACTCAATTCCCTAAGACCTTTATCACTCAATTCTACTGCCATATGCCACCCATTTCATAAGCTTAGCTATCCTAATTTTCCACATGTCAACTGATCTTGCTACTTGAAATTTTTCCTAGTCTAAATATACATTTTAATCTATCAATCTTCTAATTGTAAAAATTAACTCAAAATTACTAATTGAATTCCATCAATACCTTTCATTAGTAAATCAAATTACAAGAAATTAGAAAAACTCAATCATATCTCAATTATTTAGAAACTTTCATACCCCGGAACATGTTAATTGAGTGCAATTTTTCTAAATCAAAATTCACGTGTGTATATGTTCATGTTATGCATGTGAATGAAATTATGAAATCATATCCCAAATGTACCAATTCATTCCAATATGATGCAATTCATGTGACTAACACTCTAATCCCTCAGTAGGTTCGGAAACTGACTATTATATTAAGAAATACAAATATAAATTTATGAGTTTATCTTTATATGTAAATGACATTTTGGTTACTTGTAATGTTGAGTTTATGAAGCAAATCAAAATTTGTTTTTCATCTTTATTTAAGATGAAAGATAGGGGTATAGTTTCATATATTCTTAGAATTAAAATTTCAAGACATTGTTCAAAAATAATATTGTTTTTTCTCAAATAACTTACATTTAAAAGACTTTAGAATGCTTTCATATGCAAGATTGCAAACTAATAGAAAATCCTATTGGTAAATGTGAAGGTCTCATAAAGAAGTTTTGTAAATCTACAACATAACAAAGGGAACAAATAAAGAAAATTCCCTATTCTTGGGATATTGAAGTCACATGTATGTTATGATATGTACAATGCTAGATATTTGTTACACTGTTGGAAATATTGAGCATGTATTAATCAATCTTAGGATAAACACATTAAAAATATTGAGGTATCTAAAGGACTATTAATTACACATTATGTTATAAAGGCAATGATCTATTTTTACAAGGTTATACAGATGCAAACCAAAGAGAAGACTTAGATGAGAGAAAGTCTACCTTTGGATATTTTTTACTTAACAATAGTGTTATATCATAGAAAGTAAGAAACAATCATACGTTGTTTTATGCATAATGGAAGCTAAATTTATAGCATTTCAATAGCAATGTGATAGTTAAGTAGTAACTACTTATACCAAAGACGCCAACTGCCATTGTAAAACTGAGCATATAAATACCAAATATAATTATGTGAAAGATATACTTGCACAAGGAGAAGTAAACATGAAATATATATCTACACGAGATATGGTGGTAGACCCAATGACAAAACCAATTTCCTCTAGCATTATGTAGATATCGAATGTAATTAATTAACATTTCTTCATGCGTGTTCATTTAATGTATCATCATATTTTGAGTTCACATTGTTTATTAAGTAATAAGCATTTGTTAGTACTTGATTTTGAAATACATTTACTCTATAAGACATATTTTTCATATAAATCAAAAACTTTGTCAAACAGATAATGATTGGCCTTCTATCATAAGCAATGAACTTTAGTATTTGTGATGACTAGAGATGAGGTAGGTTTTAAGTTTATTATCAAGGTTATAATTATGAGCTAAAATAAGAAGCATAAACTGTAAATACCAACTTAGATAATAATTTAAAAAGAAATTGGTTTGGAGTGATTATATTGTCATCGTATATGTCTTAAGTTTCCTTATGAGAGTTTAGAAAGTTAAAATTAAGGGTAGATAAGTGAACTCATGTTATACAATAAGTATTTACGAACTAACTTCTATACGATATTGTAGTTATAAAATACATATGCCCCAAATTAATAGGAGTTAATATTTTAGCACATGACTCTTATTATTTATACTGAGACAAACATAAAATGGATTAATGTAAGCCATAAGAACTCAACTTACATTGTGTGAGACCCTAAAGGTTAATTGAATCTAGTAATGTACCCTTAGAACTCTTTTCTAATTCTTAAGGATTATATTTAAGGTTTGCTACTTTAGAATGTTACTAGAAGATTATATTTGATATGATCTTATATAGGACAATTCTAGGAAAGTAGATTATTTCAATTCAAGAGAATTGATAGCAATGGAAGGTCCTTTTTTGATTGTTAACTTACGTAAGAAAATTATGTATTCAAAGGTGGCCACTAACTCTTAGTAAGAGAATTGAATATATTTATGGTATGATGAAATAAATGAGATCAAAGGAGATTGAAATCAAGATATGACCTATAGTGTAACATACCAAATCTACTCAATGATTGATTCATTAACCAAGTCGCCATATATTCCAAACAGATTTTTGGCTATGAGTTCTCTTCGTATGTTATTCATATTGGTTATTTGATAAGTATGAGAACATGTGGAAATTTTGTTACCTAAACTCATCATGTGTAAGTGGGAGATAATAATGAAAGAACACACCTAATGAGTTTAAGGTGTGACCTTTCAATTGTGAACTGTTAAAGAATAGTTAATATTGACATTATGTATAAATAAGAGATAGTTATCAATTAAATGGTTGATGATAATTATATGAAAAAATCAAATACAAGATAATTTATGTGAAAAAAAAATAAAGATTTCTTGCAAAAGTTCTTTAACCGGTGGAATACAATCAAATCCAAGTAGGTGATTTGATTAATGATGGTTATGATGTAAAGGATCTTATGGTTAACTATGTATTAGATATTTTTATGCAAATGATAATAATAACAATAACAACCAATGTTTTAAAAACCATACTAGAAATTAAACCTGTAAGACAAGAGTTTTAAAAGTTCAATCAGTATTGGATCATCATAAATTTGGTTAAAGATTGAATTAAATTAAATAATTTGAATTATTATTGAAGGAGACTATTATTACTTATCGAAGAATTTGAAATTTAATTAAAAAAAGAGGCTATTAAATGAAAATTATTTAGTTTATTTTGGTTTATAAAATTGACTAATTTATAAAAACTAGCCATTAATTAATGAACTGATGGATTTTTAACAACAAAGTTATTAAAGTAAATTTAATTGAAAAGTTAAAAATTAAATTAAAAAGTCAGTTGATTCAAAATTTTCATTATTAATCTAGTTCAAATTTTTTTCATTCGTTGCAAAAACTACAACAAAAAATTTGCACACACCAGAACTCGGAAGTTGAGTTACAGCTAAGCCTACAAATCCTACTCACCTAACAAAGACAAATGTTTTTAGAAACTTGTGATGAAGTGTTATTTTTGTCACACCGTGTGATACCGTGTGATGTAACATGCAAAGATAATTTGATACTTTTAGTGTCATGTTTATACACCTTTGTTGGCTTTAGGTATATGGTCCTTTCTGACTAGTGGAGGGTATTTATCATCTACCAGTTGATCAAGGGCTGCGATTTTTAAGCTGTACGTTTGTTATCCTCAAGATCCACGATGTCAAAACGAGCCATTTCTACACGTTTGCGGGGAAAGAGCTAGAAATACCCATGTCAAGTTACCTATATATGCGTTTGCATTTGCTATGCTTAGGCAATGACGAGTAAAAAAGCATCTTATCGATTATTATAAATAAGGCGTACGTCTTCTATGTCCATAATTGAGGTCATAGACATTTCTTTAACTTTGAACTGCGATAGACTCTCGAGAGAGCTCTATTCTAGTGATTGACTTTGAAGGCTCACGCCATTGATATTTTAGGGCAAGGGAAAGTATAGGTATAATTTCACAAAAGGAAGTTTGTATTCTAAGTTTATTTCATAAATTCTCTTGTTGCTTGATAAAATTAGTTATTAGAAATTTTAATTAAAAAATCAGCATTTACAGGATGATTGTGTTGAATAATGATAAAATAATTAGAGGAGAACATTGTTTTTAGAGATTAATATTCACGGGATGCTTGGTTGATGGGTTTAAAAAGAATTTAATGAGTGAGAAATAAATAATGAGTAGTTGGTTATATATTATAATTACAGAAATAGTATTTTGATGTCAAACTTTCAGATAATTTCTAAAGATTAGAGTTTAAGAAGAATAAAAATCATTTCTGAATAGCGAGACGAGTGTTATAGGTTTGATAGTGATAAACTATAATTAATTAAATATAGATAATTAATTAATTATCATATAATTAATCAAAATACTTTAATTAATCAAAATAAATACACACCAACTAATTAACCAAATTACAGAGAGAGTAAGCCAGACATTAGTTTATGACTAAAAAAGATTTCTCTTGTTAGTCTACAGAGACTTATCTATATTTTGTTTATATATTCCGTTAATGACATGTTCAACAACATGTGAAACTGTTGATAGGAAAATCGATAAATATCATAGAAACAAACAGCAACCTCAAAAATCAAAATCCAAAATGGCAGACAAGGTAAGAAAATTCTGGTCCTGAGCCATTATCTGCAAAAGTCAAGTCAGTTGGAGGAATAAGGATGCACTAATAGGGAAAAGTAGGGAAGACTGCTTTCGAGGAAATTTCGCGATTCAAAACTTGGTGAAACTGAGACAAGTTATGCCCCACTCTCCTTTGGACAACTTGGTTTTTCCCCTTTCCAAGTTACCAATTCCTTGAAAGTGAAGTACATCGTGAAGAAAATGTGAATATAAAGACCCCATGAACCGTGCAAAAGGATCCTGTCAACATCATCCGGCGAAACGTCAATGAGTTCAATTTACGATCATTATTTTCTTAATTTGTAATAAAATTTTATTATTCAATTATTTTAATCCCATATATTTTTCTTATGTGATTACGGGAGTTCATATTCATTTATTCAATCTTAAAAGTAAAACAAAATTTAAATTGGGAACAATTCTTTCAAATTTAATTATTTTTACAATTCATATATCTGATTCAGGATTTTCATATAAATATTTCTTAATCAAAGTGCAGACTCGAAGGACAATAATAATGTAAACCATCAAGTTTTTCTTTTAAAGTTAAATTAGTCTTAACTCAATATTGAAATTCGAGTTGTGATCGTTTCGAAATTCTTGATTCACGTTATTACATGCCAAAATAGTAATCATCATAAAGGGATAAGAATTCGTCTGGATAAATAGAGAACCCCTTAAAGGTGTATCCCTCCGAACAAAAGTAACTGGAAAATTGTGAACCCACAAATACAGACATGGTCTAATGCTCACTGCCCTTTCCGTGTGTTTAACGTGTGTCCCTGTGAATGGCAAGTCAAGAACAAAAGATTCGTTGGTCCGCCGTTATTCGTATTAAGAATTTGGGATAAGGAACTCGACTTTATCGCATCTAATCCTTTGTTTTGGTTAACGTATTTTTAACTCTATTTTATTAAATATATTTCGTATATTAACGTTGATCCTGTATAAATGTACAGATAAAATTTAATAAAACTTGATAGAAACATTATAACCGAAACAGAAGGTATATTCCCTTTTTCTATCGGTGTGAAATATACATACCAAATAGGGATGACAATAGATACAATTCAGATCGAGTATTACTCTACTCATATTCATATCCATTTTTTATGACTCAATTCATTATCCATTTAAAATCTACGGTTTTTACGATTTACTACCCATATCTAAATCCTTTTGATTGTTCGGGTTTTTAGATATCCATCGAGTTATATAGCACATAAAAATATAACTTTTAAATAAAAAATATAAAGAGAAAATTTTTCATTTTTGCAAATGCTCCAAATCAAAATTACTTTAATAATGATAAGTCAAGATTTTAATTTGTATGTCCTAAATGAGGAGTAAAGAGGGGATTTTAAAGTTATTTCTCTTCAAAAAATATTAATATTTTATTATATTTAACCATAAATATTCAAGATAAAATAGAAAAATAGAGTTAATAAAAAACGGGTCATGTATGGGTATCCATCGGGTCGGGTTATCACTAGACCCATATCTAAATCCATATCCATATCCATTTTCCAGCATTCATTTAAAATCTATTTTTTAGCCTTGACGTCTATTTTTTCGGATTGGGTGGTGCAGATATTAACTGGGTTGAAAACCCACTGCCATCCCTAATACTAAAAGATGCTTTTGTACCCTCTACTGAGGTCTTACTTAGTACTGAGCCTTCTGACTGCTACGACCTACCGGTCATAATTATATATTGTAAATGAAGTTATAATGAAATTATAATTATCAGATTTATATTGTATTTATATATTATTTATAAATATTCCTAATTATTGCTTTATTTTTATTTTTTTTACTAAAGAAGGTGCAACGCACCATGACGATTTATAATAACACCCCTCAAAGAGAGGGAGAGAAATGATCACACTCAGTGGTTGGATTGTCATAGAAAGTTTCAACTCTTTCCATTAGGTGAATAACATGTCGTTCATTTGTTCTGAGCGAGGAAAACGAGGTAGAAGGCTCCTCCGAATATGGGTGGTCAACTTCAGAGTTTCCCTCAGTGAAGACGCCAAAAGAATTTCCTGTATTGAGAAGCGGTTAACTGCTGTAGGCATGACGATTGAAATCAGGATTAGATAATCCGACCTTAGCTAAGAAATCAGCCTCGGTGTTAGCTGACTAGCGAACATGGCCGAAGGAGATCTTGCTCCAATTCTGCGATTGAAGCTTGATACTCCGCACAGCTTCCTGACTCTGTAAGTGCTTTGTTTCCCCAATTAGTAGTTTAACTGCCATTTCACAGTCGAATTCCACCACAATGTCTCGAAATCCCCTTTCTTTTGCTAGAATAATTCCGTGGTAGATAGGCCATAATTCGGCTAATAAGAGGGTGCATCTACCCAATTGTTTGGAGAAACCTAGGACCCAAGAAGAATGTTGGTCTCTAAGGACACCGCCACACGTTGCGTCTCTAGAATTTCGGCTTACAGTTGCGTCCACATTAAGCTTGATACATCCATCTGGAGGAGGTGACCATACCAATTGTTCCTCATCATCAAGTAATCCTTTTCCTGCTTTCGATCTTTTCTGATACTGAGTGTGACTGTATTGAAAAACCCTACAAGTTTTTAAAAACTCAGCCTGTATAGTTGCCACTAGTTCCCAGCCTGTAGTTGCAATCCCTTGAAAGATGTCAGCATTTCTGGAGCACCAAAGCTTCCAACAAACGATTGTAAACAAACTTGGCCAATTATCCTGCAATAGATTAGGTAAAAGGTTAGAAACAATCTAAACCGGTAGAGATTGTTGATTCCAGAAGGGTGATGGTAATCGATGAAAAATCGATTTCAATGTTTCCCTACTGCAATAATAATCTCTTAACAAATGTAAGATTGTTTCAGGGGCTCCGCAAAGATGACACATAGGGGAATCCGTTAATTTCCTCCTATATCTTTCCAAATTAGTCCATAGAACCCCTTTTACAACCTTCCACAAAAAAATCTTTATATTTTCTTGAGTCCTTAAGGACCAAATAAGATTCCATTTCTTATTCGATATATTCCAGTGGTGGCTGTAATTGAATTATGCTGCCGAGGCACATATGAAATGCCCTAACATCGTCAATTTCCAAATAATACGATCAGGCCCTGCCATGTGGGAAGGAGGAACTACAATCATAATTTCCACTATCTTTTCCATAGGCAATCGCGTTGAAAGCTTCTGGAAATCCCAACCACCTGAAATCAGAGCAAACTCATTAACTGTTTTACCCAACTCGGATGGAGATAAAGATTTTAAAGTAAAGGGGGCTAAGGAGATGTTAGAGCCTGTCCATAAGTCCATCCAAAACAATGTCCTTTTACCATCGCCTATTACCCATCCGATACAGTCCCGATAATGCTAAGAGACTTTACAATTTGTTTCCACAAGTGAGACCCCCTTGGATTTGGACTTGTTCGGATAAGATCAATTTTGTCCAAATTATACTTAGCTGCAAATAATGATTTCCAAATCTTGGGTGTACCCTTCACCAGTTCCCGGGCCAGTTTGAGCATGAAAGCAAAATTCAAATCCTTTGGTCAATTGAGACCTAGACCATCTCTTATCTTTGGTTGACAACAATCATCCCGCTTAACAAGGGATTGCTTATTCTAATCAAACTCACCTCCCCAGAGAAAAGTATGTATTATCCTGTCCATTTTGTCACAAATTTTCTTTGGAAACGAAACCGTTTGCATTTGGTATGTTGGAATTGCTCTTAAGACCACCTTACATAATGTCAGTCTTCCTGCCATGGAAATCCTTCTTGGGTTCCATGCTTTGATTATTTTTTGAAGCCTTAAAATCGTCGCCTTATGAGTAGCTCTAGTGAGCCTTTTGTGTAACATCCCCTCACCAATTGCTAGTGAACAGTGACATATGCATGCATTATACATGCACATGCATAGTAGATAA
>JANZXR010000003.1:16767387-16785020 GCA_027575705.1 Erythroxylum echinodendron
GTTCTTATGCTTATGATGTATGTGATGCCATGTGGAGTTTGATAGTTGTTTCACGTAGCATTCTATTATCTTAGGTTTTGTGTCGGAATGACCTACGGGCGTCCCGATGCGTATCCCAGGGTGATGGGGTGTTACATTTAGTGAATGATCGGGACACCCAAATAAGTGCCCAAATCATTGACTCGTGGAATCTCTAAAATATCCTCTATCTCCTGAGCCTTTACCAAAGAGACATTAGAAGAGACATAAAGCACAGACTTGGAGGTGTTCACCAATTGACCTGAAGACTTTTCAAAAACCTGTAAAATCTGACGAATACGCTCCGCCTATTAGGTAGAAGCTTCCACGAAGAGTATCAAGTCATTCGCAAATAGAAAGTGTGACAAAGGAAATTTCTATCTACCAAACGTCAATGGTTTCCAATATCCCCTTTGAACCGCCAGGTTGATAGCATGTGTAAGTCTCTCCATACAGAGTACAAATATGTATGGCGAAATTGGATAGCCTATCTCACGCCTCGCTTTGGATGAAACTCTTCACCTCTTAGACCCTCCCATATAATTTGTGTGGTATTTGTTTCCAACGAAGACTTGATAATTCTGCTTAGATATAGGGGAATTCCAGCGTCTGAAAGGGAATCCTTAATAAAACCCCATTCAACTCTATCAAATGCTTTCTCTAGATCAATCTTGATGGCCATATAAGCCTTCTTGCCCTTGTGACATCTCATAGAATGAATCGCCTCCTGAGCTGCCACAATGTTCTCAGAAATATTACGACCTTGAATGAAGCTAGACTGTGTCTGGTGAGTCAATGTAGGCATAACCAGCTTCAATCTGTTAGCCACCAGTTTAGTGATTATTTTCGCACAAATGTTCACAAGACTAATCGGTCGAAAATGTCCAAATCTCACTGGCCTCTGTATTTTGGGTATGAGCAAGATCATGCCTCTATTAGATTAGGATGATATAAGAGGTGAAAACATTTTTAACAAAAGAAAGAACCTATTCTGAGACAATCTCCCAGTTATGTTGATAGAAACTCCCAGAGAAACCATCTAGTCTAAGCGCTTTATCCGGATCCATATCAAATAGTGCAGTTTTAATTTCAAGTGAATCCATTTCCCTTTTCAATAGACGAAGCTGCGAATCTAAGAGAGGGGGGAATTGACCCTATAGGGGATAACTTGGTAGAGTTAGGGTAGAGTTGCTTCTGTGTGCTTGGAAAATATCCTGATAGAAAATTGATACTTCCTCATCCAATTTAGCTTTGTCTAAGCACCAAACATTATTCTCCAACTGAATAGCCTTGCAATGCATATTTTTGTGTTTCCCCTATGAATTGAATGAAAAAATTTAGTATTCCTATCACCCAAGCTAATCCAGTTAGCTCTACTATTCTGAAGTCTCAAGAGCTCCTCCTGAGTGAGTAACCTTTTAAAATCTGATCTCACTGGCCCTTAATTTTTCTTAGATATGCAGATGGTTTTAAAGCTATGGCCCTTTGCAGACCTTCCATCCTGGCTAAGATCTTTCGCTTCTTTTTGAAAATACCCCTGAAGAAACCATATTTCCAAACTTTTAAGTCCGTTTGTAGGTGCGAGAGCGCATCCTCCAATCCCAGGTGTCTTTTCCAATTTCATGATAACCAGGAACTCCAATTGTCATGGGATTCCCATACTTTTAGATAATGGAAAAAACCAGCTCGTCCATTAAGTGAACCCTCCAGCCCGAGAGATACTAATAGTGGCGAGTGATCTGAGGAAACCCGCGGTAAGTGCTTGACAGATGTAGACCCAACACTCTTCATAAGATCCTCACTTGCCAAGGCCCAATCTATTCTTTCGTGACATGTGCCACGAGCCCATGTGAACCTCAACCCTGAAAATCCCATATCCACCAAACCAGAGTGATCCAGCCATGCCCTGAAATATTTACAACTTGGGGACTGCCTACCACCTGTTTTATCCTCCTTGTTGAGAAAGGAATTTAAGTCACCATTGCTAGATAAGGAAGCGAAATATTATCTACAATGAGTGTTAGTTTTTCTCAAAGAAATCTACGAATTTAATTATTTAGACTGCCGTAAATGGCAATAATATGAAATTTAAAAGAATTATTAAACAAAGAAGAGACATGTACATATTGCCAATCAAAATCAATGACTTCAATAATAAAAATATCTTTCCAAATTACCCAAATACCACATGAGAATCCTTATGCCTCAACTCGGAAAGAGTTTGTAAATCCGCAACCAATCTCATTAACAATCTTATCTGCATCAACACCGTTATTTCTTGGCTCCAAGATTATTAATAAATTTAGATTATGTAATTTTATCAGTGATTTTAATGTTGAAATAGTTGTTTCATTGTTTATTCCTTGAGCATTTCAAGATAAAATTCTTATATCCATAATGATATTTCTTGTTTAATAGGAATCGAAAACTTACTTGGCCCTATCAGGTGGTTCGTGCCTTTCCATGTTAGTGGCCAGCATCATCTCAGGAGCGAAAGGGGGGTCCAAATCTTCAGCTGGGGCATCGAGATGATTTTGAGAAGAGGAGGATTTGTTGAAGACAGATTTTATTCTTATGATGTCCCTTCTGTCAATATGTATTCATTGAAAATCAGCCATCTTGGTCACAACATCCCTTAGTGTAGCATTGACGAATTCAGGACTAGTTGAGCTGGAGTGAGTAAGAAGGGGATGGGAAACAATTACTGCATGATGGTTGGAAGACTGATGTTCGGCCAAGGTTTGATTGGGATTTTGAAACTATTCTGAGGAACCTGATGGGTGAGAGATATGGTTGTTCTGTGAGAAGGAACCTGCATTGGAGCCCCCTTCAGAATTAGATGTTACATGGGACATATCAAAGCTAACAAATAGGGTTGAGGAAGGAGGCTTCTTAACCCAAACAGTTTCTTTTGATGAAGGATTTAGTTTTCTCTTCCCCTTTGAACTCGTAATCTTCTGCTTAGTAGACTTGGGTTTGGGCTGTTTTCCCTGAAACGTGTGGTCTTTCACTGTTTCTGAGGTCTCTTGATGTGGCCCACTGGATTGCCCTTCAAAATCTGATCCTCCAAGGACATTAAAACGTGATGCCGATGCAAACGGGTTAGGAGTCACATAATTATGGTCACTTTTATTCCCCTCTTCCTAATAAGTCTTGATATCCCTAAATTGCACTTGTTTATGCGATTTTGGTGATCTTCTGCTCTTCTTTTGAGCCACTAATCACGGGCTCGGTTTAGAATAGTCCTTCATTTGGAAAGATTGTTTATTTTGATTACTAGATTTATGTTGCTGTAATAAATAGTGCTGATTGTGTGCATCCTAATTTTACTTTGATACAAGATTTCCCGGAATCTGCCTAGCATCCAGTACATGACCGTTATTCACATTAAATGTACCTACCACTTGGACTGAGTTTTGGACCACCAGCAGTGAGGGTTGAGAAGCCAGAGTTGAATCCGATGTAGTCTCCTTGGGTAGATCATGTTTTTGGAACATAGATTGATCCGGCGCTTTCATGTACTGACACTCCTCCGTAGAATGTCCATAACGCGCACAAGAAACACAAATCATGTTAAGATCCTCATATTGCATTAGGTAGTTTTTGCCATCCACAGTGACAGTTAGGGTAAGAGGTTTACGAAGATCAAGTCGTAGTGCAATTCTAGCAAATAGCTCCCTTTTCTCGAATAATGTATGCTCATCTGCCTTGATGTAAGAACCAATAGGAATTGTAATTTCCTTTAGTAAATCCTCGTGATAATATTGAGTTAGTAAACTCAATAGTTGGATCCAAGAAGCAACCGACTCAATATGATCATCTTTCGTGTCAAAGTCACGATGCCAAAGGAACACTCTAATATATTGCCCCAAAATCATCCATGGACCTTGAAGAAGGGCCTTGTGATAGTCTTCCAAATTTGCCATCTTCAAAAGATAGAAACCATCAATAATGTCTATCAATTTAATGTCCCCTTTGGGTCTCCATAGAGACATCAATCTGTTGTACAAGACCTTATAGCCAATATGCCTACCCAGTGGGTGAATGATCAAGGTATTTGCCATTTTATGATCAATTTGCACATGAACGCTCTCGGCAAAAGTAACCGTTAGACCTATCTTATTATGTGAATGGATGACTTCGCCTGACTGTAGTTTTATTTCCTTCCGCACCACATTGTGATTTTGGAGTATACTGCTTTTAAAAGAGGGTACATGATCAGATTGGACAGCTTTGGGAGGATCTGGTTCCTGGTCCGCAAGATTTGGAGGTTGTTGATCATCACCCTTATTTCTCACCTTTTTGGCTGCAAGACTCTCCTTTAGATGAGAAAAAGCTTCCGCATTGTCCATAACCACATCCATCGGACGAACTTCCTCTCTTTAGAGGAGGAAATATAATGGAGAATTTTTTTTTGAGTGGTGAGTTATTAGAGAAAAGAATTCTAAGCGAGCTCAACTTTGTGAATGTTGGGAAACTTCAAATCAAGCCAAATATTATGTCATCTAGTCATTGCTTTATTAAGACTAGACATCAATAAAACGTAAAAAGACTTGTGCAGTTATAGTGGGTGAGATGCACTAGTTTCAAAAAAAGGTTGAAAGATACGATAAGATAAGGATCAACTTTCAAAATAAGATACGAATTATGATTCCATTTTATTATAATTTATACGTTAATCATTTTATAGAATTAAAACAATCTTAATTTTCAGAAAAATAAAATACAAAAAAATTTGTAATTATTCCGCTATAGTCACAATTTAATCAAATCTCGATTTCCCAACACTAAGATGCTGGAAAAATTGCTAGTTAGAAATACTAAATAGCAATATTGAAGTGACATTGACTAATATTTTTTAAGCTTCATGACTCTTTTTAGTAACGAATATTAGAAAAGTGATAACTATAATTAGTCCTTTTATTATAGTTAATCTTTTATTTCAGTACTTCTATTTTGATAGACCTTTAATGTTAATCTTTTTTATATAGGTCTCTTTCTTCTACTAACTATTTTGATAAGAAAAAGTTACGTGATCACCTAACTATCTAAACGTTAGTTCAGATTAGCACTTGACAATGTTTACGTAGCTGCGTGAAAATTTACTCACATGAGTTTCAAAATTAATTCTTACTCTTATTTTGATCTAGATTTCATATGTAAGAGTACACTTTTAGTACTTTTGCTCTTCCTATAACACCAGATTTGTCGTCTTATTTTTAAGTTAATTTAGGAAATCAATGAAGATTAAATTATTGTACAAATGTTGTGATGAAGCCACCGTAAAAGTCTCAAGTACAGCTCATAATTCCAGGAACATAATTATAAATTATGGGTTGTTTAATCTCAGGAAAAAAATTAAATAGATGTGATTTATTTAGTGGATTGTCTAACTTGTTTTTGCAAAGAAAAGCACAATATTAAGAGAGTGAAACCTCTTAATAAATAAAACCACAATATGATTAGTTTTGGGATTAATTTTTTAGTTAACTATTGTTCATCTTCCTCTTAACAAAACAAAAGTCAAGTATTTGCTTTGGTGAAGTCAAAAAAGTATGAGAATTCGAATAAAGGAATAAGAAGAAAGAGTTTAAAGAACAAATTGGTATTGATCTTGCTTTATTTTTTATGGCATTGATCTTACTTTATTTTTTAAGCCTTACTTTTATATTTTCTTAATCAAGTCCTATGTAATGAATGATGAAATGTAAGACGTGCAAGCTAATAGTATTAGTTTTGTTTTTGTGGACTATCAATGTAAAGTATATGCTATCACTATATTATCTTTACTAATTTAATGAATATGATATTGAAAAATGTTGTTAAGAAAATTATAGACAAAGTTCTTTTTGCTCGTAACATCAATAACTGATTAGCGAGAACCAGGGTGCTTTCTTAAAGGATCGCCATATTGGCGATAATATTATGATTGCCCAAGAATTCCTTAAAGATACTCCCAATCTAATTCTGCTCCAAATTGTATAATGAAAATCGAGTTTCATAAAGTACTCGATAGTATCAGCTGGAAAGTCCTTTGGATCATGCTCCAAGCTTTTGGATTTCCAAACATCTTCATCAACTGGTTAAAGCAATGCATAACCACTGCCTCTCTAGCTGTGCTTATCAATGAGAACAAAATGCTTTAAGGCAGCTAATGGCTTACAACAGGGGGATCCTCTATCCCCCTATCTTTTCATCCTCTGTATAGAAGTTCTAAGCTCCATAATCAAACATGAAGTGCAACTCAGCCCAAGCTTTAAATACCATTCAAAATGTAAGAAAATTGCTTTACTTAATCTTGGCTTTGTCAACGACCTTCTTCTTTTTTGCAAAGCTCATATGAGTTCTATTACTACCTTCATGAAGGCATTTGACATCTTCAAGGGATATTCTGGATTGTATATCAATTTTGATATGAGTCACTTTATCCTATCTAAAGCTGCCTTTGATCTCAATCCATATGTTACACGAGCTACTGGAATGAACTCCCTCAATCCTCCTATAATGTATTTGGGCCTTCTTGTCACTAAGTGTCTTAACTATCAAGAATGCTTACCTCTTATTGAACGTATACAAAGATGAATCAACTCATGGGCTAATAAAAGTCTTTCATATGCGAGTCAACTCCAACTTATTCAATATGTGCTCAACTCTTTGCATGTATACATGAGTCCTTATTTATTCCTCTTCCAAAGCCTTATCAAAACCATTGAAGGTTACTCAAGAATTTTTTGTGGAGATATACGGATGCTACCCAAGGTGTAGTAAAGGTTTGATGGACTGATGTTTGTCTCCTAAAAAAGAAGGTGGCCTAAATATCTCCTCCATTAAAGTCGCAAACCAAGTTTTGATTCTTAAATGTCTATAGTGGATCTTTTAAGATAAATAGTCGTTGTGGATTCGATGGTTGCACTCTTATTTCATTAGAGGTCGAAGCATCTGGCAATTAAGAAATAGCTCATCTCACACTCATTTCCTTAACCGATTACTTACACTAAGAGATATGGTTCAAGAGGATATCACCAATGACCCAGGCATTGGTCCAAGCTTGTTATAGTTTGTTAGAAAAGCCATCCGATTCATTCCCTCAGCAGCAAAATCACCAAGGAACTCTTATGAAGAAGACAACCCAAGGTGGTCTGGCACACTATCATATGGAACAAGGCACTTACTCCTCGGCTCTCATTTATTCTTTGGCTTGCTATCCAAAACAAACTGACAACAGCATATAGATTACCTTATATGCAAGTAAATCGAACTTGCCCCCTGTGTTAACTCAATGATAAAACGCTTGATCACCTCTTCTTCATTTTCCCTTTCAGCCTTCCCATATAGCAAAGGATTGTGAGACAATGTCAATGGATTAATCCTAGTATTCTACAAAGTCTATCAGCCGAACCAGCTTGCTCCCGACTTCCTCAACATTCGTTTATAATAGCTTTGGGAACTTGCATGTATACTCAATGGAAGGAACGTAATCACAAGCAATGCACTGATCAAAATTTCACTAGAGAAACTGTTCAATTGACCATCATCAAATAGATCCATGAGCTACTAACTATCAAGAATCTACACCAACATGTCACAGCAGACATATTCTCATCCTTTAATAACTAAACACATGTTCTCTACTTTGAGTACCATTTAATCCTTTTCTAACATAGTTAGGCAGGGGGTGTAAAGGGGCCAACCCTTAACATTTAGTATATTACGTATTCTTCCTATATTATATAGATTCCATTTTCCTTTTTAAGAAAAAACTTAAACTTATTCCAATTATTGTTCTCTTGGTTGGTGAATGTACTAGTTGAGTTAAATCCAATTTTCTTGTTTTGAATCATATAGACCTTAATTATTAGTTGTCCCTTTATTAGTTCTTTTATCTATTTTCTTTTTCTTAGGCACATCTAAATAACTTTACATAATATTGGTTTAATACAATTATGATAGTTATTTAATTTTAAATGAATTTATAGACATAAATATAATTTTGTATTGTTATAACCTCACTTGAAGTGCTTCATACTACGTTTTTATTAAAAATGTCATCATAATAGTCAATCCAAAAAATATTTAATTTCATTTAGTTAGGAAATGAAGTTCAAAATATTCAAAAGCGGTAGTTCAATGGCATTAAACTACCTATGAAAATGCTTATGTTAGTGCTCTAATCTTTGAAATGGATTTATTAGGATATTTTAATTTGTTATGGCCCTTATGAAAACATAATTTGCAAGTTTAATACTCTTTCCTTTCCTTTCGTTAAGAGTGAACATATCCTTCGAGTATCCCATGACTCTTTAATTATTTATTTTCTTTGGTCTTCTTGACATAACCTTAATTGGTATTGACCCAATTGATATCTTTCATATGCTAGAGGTGTGCATGAGCACGTCATGCAAATGAGGGTAATTGCGGCTCAGCTAAGGTCTCTTACGGTTAAGATGTTCGAGTCTTTTCTTGTGTATTACATATTAATTCCCTTCCACCTCAATATGGACTCTTTAAAATCTCTTACAACAAGCAAAAGGATAAATGGTCTATCAATGAACTACTGACCATGTGTGTTCAAAAGGAGCAGAGATTGGTAATGGAATTAGGTGAAAGTGCACGTATGGTCACAGAAGGAAGGAATAGAGGGCAAGCCAGATAAAAAGAAAAGGGTAAAATACCAATCCATATTGAGATAAAAAAGGATTTCAATCTCAAGTGTCGCCTATGGAAAAGAAAGGGCACATAAAGAAGGATTGTGCCAAATTTAAAGCCTGACTTATGAAGAAAAGTATTTCAATCTCACTTGTTTGTTATGAATCTAATATGGTTGATGTTTGTCATAACACTTGGAGGATTGATTCTGGTTCTACAATCCATATTTCCAATACCTTATAGGGCTTTCTAAACCATAAGAAACCAGTAGGCAATGAGTAGTTCATCTATTCAAGAAACAAGATGCATTCACATATGGAAGTTGTTGGGACATGCAAATTAGTATTGAATTCTGGTTTTTTTTTTAGAAAGAATATTTTATATTCCAAGTTTCTCTATAAATTTGATTTTATTTTCAAAACTTATACCTTTGGGATATTCATTTAACTTTTCGCATACATCATTTGGTTTATATCATGAATCTGATCTTATTGGGAATGGTATAATGATTAATAGTCTTTTCCAAATTAATTTGCAAGAAAATGTTTTTCATAATACAATGCATGTCCATAATAATGCTGGTATTAAAAGATGTGTCGTGAATGAACAATCCTCTGTGTTGTGGCAACGAAGATTGGGACATATTTCCCTTTAAAGAATTAAAAAATTAGTAAATGATAGAGTACTTAATATTCTGGATTTTACTGACTTTAATGTTTGTGTGGATTGCATAAAGGGAAAGCAGACGAAAATGACAAAAAAAGGTTCCAAGAGGAGTTCAGACATATTGACGATCATACATATAGACATTTATAGTGGTCAGAAATACTTTATCTCACTTAAAGATGACTACTCACAATATATCGAAATCTACTTGCTTCATAACAAGAACGAAGCATTAGATGCCTTTAAGGTATTTAAAACAGAAGTAGAGAGATAATGTGGTAAGCAAATAAAGATCATAAGATCAGACAGAGGTGGACAATTATATGGTAGATACACTGAGGATAGACAAGCACCTAGTTCATTTGTAAAGTTTCTTCTGGAGCACGGGATAATGAGCGGTATACCATGCCTGGGTCTCTAGACCAAAATGGTATAACTAAAAGAAGAAACCAAACATTATTAGAAATTGTGCGGAGTATGCTTAGCAACTCTAAGCTTCCTAAATCCTTATGAATTGAAGCCTAAAACGGTAGTGATTATATTAAATTGAGTTCCAACTAAGGTTGTTTAAAAATTCCATTTGAGTTATAGAAAGATTGAAAACTAAGTTTGCAACATATACAGGTTTAGGGATGCCTGTTTAAGGTAAGAGTTTATAATCTACAGAAAAGAAATTGGATCCAAGGATTATAAGTGGATATTTCATTGGATATGCTGAAATGTCTAAAGGGTACATATTTTATTGTACATCTTATAGTACTAGGTTTATGGAATTAAGAAATGCAAAGTTTCTTGAGAATGACTTGATCAATGGGAGTGATCAATCTCGGGAGTTAGTTCTTGAGAAGGATCATTGTGACATATAAACTGCTACTTCAAGTAATAAAATGATTGTCATTCATAGCATCCCTCAAAGTCAAACGTGTGTTGAATAACTAATCATTAAAGTTCCATAAGTTGTTGATGAGAATCTAGTATATTCGATTGCCCAACAATCACCAGAGGTTGCTGAGCAACCAATTGTATAATCTCCTCCAAAGGAGGGCGCTAATATAACATTAAGAAGATCAATTAGAAATAAGAAATCAACAATACCTAGTGATTACATTATGTATCTGCAAGAAATTGTTTAAAATATTAAAGCCAAAAATGACTTTGAAACTTTTTCACAAGCCAATAGTTGCAATGAATCTCAATTTTGGTACAATGTCATGGTAGATGAGATTAATTCTATGGCATCTAAAAATGTCTAGAATCTTGTCAAGTTGCCTGATGGTGAAAAGGCTATTAGATGTAAATAGGTCTTTAAGATAAAAATAGACTCATTAGGAAATACTGAAAGATATAAAACTAAACTTGTTGCCAAAGGATTTGCTCAGCAAGAGGGAATCGATCACATAGAGACCTTTTCTCCTATATCTAAGAAGGATTCCTTATGAGTGATTATGGCATTGGTTTCCCATTTTCATTTGGAACTGCATCAAATAGATGAGAAAACAATGCTCCTAGATAAAGATCTAGAGGAAGAGGTTTATATGAAACAACCGAATGGAGTCTCCTCTAATGATGGTGAGTATTTGGTGTGCATGTTTATGAAATCCATAGATGGATTGAAACAAGCCTCCCATCAATGGTTTTTGAAATTCCATGATATCGTCTCTTCATTTGGTTTTATAAAGAGCGATGCATATATCAAAAAGTTAGTGGGAGTAAAAATTGTTTCCTTATTCTATATATGGATAATATTCTACTTACCACCAAAGACAAGGGTTTGTTATATAAGGTAAAACAATTTCTTTTTAAGAATTTTGATATGAAGGATATGGGTGAGGCATCTTATGTCATTAGTATTAAGATCCATAGGGACAAATCTCAATGCATTTTAGGTATATTCCAAGAAACTTATATCAATAAGGTCTTAGAGAGATTTCGGATGAAAGATTATTCACCGAGTATAACACCTATTATGAAGAGTGATGGGTTCAATTTGAACCAGTGCCCAGAAAATGAGCTTGAAAGGGAACAAATGAAAGTATTTCATATGCTTTTGCAGTAGGACGCCTAATGTATGCTCAGGTTTGTATAAGACCTAACATTTCATTTGCTATTAGAATGTTGGGAAGATATCATATTAATCCAGGTATAGACTACTAGAGAGCTACCAAAAAGGTGATGAAGTACCTTAAAGTGACCAAAAATTACATGCTTATGTATAGGCAAACTGACAATCTCGAGCTAGTGGGCTATTCAAATTCTGACTTCACTTGTTGTGTTGATTCACGAAAATCAACATCTGGATATGTGCTTATGTTTGCTAGTGGAGTTATATCCTAGAGGTGTTTAAAGAAAACTTTGACTGCTACTTCTACCATGAAGGTTGAGTTCATTTCTTGTTTTGAGGCTACCTCACATGGTGTATGGTTGAAGAGTTTCATAAATGGCCTTAGAATTGTGGATTCCATTTCTAATCCATTGAGAATATACTGTAACTATTCAGCTGCAGTTTTTTTTTTGGCTAAAAACAATAAGAGGTTTAGTCAAAGTAAGCACATTGACATTAAATATCTGGCCATTAGGGAATGTGTCAAAGAGAACAAAGTAGTCATTGAACACATTAGCACTGAATTGATGATTGATGATCATTTAACAAAAGACATGCCACCAAAGAGTTTTAAGGATTAATCGATTCCATTATGTGATTTATTATATGTATTTTCACAAAACCCTTTTCAATTTTTTTCTCATTCTAGTGTAAGCATTTTTATTTTGAGAATAAAAAATATTATGGACCTAGAATAAACATAAAGTTTTATTCATCCAATTAAAGTATAATAAGAAATAGAATGCATCGTGATATTTAATGTGTTCAAATTAAATTTGACGCTTTAAATTGTTTAAATTAAAAAAAATGACAAAGAATTGACAATGTCTATATTTATTACGTTAGTTTTGATGTGGCAATAAATAATAATAGTTGTTTAGAGATTATGTCCTACAATACCACATAAGCGCTATGTAGAAGCAATCATATATTCAAAATTTTAAAATATAATAATTAATATAATTAGGAAAAACACATCTTAAAATATTTAACTTTTGATAATTTTTCAATTCAGTGCCTAAGTATTTAAATTTTCAATTGAGTATCCAACGTTTTAAACCTTAAAAATTATGTTTAAAACGTTAGTTTTTATAAATATGACTAATAGATAAACATTTATGTAATATTTAGTAGACATGTCACATCTTCAAAAATAACCTTTTGAATATACTTATTAAGGTTTTAAAAAATTAGTTACTCAATTGAAAAGTTTAAAAATTTGAACACTGAATTGAAAAATTTTAAAAGTTTAGCCACTTTTAAATATGTTATTCTATAAAATTATTATTTTAATTAATAAAATATTTTCTTAAATATTTTTTGAATTTAATAATTTTTTGCCTAACTAAATCCCTAACTTTAATTTCATAATCCCTAAATTTTTCACCTCCACCCTATCCCTATACCATCATCTCTCATCGTGTGCTCCGTGTCATTTCACCTTATGCTTTCATCGTGAACTATTCTTCTTTAATTGCAAAGATCTTTTGAACACTTTTCGCCTCTTTCTTCTTCTTCTTCTTCAGCTATGCATTCTTCGTTGATCCATCATCTGCAATCTTCTCTCTGTCATGTTCTAGTTTCCGAACATCTCATAGAAGCTATCCATCTTGGCCTTAAGTCTTGTGACATTGAGGAATTCTTGGGTTTTACTTGTTCACCAACTAGTATTTCTAACTTTATGCCTTTCTTTTGGGTTAGTTTTCCAAGTTTAGTAGATGCTTTGAGTACGATAAAAAGAAGATAAGGGCTAGGAAATTGTTGTAGCTTTTTTTTATGTACACCTTTTTGCAAGCAATTAAGGAATGACAACAGTTAAAGGAAGTGAACGTAAGAATGTCAAAATCGGCCCGACCTACTCGGCTCGTTTTTAGCCCCGATTGACTGAGCCATGGGCTGGGTTAACCAAGCTAGGGGGCTACAGGCCTACCATGGTTAGCCCGAGCTGGCTATGGGCAACCCATAGCCAGAAGTTACTTCAAAACGACGTCATTTTGGAAGTTTTTATTTAAAAAATAATGATGGGCTGATTCAACGAGCCACGGGCAGGTCAACCTATGGTCAAGCCAAGTTATGGGTCAATTCATCCCAACTTGCCAGGCCAGGGGCCACCATGGCCCGGGAACAGACATCCCTAAGTGCAGCTCGAGAATGATTTTTAGGGATTTAACCCTTTTATGTGTCCCTTTGTAGAAAAGAGAGAGATTGGAACATAAATCAAATTTTCTTTCATTTCTATATTCAGAATATTAGGTTCAATGGAAAGAAAAACAAAACAAACAAGCAAAATTCTCTATTTGAACAAGTTTGATGATGCTACGCAAATAAAAAATCCATAATTTCTCTATTGAGTATGTTCTTACTGACAGTATTTTCTTAGTAAATGAGACAAAAGAAGGTGTCAAGGTCAAGCTAAAATATTGGAGGGATACATTAGAGTTAAAGGGTTTTAAGTTGAGTGTGACTGAGACTGAGTACTTAGATTGTAACTTTTGAGTCATAGGATGGCTACCAATATGAAGATAAAGATTGAATCAAAAGTTATATCATGGAAAAAGTGTTTTAAATACCTAGTGTCTATCATCCAAAGTAATAGAGAGATCGATGAAGATATAATTCATCGTATCATATTAGAGTAGCTTAAATAGAGAAATGCATAAGGGTTTTCATGTGACAAAAAGATACCACTAAAGCTTAAAGGTGAATTCTATCACTTAATAATTAAGTCGGCCATGCTATATGGGGTAGAGTGTCGACCTATCAAATAAGTGCATAGCTATAGGCTAATGGTAGTGAATATGAGGATGCTCTGTTAGATATATAACCTTACCAGAAGAGATAGAGTCAAGAATGTAATGATAAGAGATAAATTAAAGATGACTGATATTAATAAAAATTTGACAGAGATAAGACTTAAGTGCTTCAAACATATTAAAAGAAGATATTATGACGCTCCAATGAGAAGATGCGAGAAAATAGTACTTAAAGATTATAAGAGGAAAAAAAAAAGAAGGCCTAGGAAGAATTAAAGAGAAGTAGTCAAGAATGATATGATTGTTGAAACTTACTGAGGACATGATCTGAAATAGAAAACTTTGACGTAATAAGATATAGATAAAGGATCTCTCATAGAAAGGTCATTCTAGTTCTCTTAGGTATTTTAGACATTTTCCTTCAAGTTTTTTCATTTATAGTTAGCTTTTTTTAAAATGTGTAGTACTTACCTCTTAGTTATTTACTCTAGACAGTGTTATAATTAGCCTAATTTTGTTCTTAACATAACTGATTTGAATTAATATTGTACTCGTCTTTTTATAATTTGTGTATTCAATTTATTATTTTATTTATTTATTATTAATCTTTCCCATGTTCAATATGTACGATATTATGTATTGTATATTTTTATTTTTTATTTATATATATATAGTTATACTATCATTTTACATGACATGTAGTCTATTAGAAATAATCTCTCTATTAAGTAGAAGTAATGTTGTATACTACTGAACCTCTTTAGACCTTACATTTTAGTGAAACTCACACTTAGTGTTGTTGTTATAGTATGTTCTACTTCTTGTTTTTTCAATCTTAGACTTCTATTTCTTTAATTAGACTTTGCTGAGACGATATAGATTATAACTAAGGGCCTGTTTGTTTTTTTTTTAAGTTTCTTGTTGTGGTTTTTGTAAATTTAAAAACGTTCATTAAAATCGATGTTTGGTTAAACACGTTTCTATATTTCGTTTTTAAAAATAAAAATACGGCAACCATATTATGAAAACGTAAAAACAACGTTTCTGTGATTTTTGAAAACAGGTTTTCATCTTTTTTGAAACGGTATTTTTCACAAAAACAAATAATATTCTCTCTCCTCCTCGCCAACTTCATCTTCTAAATCTTCAATATCTCCAGGTTTGTTTTTGTATCTATGCTTCTGCGATTTCTCTTTTTTATCTTGTCCATAACATCATACTCGTCATACTTCTTATGACTACTTTCTTGTTTTCTCTTTATGGTACTCTGATCTGAGTATATTGTAACAAAATAGAGAATAAGCGTGATGGAAAAGAGATATGAACTAACATAGATATACGAAAAGGAAGAGAGATATGAAGATATAACCATACTTACTAAAGATAACCAGATAAAACTTCTGCTTTAAGCATAAGTTTTTGAATTTTTTTAGGTTGATAAAGAAGATGCTGCACTCTTGTTCTTACTCGATCTATTTCGGTTCTTCAGTTTTTATTGCACTTTCTCTGCTAAACAACACGAAAATTTTGTCTTTATATGGCAAACTTATCTTTTATAAAGAACCAACACAGACCATGAGATAACGTAAACCGAAGGCTCTGTTTTCTTGATCCTCACGTTAAAGTTGAGACAGCTAATTTTAAAGTTGAGACAGGTATAGCCTATTGCTTCTTCTTCATGTATTTGTAGGTAATTGCTTCTTGGACTGCACGTCATTTAATGTGGAAAACTTTGTCTTCTTGTGTTCTTGTCGTTGAAAGTTAGGGACAAAAATATTAGTTCTTGAATCTGAACCAGTCCATGACATGGTGCTCATTTCTTGTCCATTTGTCCCTTTTGATACCATTTAAAGTTAAACTGCAGTGATTTTATCTTGGACTACAAGTGCTTCACGTCATTAATAAATGTTGACAAACATTACCTGAAAACGTTGATAACATGTTTATACTAGTTGCATAATTTTGTTTTTGTGTTTAATTATGAATCTCAACCAAATTGGTTTTTGTTTTTAGTTTTTATATTACAAATCTTAGTCAAATAGGTTTTTGTTTTTTAAACACAAAAATAGAAAATTAAAATTAAAATCCACAACAAAAAAACAGAAGTGAAACCAAACCACCCGTAAGTAGTCTTTTTCTTTTACTAACTTGAAATCCAAATGTATGAGAAATGTCAGTAAAGTGGTTAATAAAATTAATTAGGTTAATTATTTTATTTAAATGAATTAAACTTACTAATTTTTATAATTAATTTTTAATGATTGAATTCCACAATGCCATATCCATATGGTGCTTATGTAGTAACATGAGATCCAATCTTTAAAAAAATATTATTACAGACATAGTAGATAATTAAAGTGGTTAACTCTTTCTTATATTTAAGGTTCAATTTAAATAATTCTTCAATAAAATGTTAATTTTAAAATATTAAATTTAATTTTAAATAACTTATATGCAGATGTAGATGAAGAATTTTTTTTCCCTTTTTGCCTTTCTAAAGATAAAATTCAACATTAAAAAATAGTACGATGTTCGTTTCACTGTAGAGTAACGGATAAAAGATTTATTAATACAGTAGGTGCAATTAAAAAATTTTAGCGGCAGTAAGTGAACATGTAATTCTTTTTAATTTGAAATATTTGATTAAGAGTGAAAATATATTAAAATTTATAAATATTATTTAGATAAATTTTATTATTAAATTTTAAAATACAAATATAACTATAAATTATTTATTAATTTTGTCTATTAATTCTGAATTATTAATTTATTAAATAACTTTTAAAATAAATTTGACAAAATTTTTAGATATACACTAAAAAATAACATTTATAATTTTATTGATATAGAAAGTAAAAAAAAAAAGATATGAAAGGAGTATACATCAGCCAATGATCCAAACCGTTAGGCTTACCACGATCCTATCCGTTCGATCAATTGACTTCAAACATTGATCGGGCCTCCTCCTAATTCAAATGTTTTATCCACTTCTTCCGTTCAAAACCTGTATCGCATGTCCGTTTTGTTTACAGGCCCGCTAATTATGGCATCTGGGTAGATAAAGAAATTAAAGACGACCTTTCTTTCACACATCTGCAAAACCACCTTACCCATTTTTTTATTTAAAACACATATTTATCTATCAATTTACGTCTTCTACTAGCGTTTACTAAAAAGATTATACTTAGTTATATTCGTGAACTAAGATGAGTGGACTGTTTTAAAAGAACTATGCTTTTGTCTAGTAATAGAATTTGTAATTCTTATCATTCGTGTGTATCGTAAATTATAAATAATAATACGTAAATTAAGTGACGGAGCCAGAAATTTAAGATAGGAGGGCCCAAATAAAATATAGATTTTTCAAAAAAATTTATATCAAAACTAAATAAAAAATAAAGTTTTATTAAGAATATAAAATAGTTAAAATTACAATGATCCCCGCCTAC
>JANZXR010000003.1:16795067-16805421 GCA_027575705.1 Erythroxylum echinodendron
TCTGTCCTCGAGACGGAGACAATTGTCCCCTGCAACCAAACAGCTCACTGTCTCCAATTTCTGTTCCGTTCCGTCTCTACATTTCCGTCTCGTTCCGTCCCAGCACCATGGGGACAGTAACCAAACAGACTGTAAGATCTCATCTTGGCAATAAAATTGTGGCAGAAAAGGGCGGTCAGTCCCATGGGACAATTAATTATTGGGAATTTTGGAAGTTGGGTTCGGGGCCAAAGAACATAGAAGGAAGCGTAAGCTACTAGATGAAGGCACACGCCGCCACCGGTAAATGGCGAAGTCATTCCACTTTAAGTCAGCTAGGTAAACCCATACGGAAATCGGCGAACTTTCCAGCCAGCATCTACTGACACTTAAAAGGAAGTGAAAGTAAATTTAAAATTTGAAGGGAAAGGTTCTGAGATGATCTATTATAATTTCTTTTTCAATACTCTTTTGCCATTAATTTGATGCGTCTGGTAACTCTACCATCCACCATAAAGTGGGTGCCACTGCCACATCTATTGGCTACGGCATATGACCTAAAACACTTTCGCAATTTCGTTTTTGCAGGACTTAGTAAAGATTAATTAATTGTTACCATATCTAACTTGTCAGTAAGAAGCATACGAAAAGCCTTAAAACATTATAAAATTCAGAAAACCTCTACAAATGTCTTTTCTTTTTTAACATTATATTATATGATTCTCCAAAGATCTTAGAATGCCGTAGAGGACGGCATCTGCTATGCGGCAGACTCAAAGAAATAACAAACATCGTGTTTACAGTAATTATATTTTTCCTTAAAAGAGGACACAAATCCTGTCAATTTGCGATGGCATTTACTTTCTTTTGTATAATAAAGAAAATGCGACAGAATATGGAATTCATATTTTGGTACATTGCACATGGGACATCGCTAACAAAGACCAAGGCTTAAGGCAAAATTAATGCCTACTTTTTTCCGGGAAAAGAAGCAATGTTTTTGCGCAATCGTAAGATCTTAAATAACATACTAGAAATGTTAACGTGCAGCTTCTTTCCCGTTTCTTTATCTCATTTTTTAAAATTTATTATTCACATTAGTCAAAATAAATAAAAAGTTCCCTTGCAAATGCACTCCGCCATCGTTGCCTATAGCTTTTTTTCTATGACCTGAAACAAATGACCCTTACCAAAAGTCGCATAGAAAAGTAGAAAGTAGAAACCATGGCCTAGTCAAATCCAGCTCCCCACAACATATAATTATAGTAGTAACCCAAATCTTAATCCTTTACTCCTCAAGACAACGCTTGCCCCTCTCCCTCTCCGGAAATTGACAGCCAGCCAAGCCAACTCCCCGATAAGTACCCTACATATTTTGAAGAGGAAAATTAACATCAAATCAACACCTCCACCCACCGAGCCGAGCCGAAAGATTTGTAAACGGAACGAGACAGACAAGAACCAGGGAGGCCGTGATTGACTAGGCCCGTGGGATCCACCGTCCCTTTCGGACCCGGACTTGACCAAAGATTTCAAACCGATTAAATAAAATATTTAAAATAGATTGGAAACACGCCCCAAACTAGTAACGAATAGATAGACGAGAAAAAGAAACGCACCAAAACGAAGACGAATAAAAGTAAGCAGCCTGTGATGGCCTAAGTATCTGCACCCACGCGCCTGCGGCGTAGTCACAATCATCGCTCTTATATATCTTCCTCTATCTCTCTACTTTCTTTCTCTTCAGTGTCTCCACTATATAAACTTCTTACTTCTTCGCCATTCTCATCTTCAATAGCAGACACTTTATACATCTCCTTCCCCCTCCCGCTGGTTCATACATACACTGACAACCTAACTTAGGTGTTTATTTGACTCTTTGCTTTCCAACTCTCTTTCTCTTTTTAACATGGTTATTGAAGAGTACAACAACAAGAAGCGAGTCAGGGATGATCCGGACGAGTTGGGACTCAAGTCTCCCGAGGTTAAGAGAATTAGAGACGACTTGTTGGGTGTCGTGGATGACTCTGATCCTGATCCGGCTAGTCAGGATCTTGACTCAGTTATGAAGAGTTTCGAAGAAGAGATTTCAGCTTCTACGGCGTTGCCGCTGCCTGGGGTGGACCTGACTTCGGAGTCCGGTGAATCACAGCCGGTCCTTGTCCACCTTTTAGAAGCTTCGGATGATGAGCTTGGCTTGCCACCATCAACTTCACTAAATTCTTCAAGTGAGGTAAGTAAAAACGAGTTGAACGACTTGGTGAGAGTGGACTCGTCCGAGTCTTTTGAAATGGGCGGGTTATGGGGATTCGAGGATCAGATACCGAGTTATGACTCGTTTGGACTGGCAGTTGATGAGCCTTATGATACGGGTTATGTAGCGTTCGATGACGGGTTGTTTGAATACTCCAATGTTTGTTTCGAGTCGTCGGAATATTGCGATTTCTCGTAACTCCTTTGAGGCGACGCCAGCCTAGGAAGGTGGAGACACGACCGTTTTAAGGGTCCGTTGTGGATGCACGTTTTCTTATTTATTTTACTTCTTGTAAATCTTTACTTGAAAACTTCTTTTTTATTTTTTCCCAAAGAAACCCAAATCATAAATCATATATGTAGGAGTAGTTATGTTGCAGAACTTCAGAGAGAGGAATTGATTCGTTTCTTTTCTTTTTCTAATGTTTCGAGCATTCGACGAATCTGTCCGTCCTGTAAGTCTGTAATTGTACAAGACATGTTTTGTTGTGTTTTATTAATGAAATTGAATGTAAAATTATTTCATCCAACTGTGAGGAGATGTTTAAAGACGCCCTTAAACTTACGGAGTATAAGGGAGGGCGCCAATCTTTCCTGCAAGCAAGGCTGGAGAGAAGGGGATGGAGAGGTACAAAGAGGAAGAGGAGAATATTATGTTATATCTGATTTCATTCTAAGTACCAATCTTTCTTGATTTCAATCTAAATACTAATCTTTCTTGCAAACTGGCGATAGGTGAGCATTACATATTACATCTTGTTTCATTTTAATCAATAAAAATAATTTTTTTTAAATATGTAATATTTAATTTATCCTACAATATGTAATAGATTTCCAAGCTCGTTACAAGGAGTTCACCTTCTGCTAGCTTTTCTCTTCCATATTAAACACAGAGAAATAGAGAGAGAGAGAGGTGAGAAGATCTCTCTGTATATTTCAATCTTCCTCCTTTACACATGATCAAAATTTCCGGCAACTACATATCCCTTCTTGTCTAGCTTACAGAATACAAATGAAAGCTAAACAAAATTGTTGACATGTACATATAAAGCCATACATTTTCTTTGGTTGGTGAAAAGATTGAATCTTTTTCTTTAAATGGGACATTTTTGAATTGGGGTTCTTGAAAGATTGCTGCTAGTTTTGATTTGGCTCCAAAAAATGGCAACAAAAGAGGCACAAGTTTGTAGCCTTTCAATTGTTTCTCTTCTAGAAGATGTCCTTAAAGAACATGGTACTCATTTAACCAATATTGTGGCTTCAAGAAAAGATGACGAAGCTTCTATGATAAATCTTTTCTTCTCTTTGTCTTTTATTCTTTTTGTGTCTTTATGCCATTTTTTTTTCTTTTTTCGCCTCTTCTTATGCTTGCTTGCTGATGGTGACTTTGAGAAACCTCTCTCTTCTATTCACGATCGAATTTTCCTCTTGTTAAAGTGTCTTTGGTAAGGTAGCTTATCTTTAATGGATTCCGTCGTTGATTGATTCATGAGAGGCTGACTCACGGTGAAACATTTGAATTTGATATATGGAACTGTGTAGTATTACATATGTTTTGTTATATGAGCATATAATAGTCATTTATTATTATTATAAATACATTACATTGCATTCCATCCATCTTTCAAATAACATTTCACTATATTACCTTATGAATTCTTCCATCCCTCTTGATAGGTATGCATTAGTCTATGTTTTTCAATGTAATTAACATGTGTTTTCTTACATACTTGTTGATTTTTGTTATAGTTTAGGATTCATTTTGTATAAATTTGCTTAGTTTGATTTCTATTGTTGTTCTTTTGTGTTTAATGTTAATTTAGGGTAAGAATTGACTATTTGTTGTGTAGGAAGGAGGATGGAGCAACTTGGAGATTAAGCTAGAAATCAAGAAGAGAAGAAAAGAAGAGTGCATTTGTGACAAATTCCCACGATCGTGGGAATCATAATCCTAGACAATATGCGGGGCTTCATTAAACTTAGGATTTTTGGACTATTTAAGCATTATTAAGCCTCCATCTTAGGAGAGGACAAAACCCTTCTGTAGAAAGACCATCTTTGGAGTAAATAACATATGTTTAGAGCCTCGGGGAAGGATTGAAATCAAGGATCATCGTTAAGATTGGACAAAATAACACATAAACACCAAAATTTCCAAATTTTGCCAAAGAAGAGAAGGAGTCTTGTTATTCAATTTTCTGTCAATTTTACTTCTTTTATTTTTTGTAAAATAGTTTATTTAAATGTTGACGATGTTATGAAGACCATGTTAGGTTGGTTTAGTTTTAGGGATTGCTTTTGACCTATTTTGTCAAAACTCCTATTTTGTTGAATTGAATGGAGTTGTCTTTGATAATTGTTGATTTAAATTGCTATCTTGTAATATATCGAGAAAGTGAGTAAGATAAATTTATGTAGGATTGTACAACGAGAGTTGACGACCTATAGACATACAATTATCACGTTAATTGAATAGTTAGAAGAGAGATCTTAGCTAGTCAATTGATCACCCATAAGATAATTTAATAACTAGTTGAATAGGCTGAGTCATTGGGTAGGTTGAAAGATCGTTCAATTGATTCCGTTAAATTCAATTAGTGACAATTAATTACACCTTGAGAGAGGGTAGTTATTACATTCGAAAATCTAAGGTGAGACACAATTCAATCAATAAAATGGGAGGGAGAAAAAATAAGAAAAAAAGTAATATCTAGTCTTTAGATTCTTAAATTCCGATTTTTCTGCATGTTGGTATTGTCTATTATTTTGAGTTACTCTTTTAATTTTCATTTAATTTTCTAGATTATTTACTTTTAACAATTTCGTTTCTTAAACAAAGTTTTACATAAATTAAGTGGTGTCTTGGCATCAATCCCTGTAGGATAGATATCTGTTCTTTTAAGGTACAAGTCATAACTCGTTCACTTGCAGTTTTTAAGCGTAAAATAAGTAGATAGGTTTTAGCATCAACAAGATTTTGATGTCGTTCCCAGGGATTGATTGTTTAGCATCTTGTTTAATTTAGATTACTTCGATTTAAGAGTTTTTGATACTTTTTCTTCTGTAATTATAGGTACATGAACACAAGGAATTTTATTATAAGCATATGGTTAGGATTCTGCTATGCATTGATTGAGAGTTTTGATACTTTTCACCTTAAATTCTTGAGTGCATTGAATGGAATCTTGGTAAGGGTGTAAAGATATATGTTTTGGATTTCAATGCGATTGTTAAGGTGATTACTATTAATATAGCTTAGGAAGCTAATTTTAGGATAATTTGATTCTACTTGTATATTAATTTGATTTGATAGGATATGATGATATATAGTATAAATGGATAGGTTACAATTGATGATAAATTGATGTTGTAAATTTATAATTTTGATTATAATTTTCTTGAGGACAAGCAAAAATTTAAGCGTGGGATGTTTGATAGATAGATATTTGACTATATTTTACAAACTATATTTGATTTATTTTGCTTGATATTTTATACTTTTATCCTACATATGGTACTTAATTCATTCCAAGTGTGTGTACAGATGATAATTGCCTTCATGGTCATTCCAAGTGTGTGTACAAATGATAATTGCCTTCATGGACTTAAAGGAAAAGAATTCGGTTGAAAATACGACATAAAACGAAGAATTGACAAATATAAAGGAATGCACGACCGTGCACCTGCCTGCACACTTCTTTGAGGTTGTCCATTTTTGCTATATTTAGAGAATTCTAGTTATGTATGGTCTGATACACGGCTGTGCAAAAAGATCGTGCATTTCCCTAGAACCCTAAATTTCATTATGAAGAGATATTTTGGGAGGTGCAACAGAGGACAGTCGGTAAGGAGTTGAAGAGCAGACATGGGGAGGCGATTCCATAAGTGGAACTCATTCTTTAGGTTTAATTTTGGTCCAGAAAAGTGGAAAAACACAAAGGAACTATCGAAAGATCCATTGAAATATAAGATCAAGCCTCTACATTGCAAGAACATTCGATAGGAGACAATCAAAAAGAATTAGAATTATGAATCCATTATTTTCGATTTGTATTTCTGTTTATGTTTGTTTGATTTTGTATTCGATTATGTGTAATTAAATGTCCAATTAGTATTTAGGTTAGTATTTATGTAGGTTAATACTTTGATATAATTTGATTATTTTATTAACGCAGTTGGTTGTTTGATATATAGTGATTTGATTACACATCTTATTTATGTTCTAATAACCCGAGAATAGTAGATCATAATCTGATTTCATATGTAAAGATTGAGAAATCCTACTGTGATCAAATCTATTGAAATTAGAAGGAGTTGATTGCAACCTTAAAGATAAAATGATATAAATCTTTCATATTAGGGTCAAACCTAATAAAGGGGCTCATAAATCTGTAACACAATCCTATAAGATTTAACCTGATTAATTCGGTTAGAGACCTTAGGATTATTTGTTAGTAGACTTAAGGTTAGCTATAAGGTTACTATAGGAGACTCCACGGTCCAATACATCAACAAAACAAATGTATAATAAAAGATCAATATGTTAAGTGTTTAAGGTGATTTGAACCTATATACTAATTTTTGATGACAATAGTTTTTAAAGAGAATTCCACTATCTTTGCATTCATTATCCTTTCCTATTTCTTTAATTGTTTTAGTTTTATTTTATTTTTATTAAAAATCTAAAATGAATCCGTAGGCTAGATAATAGGGGAAGGGTAATTACTAGTACTCACTGTCCTTGTAGGATCGACCCGTACTTGTCGGTACTAGCTACAGCTACAACGTACACTTGTAATATTATAATATTGACTAACTCACAAAATAGTCAATCAGAGACTTCAGTTGGGATTATAGGACCTAAATCCTTAGTCTAATCTGGTACGAGATTCGACTTTATGTCTGTCTCACTCATTTATATTATGGTTGGCATCTAACAAGAAACTTAGGCTATATATAATAGAATATAATGCAAATGGATGTAAAATTAGAAAATTGTTGCTTGGGAGGGATGAAAGGGTTCATAATATAATATAGTAAAATTTTGTTTGGAAGATGGATAGAATGAAATGTAATGTAATGTATGTATAATAATAATGAATGACTTTTCTACCCTTAATAAAACAAAATATATGTTAATAGGGTTGAATGTATAATTAATATTATAAAAAATTATTAAGGTTATATTAAGTAGTATATATTTATCATTTTATATTCCATCATAAACCTCCAAATCGGAGGTAACTCATTTTTATTGTTTAAGATGAAATGTGCAACCCTCCCTTTCTATCTTATTCCATTTCATTCAATTATAAACCCTCCTCCTAAATGATGAAATGATATTATATTCTATTCTATTACTAAATACCCTCAAATTTACCCTAACTAACTATTCCTTTATACCATGCTTGGAGGCATAAGAGAATTTGGATCACCTTTATTTTAGTTGTAGATATTGCTCATTTCTATGGAACCACATCCTTAAACTCTTCAGACTGCATTGTAATGACTTGGAGTGGGCATATATAATCTCTTGGGCTTCCAAAATCGATTTCTATAACAAAGGAGATCAAAGATTGTTTAAAATGGCTTTTGGTGTGGTAATTTACTACATATCACATAAAAGGAATAAAAAAAATGTTTGGCAATAAGGCACACAATGTTAAAACCAACCTATCGATTCTAATACTCAAGATTAGAACAATTAACATTGCTTGAAGATCAACAATATATCTCGTGAAATATGTATTAAGTGGAACTTATGATAGGCTTTCCTTAGTTTGGTTTATTCTGAACAAAGTTACATAAGTTGATCTATCTTTGAGTTGTATTTGTAATTAGATACATTTTTCTTCTAATGAATTTATTTATCTTCCAAAAAATCATTTACTATTCAAAATGAAGTAATGTATATATATATATAAATCATAATTATGATTTTGAAAAAAATTGATTATTAGACATTATTAGTTTTAATAACTAAAATAATTAATATAACTATTGTAATAAGTGATTTTAGAAAATTAGGTGTAGTGATAAAAAAAGTATAAAAGAAAAAGAAGAATAAACAACTTCCATAAAATTTTTAAATAAGTTTTCATTGATACAAAGGCGGGGGGAAGTAATAAAAGGATGGGATAAAAGATATGGTGTTGAATTTGATTAAGAGAAAATGTATATAAAAATTTCAAAGGATTAGATATATTTGAATTTTAGAACCTTATTAAAATTTAAATTGTTCAAAAGTTTAAGGAATATAAAGTCATATTTTGTAGTCATGCTTGTCATTTCACATAAAAAATTAAATCCATCACAAAAATACTAATAGGAAATAACTCTTAGAAACGCTTATAGCAAAATATATCACTTAAATAACAATTTTCAAAAGAGTAGGTATTAAAACTACGACTTATAATATGGAGATAATAATATTGAATGAAAATATATATTATACTTTAATATGTACAAATATATTTATCTATTATAATGTTGTAGTTATGGTAAATTGTATGTGAAGATCTCTAACATTATTAACGTTTAATAATTCATAAGAACTTTAGAAATGAAAAATTATAAGTACAATTATCTATAAGAAGTGTTTGCAAATTTGTTAAAGGAAACATTTTATTTAATTATTTATTATATATTAACTATTTGAATTTTTATATCGTATGTGTGAAGGATGGTATGGAGAATAAAAGGAAGATGTATAGTTTATTTAACAAATTAAATGAACTGAAGCTCATAAAAATGGGCAAATTTGAGTTCTATATTCAAGTTGAAAGCATAAATAGATTAAATTTGGACTCTAAAATAAGAGAAAATTATTTTACAACATTTATATATTTTCAAAGTTCAAGTAGGTGACCGTGACTCTAGTATATATATATATATATATATATATATATATATAAACCGAACCGAACCGACCGGTCTAATCGGGAAAACCTTGAACCGGCCAGTCGTCCAGTTTGGTTCTATATAATAACTTTTAAGTAAAAAAACCTGTCAGTTTATGGGGGCTAAATTCTCGGTTTGGTATAAATTAAATTTTTAATTCATGATTTGTGGCAAAAAAACAGGAGGGTATGGAAACGGACACTTCGCTGGTGGGGATGGTATCACCCCGCCAAATTGGTTGGCGGGCCCAAAAATCCGAAATTTGTTTTTTTAATTTAGTTAATTTACGGTTTTATTTTTTAAGGTTTTGTTTTGTTTAGGGTTGTCTTTTTTTAGCATTAAATTTTTTTATTTTAGGGTTAAGTTTTATTCAGAGTTTAGAACATCTATACAAATTAAATTTGAAGTACAAGTTTTAATTTGTTATGTTTTCATTTATTGAAATTATTTTGAATTAATTTAATTTTTCTACAAATTTTATAATATATACATTTGACAATTGAAAAATATTTAAAGTTATGTTTTATAAAAAAAGGCAAATCAATTTTATTGCATTAAATAAAATCACTACTGTACATGACTTGAAGAGGGACAATTTGAAGCATTATGACCTAGCATATTATAATTACGGCACCTTCGCGGAGAATTAGGACACTGTCTATCCATCTCATTTCGTATTCAAGCACTTTTCACTTTGCCCCTCTTTTTAGCCAACCTTGACCTGCGAATTTTCAATGAAAAATCTGTTTCCTTCCAATAATCTGGATGTTGAAGCAGACAGAACTGACCGGAATACGTATTTCTGTATACCGTAAGACTGTAAACAGGATGGATATGAACTGTCGGATGAATGTTAGATCTCAAACATGCAGCAAAGACGTGAGAACATAGAAAATGAAGCTCTGTCCACTTTTCCGCAGGTACAGGTTCTTTCTTGAAAGTTAAAATTTTGAATATTTCCTCCCCAATTATTATTCCCATGACGAGCAGTGATCACACTGTATGTACCATACCTCGAGTCATATAATTGGACAATATGCTTTCGGCCTTTTGCTTCATTTGCCAAATATTTGTGCCAAATGTTGATCGAATAATTATTCCGTGCTTTGAGTATGATTTTTTGATTTTCCTGGAATAATTTAACTGTTTGTTCTAAAGTAAAGCGAACACAGGCAGTGATTGGCAAATGTCGTGCCCCTCTGAGGATGTTATTAAAGCATTC
>JANZXR010000003.1:16805521-16816244 GCA_027575705.1 Erythroxylum echinodendron
CGCGGTTTCTATTTTAGTTAATTGTTGTTTAATTTGTATACATTGTGTTTCTAATTCTTCAAGCCTATTGTCTATATAAACTCGATGTTATATATATATTATAAAGAAATAAACATATATATATGATATGTTTATTTCTTTATAATATTGAAGATATTACACAATTTTTGTTTCTATGGTAATGATTGTACTTCTAAGATGATTTTATTTACCGTCCATTAAGTTATTTTTTTTCAAAAATGGCATTAAGTTATTTTAATTACACAAGATTGTTTTTTATATTCTCTAATTATAGATTTTAATTTTTAAAATATATTATGTAAATTTATTAATATTTTAAAAATTTTATTTTTTAAATGTTAAACGTTCTTATTATACATGTCAAATACTTGAAAATTAATTTATCAAAAAGTTAATTTTATTAAAATTAATCTTTTATATTTTTGTTTTACGTTAATATTTTCATAAAATTGGCACGCATTACAAATTAAATTATTTGAAAGATGTATCGCTACAAACAATAAAAAGTTACATAATATCTTTGACATGTAATAAGGTAAACATGAAAACTTATGTAATTTGGCTTTATGCCTCTACTGATTTTTTATAAATTCACATCTTTTTAAAAAATAAGTATTCAAAATTAAATGATAAGAATGAAGTCCTAAATATAATATGGAAATAAAGAAAAATTAAAAGGATTGAGGGGAATCCCTGGGTACGAACATCGGGTCGTCTCCATTTTTTGGGGTGCTCGAACCGCCTTAATTGCATGTTGCAGAGACCTTTTGGCACATGGAACGTCTAAGTCTAACGCACCCCATCCGATCAAAAACAGAATGAGGTGCCACTGCCATTGCCATACGCCGTCCCTTTGTCCTTCAAATGTTGAAAATTGAAGACTAATTTTGACAAAGCCCACCCCAACTTGAAACTTCTACGGATGTCACACTTAACATCCTCAGCATATTTACTTGCTTGACCTCTGCCTTCACTGGCTATTTACTATTTTTGTTTTCTCGCAAAGATATTTGTACTTACAGCTAGCTTGCTTCTACGTTTTTACTAGTTAATTTCTTTTTCTTGTTCTTTTTCTCGCTAAGCAAGCGTCGCGGATCGGAAGATAAAGAGGGAAACCGAGTAAGGTCATAAACAGAGATCGGACAGTAACAGCAGCGGAAGAAGAACTGCAACAAAACAAAACATGAAGATTTTTGTGAAAACTTTGAAGGGAACTGCCTTTGAAATCGAAGTGAAACCTGAAGATAAGGTTCGGTTCTTCTCATTTATTGAACTTTTGTTTTTTGTTTTTTCAGTTGCGGATTTACGAAATTCTGCTGCAAAAATGACGTATGTCTTTGGCTTCACTGAATCGTCTATGGTTCTTGATTGGCTTTTGTCTTGGAGATCTTTTTCTTTAGGTTCCATTTTAATCGGCTTAGGTTTAGATAGTTTTTAGTGGAATTTAGGTTGTCCAGTAGTGAATTGGAGATTTTGATTGTTTGGGTTCAGTTGCAATGGTTATGTCTTGCTATTTAGAGCTGTGTTTTGAGACTGTTGCTACTTGACCTTGAATTCGTCGTCTTTCCTCTGGGATTTTGGGGCTTTTCGGTGCTTAGTACTATTTTGATTGTTTAGCTTGAATTCATAGTTTCTTGTTAGTTTTCAAAGGTTCTGCATTAAGTAGAGGTTGAGTTTGAAAATATGAATAGGGCAAGCATGTATATATATGACTGAATCTAATAATTTGATTCAAAAAGGAAGGCTTTCGACAATGACAGTTCACTTTTCTTGATAGATGACCAGACCTTGCCTTTTCCAGTACTTTTTTATATTGAAACTATTGTTTTCCTCAGTTGTGAGTCTCTTAAATTTTCTGTTGACATCTCTTGTGTGTAGTTCGTAAGTTTAAACCTGTCATTTTATCTTCAGGTTGTTGATGTCAAAAAGAATATTGAAGATTCCCAAGGGGCTGACGTATACCCTGCAGCACAACTGATGCTGATTCACCAGGGTAAAGTCCTTAAAGATAACACCACAATGGAGGACAACAAAGTTGGCGATAATAGTTTTGTTGTGATCATGATGTCAAAGGTGAGCTTTTTTTTCTCCTTTTTAACCACGGAGCTCAACTTACTGGGACTAGTGCTGTTACTTAATCTTCTTGTAACCTGTTTCATTCATGCATACTTGTGGTTTGTGTCATTGTTACTTATAATTTCTTGATAAATTAATTATTTGCTTGGTTGTAGTTGATGCTCTTGACTATCTACTTTTTGTGTCTCAATATACAGAAAAGTACTTCTAATAGTTCCAATCATTTTCTAGTTCTAGTTAATTAGCTTGAAGGAATTGCATTCATTTATCTTCCCCCTCTTCCTCTTTTTTTTTTTTTTTGGCTGTTGTTCACTGTAGTCATGGTATCACTTTGATTATAATACTTTATATGTTTTGACAATGATAGACTAAAAGCTCCCCTGGTGAGGGTTCATCAGCTGCAGCAAAAAATAAGGTAAGATGGTGACTTTTGTTACGTGCAAATGTTTTATTGCTTGTAAAGATTCAAAGTTCAAGTTCGTTAGTTGTTAATTAAGTCTCGTTCAACAGTCTTGGATCTGCCGTCTTTACGAAATTGTCATTTATGGACGCATCTTTGATTACTTCTTTACAATATTTTTATCTGGTACAATCTACCTCTGGAGTATACATGTGTAAGGCTTCCCATTTTGCAATGCCTCTGCCGTTTTGTCTTAGGTGCAAATTATGACTTCTCAATGCTGATTTCATAATGCAAATGATGACTTCTCAATGCTGATTTAGGCACAACAGACAAGTATGCGAGTATCAGCTGCAACACAAACTGCTGCAGCTTTGCCAGCACCGTGAGTGAATAACTTCTATCATATTCTTTTTCTGCTAACTAATGACCCCAAGATGATTAAATATATGGCTAATGTCTTCTCTCTCTCTGTGTGTTGTTTTATAGGCCTGCTGCTGCACCTGCTCCCACACCTGCTCCCGCTCCCGCTCCCGCTGCTACTTCTGCACCTACACCTATGCTCGCACCTGCTGAGTCTGTATCTTTATTCTCTAACCTGTTTACTCTACTTCGCAAATGTTTCTCTTAGCAGTTAAGGTTTTTCTTGATGTCAAAAGTTATTACCTAATAACTTGGACTTTTTTTTTTCCGACGTTGTTTGTTGAATCAGGTTGGTGACAGATGTCTATGGCCAAGCAGCATCTAATTTGGTTGCAGGAAATAACTTGGAAGGAGCAATCCAGCAAATTCTTGATATGGGTGGTGGGACCTGGGACAGAGATACTGTTGTTCGTGCTCTTCGGGCTGCTTACAACAATCCAGAGAGAGCTGTTGAATATTTGTACTCAGTAAGTAGTAGTCTGGTCATATGCTTTTAGGTTTATTGCTGGAGAATGGTGGTTAGAAGTTCAACTTAAGCTGACATATGTTGTGAAATTATTTTTCAAACGTTAAGGATTAATCTTCGCTCTCTGCATGTAGGGTGTAGAAAATTTAGAATTTGCGAGTCTCAATATTTGGTGCTTGATTATGCACCGTTGATTTTTATAATATATAGCTTGTTGATATCACCAAATGATTCCATGCTATTAGGACGCATGGTCTATCAGTTATAATACCAAGTTACTGGGGAAAATGAGGTATGTGGGTAACACTTGTTTAAGAGATGTTCATTGTATATCTAGTGTTTAAATGTTGTACTTTGTATAAAGTTGAGAGTCTTTCTTGGTCTGTACATACTTGATGGGTGAGTATTCATTCTAAATTTTACAATACAATGCCAGTTGAAACCTCTGCTTGCTTTTGTATGATTGTGATGCATGGTCTATTAGTTTAGCAATGTACTTACTGTAAGAAGAGGGGCTGTGATTTGGTGTTGTTCTATTTAATATATCTCATGTTATAGTTGATTGCTTTACATTTGTATACAAATCAGCATTCATCTTGCATCGAATAATTCATATCTTGGAGGTCTAGACTACGTGTATGCCTTGGGAATTAGGTTTTCATATTATACCCATACTTCTCGGGCAATTTATGTGCCCTTGTCTTTCTTAGTCTCTCCAATTTGCCCGTATTTCTAACTGCTGGGAACTTGGAAGCCATATATTTGCCATCGTGTATTTAACTTTTGCTACTATGTCATCTCCCTACATCTCCCTAACTGTTTTGGGATTAAAGCCTCGTAGAGCTACTTAGCAACTTGATTGTATGATTAAGAATCCATTAGGTCCTTTCCTTCTGTCATTGAAATCTTCCAACTCATATGAAAATATATGTTAGGGTATCCCGGAGCAAGCTGAGGCTCCTCCAGTAGCTCGTGCCTCAGGGATTGGCCAAGCTGCAAATCCTCCGGCCCAGCCTCAGCAAGCAGCACAACCAGCTCCGCCTTCTAGTGGACCTAATGCAAATCCTTTAGATCTCTTTCCACAGGTAGTTTTCTCTACATTTTATACTTTTGGTGTGCTGAAGGTGAGCTTAAATGTGTGTTTTATTGTGGTGTTCTTTTTTTTTTTTGGTTGGCTTTCTGATTTATCAAACAAATTTTTTTCTTCTGACTTGTTTCTTTTACAGGGCCTTCCAAATATGGGTTCTGGTGCTGCTGGTGCAGGGACTCTTGATTTCTTGAGGAACAGTCAGCAGGTATTAATCCTTCTGGCTGATGTTTCTGTTTTCTATTTTAGCTGATAGTTCAACCATGATATACTAAAACATTATTTTGTCTTTAATTTCAGTTCCAAGCCTTGAGAGCTATGGTGCAGGCTAATCCACAGATATTGCAGGTTCCTTTTTGTCTGGATTACTTCTTTTTCTCTCTGGTGTGTTTAGTGTAATTTCTTCCTGTATTTACAGCCTATGCTTCAAGAACTGGGGAAGCAAAATCCTCACTTAATGAGGCTTATTCAAGAGCACCAAGCTGACTTTCTACGGCTGATCAATGAACCTGTTGAAGGTGGAGAAGGGTGAGGCTTGTCATTGTAGGTTACATTGTTCTTCTAACTTAGATACTTGTTTGTTGTGCTGATTTGTCCTATTAATTACCTCAGGAATATACTGGGGCAGCTTGCTTCATCAATGCCACAGGCAGTAACAGTCACACCGGAGGAACGTGAAGCCATAGAACGAGTGAGTTCTTTCATCATAACTACTGTTGTGTATGCTTTGCTTTAATAGATTATCTGGTGAAAATGCTCCTTTCAAGATTCTGATGCACCTTAGTAGTTGGCTTGGCTTCTTAAATTTTATGAAGTCCTTGATGCAAATGAAACATGTGAGTCATGTGACTTCATTTCTTGCATGCCATCACTCATTTCCGACAGTGTTGCAAGACGATATCATTTCTTTGGAGCATTTATGCATTTGCGCTTCATCTTTCTTATTTGATTTCAGCTTGAAGCAATGGGTTTTGATCGAGCAATTGTATTGGAGGTGTTCTTTGCCTGCAACAAAAATGAGGAGCTGGCTGCCAACTATCTTTTAGATCACATGCACGAGTTTGAGGAATGATGTAGTAGTGGACGTGTGGTCAATCCTTCCATCTTATTGTTATTCTTTTCCTATATACTCCCTTTTAAGCTTTATTTCTCATCAAGTTTGGAGTTTATGATGCCAAGTTTTAAGACGAGGAAAAAAGATGTAACATTCCCTCCTCCAGCCTCGCCCATGTTAGGATCTTCATATGCATGCCGTGTGGAATCACTTTTATTGGGTATACTTTTCACACGTTGCATGGACTGCCAATATAATCAGTGCCAAGATTTCTTGTCAGTTTAGCGAGCCGTTACAGCTTGTTTAGTCTGCTTGGATTTCCTATGCTCGTTTGGGATAAGGTGTCTTCGGTCTTCGTGTGGTTGCTGTGATGACCTTGGTTTCATTTCATAGTTCTTGTCCCGAATGCCAGTGTAAGAGTCTTTACAAACTTGCAAAATTATAAGATTATATTTGATTAACACGTATGGCCTCCTTTCCAAATGGTTAGAGCTCTTTTAAGATTCACTTTACTGCATTATCGGCACCCGAAATCTCTTAAGACCCTTTGAATTGCTCATGTGACAGCTTGCGCAGCAAGCTCATATCACTTGTGCCAAGACATCTGAAAATTTGGTACGGTAGCCCTCAATCCTCCTTTTTCCTATTAATGCTTGAAGTTATTAAATCTTCAAAGCCTTTTCCATAACCCGAATTTGCGTAAGATGCTCCAGCGATTTCCATAACATTCAGCAGTCAAAATGCTGTTTCTTGTTTACGTTCACAGTATTAGCGACAAACGACATACCTCTATTTATAGTTGTCCGAAGACAGCTTCAAAGTTGAATATTATATATTGTGTTGATGATTAACGAAATTACATAAAATTTATAATGTGTCCATTATATTAAAACATATAAATGAATTATATTTTACACGATGTCATTCTAGTTTACTCTTTCTACAAAAGTATCGTAAGAGTTGAGTAGTTTGTCACAGTTGAAAGTGACCATAGGGTGAGATTTTGCCGATGTTTTTAAAATCGGACCGGACATCGAACCGGTCAAAAAAATATTTAAGGTTTAAAGGTTTTATTAGTATTGAATGGTACATGATAAATAAAAAGTAATAATTATAAGAATAAATAAAAATAAAATATTTTATTGAAATAAAAAATATACTATTGTCTATTACTATATAATGAACTAAAAATAAATAAATCTGAATCTAATGTAAATTCCTGTCATTAGTTAAATTATTTCTCATTAAATTCAAAATCTATGGACGACTATATACAAATGGTCCATTTTAACATGTGATCCTTAATTCACATATACAAACATGAGTATCAAATGAATTCCCCCGACTAGTTAACAAAATTGGAAAAGAGAGAAATGATGTGATTTACATAATTTCTTGGGAAAACTTAGTTAACTAGTATATTAAAACTAAATATTAAAGTGTGACCATATAAATATTAGAATAAGTTATCCATAAATTCAAGCAAAAATAATTACTAAATTGCAAAAGAAACTCTTTAATGGAATGTAACATAGAAATAGACTAAAGAACTAAATAAAACTAATTAAAAGATTTTTTTTGAAAATACTAATTAAAAGAATTTGTTTCCAAATTAGATGTTATAAAAGTATAGGGACTTAAGTGAATGATAAAAAATATCGGGGTTAAAATAAAATAAACAACTAAATTGAGGATCAAAAGAACTAGTTTGCCTTACAATTAAGATTTCTTTTATTACCCATAAAAAGTCTAAAGAGTGAAGACTGATGATAGGAGAAGAGCAATTATGACTGACGAAGAGAAGTGGCGATGAGTGGCAAGAGGAGAGACCTGGAGCAGCAGGGGGAGAGATCTGGAGTTGTAGCAAAGATTGGAGAGACGTTAAAGGAGTCGAATAGAGACAAGTATCATTTAGAATTTTATGCATTGATTATAGGAAGCTAAATGATGTTACTCAAAAATACCATTTTACTTTACCTTTTATAGACCAAATGTTGGGTTGGCTAGCCAAATATATGTACTATTGCTTCTTGCATGGACTTTCAGGCTAGTTCTATATTCATTTTGCTCTAAAATATCTAGAGAAACAACATTCACATGTCCTTATGGTGTGTTCACTTACAGGAGGATGCCTTGGACAATGCAATATATTTGCTACTTTTTGAAGGCACATAATTACCATATTTGATGATCAAGTGGAGGATATAATGGAGGTATTTATGGATGATTTTTTATATTTTTAGTTCTTTGATTTATGCCCCCATAATTTAGAAAGGGTGTTGGAGAGGTATAAGGAAACTAATCTGGTGATGAATTAAAGAAAATTACCATTTTATAGTACAAGAGGGCATAGTTCTAGGCTATAAAATGTCTTACATAATTATTGAGGTAGATAAATCCAACATTAAAACTATAGAGAAATTACATCCTTTCTTTAGAGTAAGGCTATTAGAATTGTTTTAAGATATGTTGGCTTTTATAGAAGATTCATTAAGGATTTCTTTAAAATTGCTAGGCTTTTAACGAAGTTGTTGGAAAAAGATGCACCTTTTAACTTTACCTAAGAATGTTTAGATGCCTTTAACTTTCTTAAGAAAAAGTTAACTAATTCCCTAATTATGGTTGCACCATATTAAAATTTACCTTCTGAGTTAATGTGCGGTGTAAGTGTCCTTGCACTAAGGAGCGGTACTAGGATAGAGAAAGGATAAACATTTTAAACTAATCTATTACATTAGAAAGACTTTGTTGGATTCCCTAGAGAATTATACTACTATAGAGAAAGAATTGCTAGCAGTGGTTTTGTGTTTGATAAATTTAGACCTTATCTAGTCTTGTCTAAAGTTATTGTTTATACTAACTAATCTTTGTTAAGATACTTGCTAAATAAACCAGATGCTAAGCCTAGACTAATTAGATGTATTTTGTTGTTATAGGAATTCTATTTAAAGATTAATGATAAGAAAGGAGTTGAAAATTTGATAGCAGACCATATAGACTAAATAGTAAGAAGATTTGTACCTTACTTTACAGGGTGGAAGACCCCAGGTCATTGCCTTGTTAGACCAGCTATGGGGAGCCATAATGCAAATAATACAACTTTTAAAATTCTTGAGTCATTTCTTTATTATTCTTCAACTTTTTAGTATGCACAAAGATATGTAGCTTTATGTGATAGTTTCCAACAATCAAGTAATATTTTTCATCACAATGATATACCTCAAATTTTCATTATTGTTTATAAAATATTTTATATTTTTGGTATTGATTTCATGGGTTTGTTTCTAGTTTTGTTTGGTAATAGATATGATAGGTGTGCATTGCATCATATTTTAGGGCGTAGTTTGTTACGTATTAAGTGTTAATTTGAGTGATTAGTATGTGTTTAAGTTAGAATTATGTTACTTTCTATGTTTAAGTGTTTTTATGGGTTAGTAAAAGTCTTTGAGCTTAAATATTATGTTTTGAGATACCTTGATGTGTTTGTTAGTGTTTTAGGGTCAACATCGAAAAATGGAAAAGTTTCGGGGACTTTTGGATTAAAACAACGGCCCACGATCATGATAGAAACATGAGAGTCAACCCACGATTGTGGCAGAAACAAGGGAGCCAGCCCACGATCGTGAAAGACTATGTCACAGCCCACGATCGTGGCCTGATTGCCACGGTAATGATAGAAAGGTTTGATGTAGGCCACGATCATAGCCTGCATCAGGCAGACATGCAAACAGGAGAAAACATCAAGTTTTGAGAGATTTTTTGACCATTTCGACCCCAAAAAAACCATAGGGCTGCTCAAACACAAAAGGTATTTAAAGAATAAGAAGAATACAAGAGAGGGAGCTTTTGCATCAGCCACAATCTTGAAACCCTAAAGAGTTTTATCGAGAGATTGAGAAAGAAACGAAGGAAGAAAGACGTGGAGAAGAAGCCTACGAGAAGTACTTCCCGGAATAGGAGGTTTTTCTTCGTTGCTGCCTCCATCATCCATTTCGAGTATATTTTCAGTTTAGTTTCGATTTTATGATTGTATAGAATTTAAGATAACCGTTATTGATAGATTTGTTGAATGTTGAGGATTGTCTAAACTCACCTTCGGGATATTTTATCTTTGATATTAATGAAATTTGATTGTTGTGTTTTTATTGGATTTCTTGTGATTTCAATTCTGTGCTTGCATAATTTGGTGATAAACTAAGAGGGTGAATTGAGTGAAAATTTATTAGATTGAGCTAACGAGAATTAGGTAATTTAATAGAATAAGAATTAAATCAAACCGGTAAATTTGTGTAAAGAGAGATCTTGCATAGGCTTTCGGTAGTTTATTGGAAAATTTCAAATCTAGTTTATGTTTTGAATAAATCGTGAATCGAGAGATTACAATTCTCATAATCTTATAAGGATTTGTAAATTAGGGTTAATAGTTATAAATTGAGAGAGAATAATCAACCTTAAGACTGTCTAGAATCGGTAATCCAGTAAATTCATAATCAGTTAGGTCTTCATTAAAGTTAGATAAAATTCTCCTTTCTCTCAATTTGTAGTTCCTAGGTTGATTCTTGATTAGGTGTTGCAACTGCTATCTTACACTATAAGAAAATAGTAAATTAGGGACGAAAATTACCAACGGAATAGATAAATATTCCGTCGGTATACCAAATTACCGACGGAATAAATCGACGGTAAAAAATGTCGAAGATTCGACCGTAGCTAAATTCACCGACAGAAAGTTTGTCTACCGTCGGTGAAATTACCAACAGAACAAGTAAACCGTCGGTAAAATCAACCGAAAAGTTACCGACTGTCTGATGTATTCCGTCGCTACATTTACCGACCGGTGGCTTACCCGTATGTAAATTTATCATCGGAATGTTTCTAATACAGTCGGTAAATTTACCGATGGTAAAATTTTTTGTCGGTAAATTAGGAAATATTACCGACGGAAAATATCTTCCGTCGATATTGTATTTAGACAATTACCGACAGAAATCTTGCATATTTTGGTCGGTAAAACTTTTATTAATGTTTTTAAAATATATATTTGCATTATATTTAAATTATAATCGTCAAACAATTTTATTAATAATATATATTTAATTAGATATAAATAATTCAATATAAATTTTAATGAATGAATATAAATTAAAATATCTTAATTAATAATAAAAACGTTACATTATAATAATATCTGTAATA
>JANZXR010000003.1:16821666-16837568 GCA_027575705.1 Erythroxylum echinodendron
AAAAAAAATTATACCGAGTTTTTAAATGGTAAGTGATGTGACATGCCATTCTCGCGGGACACGGATTCGGATATCACCATCGATATCGGGTTCGGATCCAGCGGGGGGTGGGGTGTTACATATAATATACATCTATCACACCTTTTCTAGCTCTTCTCAAAATTGATGCTTAATTGTTCTTCCAATTTCACTCCGGGTGTGTAAGCACACTCCACATTGAAAGCAACATATTTCGCTATAATCTTTAAAGACAAATTTCTATCATTAGTCCTTTTTAACCCCTATAACCAAGATACTTATATCATTTTATTGCCTCGATATACTAAATACTATGTTTGACTCATTTATCTTTTTCACTTTAGACCTTGTCCATTTTTTCTCTTTAATGCATGCTATGTAAATCTCATATTTATCTAAAATCTCTATTAATTTCAATGACTTACTTATAGGAATCTTGTTGTTCCACGAATCTATTAGCAATCTATCAATATCTTCTTTCCTCTAAACCCTAAAACTAATCAAAGGAATATTAAATTATATATATATATATATATATATATTAATTGACAGTTGTCAAATCCAAATTTACGCTATAATTTCCAAATTTACACCGCCGATTATGGGCGCCACTCTCTCTCTCTCATGCCACTCGTGAGTTGTCTTTTTCCTTTATATCCCTATGAATAAAAATAATAAACTTTAAAAAATGCAAAACTTGTAGCTTAGTACCTGACATTTAGAAGGGCATTTTCTGTATTCAAATTTCCATCCCTCAATCAAGGGCGTCCATCTATCTTCTAGAAACCCTAATGCATCCCCTCTCTTTTATGTCTTTTATGCCAAAACTACGTCATGTTATGTGTATTACTTTGGAGGGAAAAAAAGATTGAAACAGGATATTTGGCAAGATATGATGTACTCTTTTATACCTTTCAAATCCGATTTTCTCTTCCACAAGGGCTCCGTTTGGTTCTTGACTGATCAGCTAAAAAAAATAGTTGATTGAACCAATTCAGCTGATTGACCTTATTGATCAGCTATTTTTACCAACCCATTCAACTAATTTTTGAAAAGTTCAGGAGGAGTAGCGTTTTGCTTCAGCTGATTGAATAAATGACAGATTGTGCCGAATACACCCTTTAAGAGGAGTAGCGTTTTTCTTGCGCAACATTGCGGAGTAGCGAAAGAGGCAAAAGAGCGGGATCTTGAGCAATAAGAGGAAGAGGAAGGTTAGAGAGGAAGTTGGGTTAGAGGATGGGGACGAAGGAGAAAGGGAGAGAGAGATTAGTGGTGATGGAGGGTCCAGTGGAGTTGATATTGATAAGGATTTGAACCGAATGAAAGCAAAAATTGAGGAGTTATGTGATGAAGATAGAATCTTGGTATTTTTCAAGAGGTTGTTGAAAGAGTGGAATCAGGAGTTGAATCAGATGGTTGCTAACTTTAAGCAGTGTGCTATATACTTGAATCCCTTGTTCAAGTTTTGCAGGAAAAAGGGGTTTTCTTTTTTTTGGTTTAATTGTAACAATTTTTGTGCTTCTATTTTTGTAGCAGTGATGATATATCTAGTAACTGTGTAAATGATCAGGCTTCAACGTGGACCAGATATTCTTTAGAAGTAGAGATTTATCTGGATTTAGTTATTTTACTACTATTAAGAGCAAGATGGTCGCTTTTATAGCTTACAGTGAACCCACAAATCTCATTGAGCTAAACGTTTATGACTTGGCCAAAACAGCCTACATCCTGATTCTGTTTCTTTTAAAAAGTTATTGTACACTCAGATCCAATCTAATTCACTACCTATGTTTGACTGTTTAAGAAAGCTTGAGTTTCATACAAATCATTTATTGTGGAAATTACCTAATGTTATATTTAATGACCATGAATCCTTATGCTTAATGGATACCAAATGGCTTAGCCATAATAGCATTGAAAATACTTGCAGTTTGCATTTTGGAGTTAGCCTGAAGCAGTTTACATGGATGGGGCATCCTTTGGATATACAGGAAGTTGCCTCATGTTGTAGTTTTATGTTATTTAAACCTTTTTGTTGTGCCCTTAACATCTGTTTGTTTTCCGCTAGTGTTCCTTTTGTGTTAGGTGTTGTTTGTTTCCTCTATATCATTTATCTCAAACATGATTACATCTTGAGTCATTCATAATTGCTTACTATATGCCATTCTTTATCTTTTCTTTTGATAATGATGTTTTATCTTTATACACTCCAGTGATACTATACACATACATATGGTCAGAAATGCTTATTGGAATGCCAAAACATATCTTAACTCATTTTATATTTCTTGATATAGGTTCTTCCAGATGATATTCATTAAGCATTGCTAATGGTGGTGGAGTGTTGCATAAAACATGACTACCTAGCTATAATGGATCCTTATATTAAGCTGGCAATTGGTAATGCACCTTGGCTGATTGGTGTTAGTATGGTTAGTATCCACGAGCATTCAGCTCGCGAGAAGATTTACACCAACAGTGTGGCTCACATTATGAATGATGAAACAACTCACAAGTACTTGCAATCAGTTAACAGACTAATGACATTTTGTCAGCGGAGGTATCCAACTATGCCATCTAAAGTTGTGGAGTTTAACAGCTTAACAAATGGAAGTGATCTGCAGTCATACTTTTAGAAGAGAGGGTTCTCGGTGGTCAGCCATAAGAAGAAAGGCTTCGATTAATGCCTACTTAAGAAGAGAAATAGTTGCTATCCGTGATTTTTACACTGATATTTCTTTGGTTGTCCCTTTGCCATGTTTTTGGACTCCTTCTAACTATCTGTACCTTTTGGCCTTATGTATACTTTCTAATTGATTATTATCAAAAATGAATTACTTGTCCTGTGTATAATTTGTGCAGGGTTATCACCTAGCATCCATAATCTATTTACTTGTGCATATTAAGAATTTCAATGCAAGCTGGTAGATTGAAGCTCTTGAGCTATCACTAATACTTGGATTTCAATTTTATCACAAATTTCTCAAAAATAATGTTTGAGTTTGATTAATTTTCTTTTCCTCTTCACGTTGCACTTTATAGTTCTTCTCCTCACTGGTTTATTACAGAATTTAACTATGGGATCGTTCTATTACAGAATGACGACGACGATGACGACGATAATGATGATGATGATGATTATTATTATGATTATGATTATAATTATGATTATGATTATGATTATTATTATTATTATTATTATTATTATTATTATTATTTTTATTATATGTTATTTTTAATAAATTTATAAACTTTATTTTTTGTAAAATTAAATATTTAAAATTTAAATTTTATGAAAATATTCAAATAAATATTAAAATATAATATTTATGTCATTATAATTTTTTTAAATTTATATCCTTATGAGTCATTTTGCATATAGATAACTAATACTAAATAATTAATTTTACTAAATATTTCTAACAAACAGCTAATATAATCTGTTAGTTAAATAATTAATATAATTAGCTGTTAAATATCAGCTAATGCAATCAGTGGAACAGAAGAAAAAAAACTCCCCAATTTTACGCAATAAAAGATGGGGAGACAAATCTGAAAAGCTATCACCCCAGGGTTTTTGTTCGAACCCTTCAAAGGTTCTTGCTCAGCTATGGCGATTGGCAGATTAAGATCGCCACAATAGACGTCGTCGACGCCGGGGTATGTGAGCTGGGAGGAGTTGAACGTCTGCGGCGAGAGAGGGGTGATGGAGGTGCGCTATTATCTGAAAAGGTTCGATGGCGGATCTGATCTGGCGGTGATTGAAAGAGAGAAGACCTTGAGGCACATTTGAGGTTATATATGTTTCAGTTGAAAGTTACCCTTAAATAAGAAGTTATACATTTCAATATTTCTTTTCATTGCGTTTTGTTACGTTATTTCAGATCAAGTTTCTGTATGTTTCCTGATCCTCCTTCTTATCCTTTAAGGCTGTATGAAATTTGTATTCTTCGGTGGTTCAGTGTTTTGAATCAATCGCTGTATTATCTATTTGAAAAAAAATATTTTCTTGAATATGAGAGCTGAAGAGCTTATTGATTTTTTCTCAAAGCCTTAACTGTTGATATGCATTTTTATTATTGATTATTGTTAATTTAGGTTCGATAAAGACTACATTCTGTAATACTTTACCTTCCTAATTCTTTAAAAATCTTCAGCAACTGAGGAATTCCTGTCGCAAACTGCTAGGATCACTTGGCATGGGAAATGCTTGAGTATACGAGGAACTTTCCTATACAAACACTCAATTCTGATTCTAATTTCTTTTTGGGAATCTTAAATTTTCTGTTTTCCTTTTCCTGCTCGTAGAGTAATATTTGCTTCTAGATTCGTGGGCCATCTTGCCACTAACATTTTTTATTAATGTTAACTATGCCTTATTTATCTTTATCACAAGAGTTTCTAATGTGATCTTATTATTAACCAATTGTGATATGGGCTCCAGGAATAGAAAGAGCTGATTGACAGAATCAGATCCATATACTGTCAATATTTACGTGAATTTCTATCATGTCTATATGTATATTCTATTTTAAAACTATTGGTCATTAAGAAGTCTGTAGTTGGTAAATTGTTTTACTGTTTCCTAAGAATGCATTGTTTCTAAAGATCTGATTCCCAATTGTCTATTTTACAAAAAAAAAATTTCCTTTTGTACTTTTGGTGTTTGAATGCAGATTCTTTCTTTATTGGTGGCGATGTAGAGTAACTTGCATTGGTTAATAAGTTTCTAAAACATATTATTACATTGTATTGACAAACTATATAGTACTCATCGTTCAGCAATTATAAATTTGAATTTTCAGGTTCACCAGACTATGTACCATCTTCCCTGGCAGGTCCTTTGGATAGTAGTGATACTTTTGGGCTGGATATTGGAACTTTTGAGGTAGGGCATCTGTTTTTGATTTAGGATATGTATTTTGCTTATCATTGATCTATCATAATCTCACTTCTTAGTTCTGTCGCAGGATATTCAATTCAAGAAACCTAGTCATTATGCCAACGAATTTTTGTAGTTTGGCTCTCCTTGGAATTGCAAAAAAAGGAGAAAGCAATATCGGTCTTTCTGCAGGAATGGTGCTAAAATTTCAGTAAGTGTGTGGTGCGTTTTTTTCCCCTTGCATGTGTAATGGGCATGCCCCCTTCCTTTCTGATCCTTTTCAAATTGTTATCTAATACCTTTCATGCTTTTTGATCTTTTGATTCATCTCAGGTTCATGACTTTGTATATGTTTAAGCTGAGGAGGGAAACCGCCTTGTTGCCTACTTGGAAGACATGTATGAGGAATGTAAAGGGAGCAAGATGTTTGTGGTACGATGGTTTCACAAATTTGATGAGATTGGTTTTAATTTGCCTCACAACCATAATTCCAGAGAGATTTTCTTTTCTCTTCTTATCAAGATCTGAGTATTGAATGCATAGATGGAGTGGCGACTGTCCTCAGTCCCCAGCATTATGCAAAGTTCCTACATGAGGTAGTGGATACCAAATTGGATCCATTTGTTTGCTACAAGCAGTTTGAAAATGACTTTGTCAAGACAGGAAATCATTAGGTATATTTACACCATTTCTTCTTCAAAAAATCAAATTTCTCATCAGTTTGATGATAATCTGCTCATGGCAGCCATTGCCACTGATTCTACTGGCATTAGGCCTAGAAAGAGGCAATGTCGATTGAAAGATGATGTTTTTGTTGAAGATAAAGAACCAATGAAGTATGCATGGATACAAGCAACGGTAATGGTAGTCTAAGAGGGGTAGAGCCTGTTGCCTCTTTGGCAGTTGATGAGGTAAAGCATAATCATATCCACTGTCTTGAAGTTGGTTCTGAAGTTGAGGTGCTTTCTCAAGATAGTGGCATGAGAGGCTGACGGTTAGAGCTTTGATAACAAAGAAGCACAAAAACAAAGTGAAGGTTATAGATATTAAGATATATAAGATGCAGCTGATGAAACTAAGAACTTAAGAGGTTTGTTTGTTTATGCCATATTTTGTAATTTGTCATTCAGTTGCAGAAAGAGAGATTAATGTGCCTGAAGTCGATTTTGGCCTCTCGCATTGTTGTTCTTGATCATTTTGGAATTCAAGTTCTTGGAATGAACATCATACGCCCTACTTGTCCACTGGATATGGGCAAAGAGTGTGACTTAATTGATATTGGGACAGCTGTTCATGTCTGGTGGCATGATGCTTGGTGGGAAGGCATTGCTGTTCAGAAAGAATCTGAAGATAAATTTCTTGTTTATTTGCCAGGCTAGTAAATAGTCTGAAAGTAAATCGCAATGCCATGCTATGCCTTCTTATATAGGAGTAAGTGCTGATTCTTTTTCTACTTGAAGTTTCCAGAAGAAAAGCAACAATCAGTTTTTGCAGTACTGACATCAGACTTTTCCATGAATGGTTGGCGAATGAGTGGAGGCCTATTGAGGGGAAGGGAAGATATTGGTAAATCTCAGCTGTTTCGTTTGCAATCAAAGCAGGTTGAAGCCAGCTGTGATAAAAGCAAATTGGTTAGTGTTCCTGATATTACTAAATTGGGGAAAACAGTCCCAGGATGTTCAGATACATCTTTGGATTCAGGAAATGATAAAAGAAGCCACTTGGCATTGTTCCTAGATCTTGCGAAGGATGATTTGCTAGCGCAGTTAAGGTGGATGTCTTCAAGAAAGAGAAGATTTAGTGTGAATTCTGGCAACAGGACGAAAAAGATGGAGAATGTGAATAGGAAGTCAACAGGCATTCTTGGATCAAGTGCTCGGGAAAGATTTGTTGTTCCTATGAAGTTGAAAGATGATAACTATAACTGCAAGTATATGGGGGATTCTGTGTTTACTTCTGCTGTTGCGCCATATCAAACAAGCTTGATTATGTCTAGATAAAAGATTCCATTTCTGTTATTTTTCTTATGGGATGTGGAAGTTGTAACGGCCTTTAGGTACATATGGTGCATTTGCCTTATGCAACGTTGTGTAGCTGTAGCCCGCTGCTCGATCATCACATTGGGAAGTATATCATTTGAGTGGACCTGACCTCTGTCTTCATTTAACATGTAACAGTAGCTAAACAAGAGCTTTGCCGCTCCTGGCATAGATTTTGGATCACTTAAATACAGATGCTTCATATTTTGCACCTTTCAAGGACAGTTGGCCCCAAGTAACTTGCATGTACCTCATAGTAAAATTGATCTTATGTACATCACTTGTATGATCTCTATGTAAGTGTTTTTCTATCCTTCATTTTTGTTTAATTTGCTTGCTTACTGCTAATTGCATGTGGATGAATCATATTTTAATCCCATCCAATTGTTAAGTGGAGGGAGGCATATTAGTAAAGCAGCACCTCGCGGCTTTTGTTTTCTCAAGCGGAATCAAGTCATTGCCATTGCGATTGTAACAAGCGTGAGGAAAGCTTCTTCCAAGTTAACCCGTCTTTTGTTCGTTGCGATAGATTCAATGAATATTTGTCAGGGTGTATGAAGGTTATGGGATTAAGGAGTCAGAGTCAGCTTGTACATTGGGCTTTGCAGTGGTGTGATTATAGATTCCAAGTTAATCTTGCAGCATCATGGTCCGTCAAAGAATACGTGGAGTGTTAAAACCCACCATGCATGTAAATTTTTGCTTATAGCTTTGCATATTCAATGAATCGTTTTAGGTAGACATGAGGAAAGCAACAAGTCTCTTGTTTTGATTAGGGGCAGCATCAGATTTGCTGAACAATCCAATTCCTCTAGTTAATATCTTTATTCCGAAGCTGTCAATGCTTGACAGTTAATGGAGAAGTAAAGCATCCGATGTTTGGTCGTGTCTAAATTCAGCGGAGTTGCAGAAGCCGGCAGCGCCGAGCACGACACCTATGTGAATTGTTAAGGAGGTGTGGTGTCTTGGAAGTCTCAGCTATGTCGGCTCATTGCAGCCAAGCCCTCATTGAAATTGAAATGACCGTTTAATAAGAACTCAAATTAGACAAGTGTTTGGTCTTGTAAGCAAGCTATAAAGAATAATTGTAGTGTAGAAAAATTCGAGCACAGCGGTATATGTGGGGCTGCTTGTGAAAATGAAGCATCATTTCAACTAGGCAATAAAGACCTTTTTCACTTTGCTCCCTGTGCTGTCCCATTATGTTTTTATCTTCAATCCTCCTTGCTCTCCAGCACTTGAAGCATCTCAAAAAGATGGGCTAGCTCTATCATCACTACAGCAGTGGCTGTTCATCGATCTTTTTCCTTCTCTCTTTCTCTTTCTCAACTCAAGATGAGATTGGACTTGTTACCTTACCACTCCTCTATATGAAAATTTTCTGTGTGTTTAGTCACATAACAAAGATATGGCTCTTGCTAATGAACCCAAAAAGGAGATGTCACGAATTGGATTCAAGAAGTCAAAAAGCATGCTACTTGCTGGAACTAGCCTTGCCTCTGTCGAATCCTTATCTATGCCTCTTGTTCGTACTCTCACCGATTATTTGAATTCTGATTATATGTTTCTGGTCTTATCATGTAACTTCTCATGGATTATTGAGTTTTTGGAAACTAGGTCCAGGAGGTGGTTCTCTCAGCAGATATTCGTTGCGCCGAGTGTCAACAGAGAATAGCGGAGATTATGTCAAGAATGAATGGTAGGATATCCAATGCTTTGAACATAGATCATAGATTTCCTCATGTCTTTAAACTTGCACTGCAACAAAACAAGATTTATTTGAAACCACTTACAGCAAGTTCCCCTCTATTTATGTCAAAACAGAAGCATAGCTCTTTTTAAAAAAAAAAAACAGAAGCTTAGCTATGGGAACAGTTTCAGGCTGAAAAGTGAAAAGGGACCTTAATTCTAGATAGTTTCCTAAAACAGACTCTGGATTTGTCAATCAAAATTTCACATTTGAGCTTAAATTTTGACCTTCTATTCTTCCAAAATTCTGAAGTTTCTGTTACACTTTTCGTTTGTGATTCTCCTGATAAGATGAGCTCGTTAATTAGTGAAGTAAAACGTTGACAGAAGCTGATACTACCATGTAAAGGGAATTCAAAATAAAGAAAGAAATTTACTAATAATTCAAGAAAGGAAAAATAGCAATGATAAAATGGTGGCTTAATGATTCAAGCCATTTTTCTGTCTGCTAAATTTCCCCAGTATAGAATTTGTACTAAAACTAGCACTTTTAACTGTTTGTTCATAAATTTTCCAGCTTAATTGTTTAGGTGGAAGGCCAGTCTTTTATCTGTTTACTACAGTTCACTTACTGCTTTAGAATAGCGGTCTGTGAGGATATGCTCTATGTTAACCTCCGTGCTATTTCTGAAATGGAACCCACAGCATATGCACTAGTTTGCTGATTTATTTGCAAGTTGGTGTTGGAAACTTTTGAACGGTTTCAGGAATTTGGCAGAAAAGCGCTTTTGTTCGATGCATGTTTTTCACATTTTTCTCATTGGACAGAAACGGAGTCGGTACTAGTAAATGTCTTGGAGAAGAAAGTAACTCTGACTTGTACATCTCCTGGCCTTAAAGTTACCTCAAGGCAAGTTGCTGCTGTTTACAGAAATCCCCTACGCAAAATGGCCTTGATAAAGTGGATTTTTTGTTGATGATGACATGAGGATTCTCATTTTCCTTTACAAATTCCCTGAGGTTTTAGATTAGAAGAGTACATACTTGTAGAAGGATAATAAGACATAACCCTCTATCTGAATTAGCAGGAATAGCGAGTGTAGTGGGGTTTGATAAATCTCAATGAAATCCCTTCGTTGAATGTCCACTTTTTTTTTTTTTTTTAAAAAACTGCACCCATATTCAAGCCTTCCAAGTGAAATTAGCAGCGATTGAACAACAATAGAAATCTTGTCGTGCCTTAATGTCTTGGTCAATTGTTAAGGTAGGCAAACATTAATAGGATTAAGATTTTGAGTAAGCTACAAATCTTTGGAAAAAAAGAAAGAAATGTTTCCTAATGTGACGTGAAGCATAACATAGCGTAGGACAGGGAACAAGATATGCATATTCCTTTGTCCTTTATGTTAGAAACATGAAGATTCAGTGTAAGAAACAAAATTCTTCTTTCAAAGCCTTGGAAGAATCGGATTCCAACCAAGAAGGAACTTGCCAGCAAATATTACGAGGAGGAAGCCATCATTTGGTCGACGATTCTTGAACATCCAACCTTTTTCCTTCCAACCCTTATGCGCCTTTAAGCGATCAAATCAGCAAATCCCATAAAATCTATGTCTGTCCACGACTTCTCACCGGAAAAGGCAAGTACAAGCAGCATCTTCGTGAGGGTTATTTGAATCTCCCACCTTCATATCCCATATTATCCCTTGTATAGCTCAGTTCAGAACGACATATACATTTCCTTTAGAAAATCAAAACTTGACAACTAACAAGGTTCAGCTTTTAATGCACAGTTGCAGACATGTTGCATGATAATGAGGGTCAACCTTGACTGCAACGCTTGTTGTCGAAAAGCAAGGAAAATCCTTCTCAAGATGAAAGGTAAAAGTTTTTCCATTTATGAGAGACCCTAGGAACTGAATTATTGCCTGGTAATTGGTAAACAATTACAGTCTCTCTGTCTTGTTTCTCGTTGAAGTGGTGGAGACACACATGATTGACAAGCAGCAACGTAAGATACTTGTACGAGGGAGATTCAGGCCAGCGGATGTAGCGATAAGATTGGGAAAGAAGATGAATCGCAGAGTTGAAATACTAGAAATTGAACAGGACGTTGGAGGCAATCATGAATCTTAACCTGAAAGGCCGATCATCTCTGAGTGCTGATGACATAATGCGTATATCTCAGTGAAATCGCAGTGTAGAAATTAATTACATAATTATTGTTTGGCGGACATGGTTTTGATCACCTTAACTTGGCTATACAAGAGCAATTTGGTATGGACACAGAAAAGAAAAATATCTGTTTGGTATTACATCTTGATTTCAGACGCGTAAAATTCACGACAAATCGTGGTCACATGTAATTGAATCCTTGACTCTCCAATTAATTATTTGACATTAGAAATTTATGTTACCATTTAGAATGTAAGATGTGCAGCAAATTTTTTTATAAGGATGAATCAAAATAAAAATATGATGGTCAAATCGATTGTTAGTCAATTAAATGTGAAAAAAATTAAAAAATAGATAACAAAAAGTTGGAAGAGGAAATGAAAATGCATTCTAATGTCAATGAAATCAGTTAAAAAAAAAAAAGATTACAAGCCCTTGAAAAAGATATGTGAAAGTTAGGTTGAAGTCCATATTATCTAATACTTAAAGGTTACAAAGGATCCTCATTTGTTACAACTCATAAGACAGTTATTATGATATGAGTATAACTATTTGGACCTCTGTGATGAACAATCATACGCGGTTAAAATTTTGAGTTTTGCTCTCCCCTTTTTCGGCCGTTTATGTCTTTTGATTATATTATCGCATTTCAATAAGAGATTTTTGCTTTAAAGCAGTGGATGGTTGCGTATTTGTGAAGTCGTATGTATATATATATATAAAATTAGAATGCTACAGACCGCATTAGCAGGGCTCTACTCAAGGATGACACGCACATCTTAAGACGTGGTGAAAAAAGCTGGGCAACATATCAAATATAAGCAAAAATTTTGCAGTATGTCAGGTATGTCTATCTTACTTTTTTCTTACTAATTTTGTCTTTTAAATTTGCATCTCTTAAACAAAGTTTGGTAGTTTTTCTGTAAGTACTATAATTTTATTTTACTTATTTATTATTACTGTATCCTACTTATTTATTTATTTATTAGGTATCTAGTTATTTTATCACATTTTTTTCTCTATTTATTTTCTAAAATCTTCTTGCCACATTTGCAAAGCTTTTTACCTTTTTTAATCTTTTAACCCTATTTATTTATGAATTTATTGAAATTTTAGTTACATAGATTTTTTCGTGCTAATTTTACCTTTTCTCTATAACCTACATCATTCATATATTGTCTCATTTACATGTGGGTCCACCAGAAACAGCCTCTCTACTGTGTAGGGGTAAGGTTGCGTACTATCGGACCTCCGCAGACCCCGCTTCATTGCGGGATTTGAAACTGGGTGATGATGATGATGATGATGATGATGATTATCTCGGTCATCAACTGTCTGATTGATTTCTTCATCTGAACTAACTGACTTATCCTCAGTTTGAACAGTTGCTTCAAAAGCAGTAACTTATTGTGAATCTAGACACTTTCTTGTTTTTCCTTCAATCCATCTTTGTGCTTGTCCTTGACACTTTCTAACCCAAGTGGATTTTGGTACTGAAGTTTGATTTTGAAATTTATATGAGGGATATAGGGTCCTTCGATTTTGGCTTCTTTGAAACAACTTTTGTAACATCTTGTAGAATCTGGGCCTTATGTACCCGATGACTCCGAAAAAATGACACGTGGATACAAATGTTCAATTCTTCCTCAAAGTTTCTTCTTGAACAGATCTGGTTTTGTCATCTTTCTTCTCATTCACTTTAGAGCACTCACCTTTATAACTAATGCCTTGAAGATCCCATTTAACCTTACCGATTTCCATTAACTTTTCTAGTTTTTCTATGCCTCCATTCAACATTCTCAATCCCTTTCAGTATTTACCAATTTCATTCTAGCTTCACCAAGCTCATCTGACGTCAGCGTCAATTTCTTTTCTAACTCTATGATGGTATTCTTCATGGATGGATTCTCTTCCTTCAACCTTTCTTCTTTCTACATATTTTCACCTATTTGCACATTAATTCATAAGCCTCGTAAATGTTCTCCTTTTTCTCACTTGAATCACTTTCATCACTGTCATAATATGAAATCGAGTTTTGAGTTAAATCATTTGCATTTTTCCCGAAATTTTCCAATTTTTGCACTTTTTCATCTTCAGTTACTTCCTTCTCAGTTACTGTTAAACAAGTAACTGGACTTTTGCTATTTAAGGCAACTAATGCAACATAACTACTGATTTTTTTCACTACCATATTCACTCTCGGATGCATTCTTACTCTAAGTGCCAGTAAAGGATTTTCCTTTTCTCTTCTTTAAATTATTAGCATATTCAGCTCCCGAAACCTTGACACTCATGACATTTGATTCTCTTCACCTTTCTTTCATCATTTTGAGTTTTAACCTGTAATGTTAATCCTTTGCTTCTTTCTTGCTTACCCCTTAAAAGATTCATTTCGAAATTTGTAAGAATTCCAATTACCTTCTCCAATGACAGATCATTAATGTCGTAGGTTTCTTCTATTACTGCAATTTTCGGAATAAATCTTGGAGGCAGCAATCTCAACATCTTCTTGACAAGTTTCTGATCAGAATATTTCTTTCCAAGTTGATCTGCCTGATTTGCTATATCTCGCAACCTTTCATGAAGTCCCCAATGGTTTCATTTTCATCCATCTTCAACTCTTCAAACCTCATAGCTAACATCTGTAGTCTTGACAATATCACCGATTTGGACCCTTTATGAATAGTCTGCAACGTATCTCACACTTTTTTAGCCGACTCACAGGCCGATATCATTGAGAAGCGTCCTTCATCAACAACACTAAAAATTGCATGCATTGTTTGTGAGTTTCCAAGTGCCCTCTCTTCTTCGACTCTTGTCCATTCAGATGGATCTTTTAGAATTGTCTCTCCTTTATCGTCAGTAATCATCATATGCGTCTAGCCATGTAACACCAAGTTCTATGTTCTTATTCCCTATGCATGAAAAAAGCCTCTCATCCGTGATTTCCATGCAAGATAATTGGAACCATCCAATAGTGATAGTCTGGTGATTGATGCACCCTCTCTAGTAGCCATGCTTCCGAAACTAGGATCTGCACCAACTTGCTACTGTTAAGTCAGAAGGACTTTACGATAATTAGTTTTGATGACAATCAAATAATAATAATGTTAGAAATAAATGAAGTAGTTTGATGAGTGTGTTAAGTGTACAGAAGAAACAAAATACAGAAGAAGTAGAAGATAGAAGAAGTCGAAACATAGAAGAAACAAAACACAGAAAAAGTAGAAGACAGAAGAAGTCGAAATACAGAAGATACAAAACACAGAAGAAGTAGAAGACAGAAGAAGACGAAACACAGAAGAAACAAAACACAGAAGAAGTGGAAGACAGAAGAATTCGAAACACAGAAGAAACAAAACATAGAAGAAATAGAAGACAGAAGAAGTCGAAACACATAAGAAACTATTGAGTTTGGCTCCTTTAGTTTTCCCATATTGGTTGGGGAAAACAATTGGGGAAAGGTTCTTGACTATATAAGGAGGGTGCTACCTCCTTAGTTAGTGCTACCTCCTTGGTTAGTGCACCAATCCAAAGTCAAAGATTTGTATGACAAATTTGACTCTAGTTAAATTCCTCTTTTGAGGTGAGAGTTGGAGGATTTATTTTGGTTATTTCTTTATGAGTGTATTGGTGTATTGGGATATTGGGTGAGAGGAAAAATTATGTGATTGTAAGAATTTTTCATATAGTGGATTTTCTTCTCGGTGCCCATGGTTTTTCTCTGATTTGGGAGATTCCAAGTAAATTTCTTGTGTTGTTATTATTTCTCTATTTTCTGTTATTTTTGAGTATAAAATATCCTTGGGTGTGGGTTTGGGAGGTCTAAATTCCCAACAATTCGTATCAGAGCTAAGGTGTATTTTTTCTTAGAATTCTGAATATGCTCTGTGGTCGCAGTTTTAACTGATCTTCCATATCAGAAAAGAGTTTCTTAAGAAAGGTTCATTTGGTGCAGTGAAGCTTTGGTGTGGTAGTGTGGAAGTACATGTCTAGGAAAGTTCTGGTTAAGGAAAGACTTGGTATTTAAGTGTGTCTATTGTGACCCACCTCTCCTTCCTGGGAACTTACCTGGTGTTCTGTTCAGTTCTACGGTAAAATACATCAAGACAGAAAAGCACAGAAAAATGTCAGGAAATAGGGCTTCGAATCCTATCAGGTTTGAAGTGGAGAAATTCGATGGGAGAATCAATTTTGGCTTATGGCAAGTACAAGTCAGGGACATTTTGATTCAATCGGGATTACAAAAGGCATTGAAAGGCAGCCAAATCCCTAATATCAGCACTACTATTAGTGACACTGGCAAAATGACTAGTACAGACAAATCTAGTATGAGCGATGAAGATTGGGAGGATCTATATTTGAGATCGGCAAGTGGGATACGACTGTGTTTGGCCAAGAATGTCCTTGCAAATGTGCATGGAATATCTACAGCAAAGGAGCTCTAGGAAAAGCTCGAGGAGTTGTATCAAACAAAGAGTGTCTCAAATCGAGTGTACCTAAAGGATCAATTTCATACACTGCGGATGAGCGAAGGTACTACAATTTCAGATCATTTAAGTGTTCTCAATGGGATTGTCTCTGAACTAGAGGCAATTGGAGTTCATATAGATGATAAGGATCAAGCTTTGAGATTCATCTGGTCTCTTCCACCTTCCTATGAACACATGAAACCTATTTTGATTCATGAGAAGCAAAAGATAGTTCTTTCTGAAGTTACCGGAAAACTCTTTTCAGAAGAGAAAAGATTGGGTGGTGGAAGAAATGTTCCTCCTGAAGACTCAGCTGTAGTAGTAGCTGGATATAAGAAGAAGAACTCCATAAAGAAAAATATAGTATGCTGGACGTGTGGACAATCTGGGCACATGAAGAAAAATTATCCGAGAGGTGGAACAGGTTCGACAAGAGGCTCTGGGTCAGTTAATGGAGAGACTAACAATGTCGCTAACATTGTCTCCATAGATGATTTTGTTCTCTAAAAGGAGGCATGTACAACCTCATGGCATGCCGCTAATCCCAAAATTGCCATGATAGAGGATGTGTTACTGTTAGCGGGTCCACAAGTTTGCACACGGGCATTGGTTTGGCATTGATGCAAG
>JANZXR010000003.1:16891310-16949125 GCA_027575705.1 Erythroxylum echinodendron
TAATGGACTATTTTGCAAATTTTAAAAAATTTCAGGGACTATTTTATAAATTTAAAAAATTATCCGAAACGGTACCCAGTATTGACCGGTACCGGTACAGTACCATACCAATGCCCAATTCAGTATCAAATCCATTACGGTATTCGCAACATTGAGTATGACGCAAATGAAAATGACACCAATGTTTTTTCGCTCTAGCCCATTTTCTTATATCCTTTGTCAATTCCCAGCTACAGTAGAACAAAGCTTTAATCTTGACGTCTTCAAAAATAGGAAATATCTTGAAAGCTAAAATGTTAATTTTTTTGTCTTTATCAGTACAATGCAATGTGGCAATGCAAAGATAACAATTTTTTAATGTTGGTTTAGTGAAATTTAAGTAAAAGACGACGCATTTATTTTATGTTTAATTTATCTCTAGTTGATAAGTTTAAAGAACAAGAAATTGTAATATTATAATTTTATCCCTACAATTACAAAAATGAATTATTCATTTACCCATTTTAATATAATTCAATTAAATTCACTCATGTATCAAGGGGGTGCCTACAATTGACCATAAATTATTGGGTATTTAGTTGATTCCCTATTTATATTCTTCAATCATTTCCTCCATTCTTTGCCATCTACTTGGTTCATGCCACACTCTATCTCTATAAACCAACTATCGGGTACTAGGTGATGTTACAGGACGCTGTTAAGCTTCATATTCCAGTTTCCTTTCCTTTCCTTTTTTGTTCCGTCTCTTTTGTTTCTTTTAGTTTAGATTGAAGAGCAAAACAAGACGAATTTATTGCCATATCTGGAGTACTATCCTGAAAGAATTGGAAAACTGGATTGAAGAAAGATGATTCGAAACATCTATCCGTCCCTTTATTAATATTCTTATCGAACAAAAACTCATATTCCTTTAGACAATAAACACTGATGTATCCACTTATTTCGTATTATCTGATCATGCCTCCTTCAACTTCTGGAGCCCTTTTCATCAATCGTTTATCCCGCTTCACGTTCGCATGCCACCCTATTGATCAATTCCATTATAAAAAATCAGTTGACAGATTACATTGAAATGGCCGCCAATTATACAATCAAAAGAAACCTCACAAGGATACTTACCCATTGATAAATCAAAACCACGCTTCTTGAACTCTCTGTACTCTTGACACAGAGCACATTCCTCACAGCAAAAATGGATGCAGCAATCCCCGCAAGGGCTTTCCTCCAGGAAATACTGCCCTCTTAGTTTTGATCGGTAAGCGCATGAATACAAACAGGGGCAACCCGTCAAACACAATATCAAGGTATAAAGTGCTCCACTCACTCCACATGCTGCAAATTTAACACTTTGGAATCAATCCGCATTAACTACAAAGAAAAGTTTCATTTAATCGGATCCGATAAATCTAACGACTTACAAGTTGATCCCCTGTCCACCATTTCTGCAATTCGTCCGAAGGCAACGCATGGGCACCAACACGTCAAGCAACCTAAGATCAAAATCCAATTAAACAATTTTATGAGAATATGTGAAGAAATAACATCACCAGTTTGATGGTCAGAGTATTGTCTATATGCGTAAGATCGCAAACTGAAAAGACAGATCAACAAAATCTCCATTTGAAAAATCAACACAACCATTCACACTAAACAAGAAAATGTTAGCAGGGTATGAAATGTGGAAAGAGATATGACGGTTTACCAGTTCCCACTGCCCAACAAGGATAGTGTATTAGTACAGCCGCGACTCCCTACTATTAGAAACAATATGTATATTATTTGGAAATATTAGAAACACTATATTGGTGGTGTGCAATCTAAAGTTTTCTTGTTACTAATAATCCTTGACAACAATGCGAGTGAGTTCCACGAATATCGAAAAACAAAATTACTTACAACTACTGATATCACTGAAACAGTCACAGAGGCCAGTAGACCAAGTGACTGCAGGATGGAGATCATTGGCATTAGACCCACTTAACAACTCAAACGGGTCCAGGACCCCAGTGGCGACAGTGGTCTCATCTTCTGAATTTGACGGTGGCGGATGTAGTGGCGGTGCAGTCGGTGTTAAAGATGATGGCTTTGTTTGGAAGTCATCGGAAATTGCAGGATACGTCGCCATTAGTATTGGGGAAGAAGACAGGAATTGCATGACATTTTAAAGTAGCAGTGTTAGGCTACGTGTTCCTTCAAAAGTAAACGGTTTGCAACGGTTGATACTGGATCATGGATTTTCTTCAACCTTACTCTTTTCTTTTAACCCACAGGAGAATCATAGTGTTAGTAACAATAAGGAATTAGACAAAGTATGGTCGCAACAAAAACGAAAATAAAAAATATTAAAGATAAAATAGACACATATATTTTACGTAAAAAAACTCCTAAATTAGGGGAAAAAACTATAGGTAAGAATAGAGGAATTTTACTACTGAAAAAAATTGGAGAATTATAAGAAGAAAAAACTAGATCAACAAAAATACACATAATATTTTTGTCTCTCTTTTTTTTTTCTCTCTCACCTCACGTCTCTCTTTTTTGTTCTGCACACCCTCTCTTTATTTATCTCCTGCCTATTTATAGCCTGGAGATTTGAACATACGAAGATATGGTTGGCCAAATTGGCCAACCATATTATTGTTTTATTAGGCATGGTAGGCACCGAATTTGGTGCTTACCAATCACTATTGTTGACAATTCTCTCACTTGAAGATTTGATTGATAATCAATCATATCTTCACACCATTCTTTTCTACGTTGCAGCTTTATGTTACTTACATTTCCGTCAAGTCACATGAGAATTGACATCACATAAACTTGTCAGCATTGATTGCTTTTATCATAAAATCTATCAGGTTATCCATTGTATTAATTTTTTGCATGTCCACCATTCCTTCCACTTTCTCACGAACGAAGTGATGCTGAACTAGAATATGCTTTGTCTTTGAATGAAATGCTAGATTCTTTGCAGAATGCAAAGTACTCTAACTTTCACAATACAGAGTAATATTCTCTTATTTATACCCAAGTTCTTCCAACAACATCTTCAACCACACTGCTTCTTTATTAGCTTGTATAGCTGCTACATATTCTGCTTCTGTTATTGACGTAGCCATAACTGAATGTAGTTTTGAAACCTAGCTCACAGCTCCTCTAGCTAATGTAAATACATATCCTGTAATGGATTTACTTTTATCAAGATCACATGCATAATCAACATCAACATATCATCTGATAGTAAAATCTGATCCTCCATAACATAATGCAACATTCAAAGTTCCCTTGATATATCTGAGAATCTTCCTCATAGTATTCCAATACTCTCGACCAAGATGCGCCATGTATTGACTAACTACTCTCACTACATATGCAATGTCTGGTCTTCTACAAGTCATAGCGAACATTAAGCTTCTCACTACTGATGCATACGGTACTCGAGACATCTCCATCCTCTCTTCTTCATTGCTAGGACTCATACTTGAGAATAACTTGAAATTAATAGGAAGAGAGGTATAAATTGACTTACAATCTTGCATATTGAATCGCCACAAGATCTTCTTCAAATAATTCTTCTAAGAAAGCCATATTTTCCTATTATTTCTTTTTCGGTGAATTTGCATCTCTAAAATCTTATTTGTTGGTCTCAAATCCTTCATTTCAAATTTCCTAGCCAATTATACCTTCAATTCTTTGATACGATTATTGTTGGGGCCTGCTACCAACATGCCATCTACATATAACAACGACTATAAAATCATCTTTCTCAAATCTCTTAAAATATGCACAAGGGTCTGCATTCAGTCGGCTATATTCGAGGCTCATGATGAAGGAATCAAATCTCTTATACCAACACCTTGATGCCTGCTTTAAACCATACAGAGATTTGTTCAACCTGCAAATAAAGTTCTCTTTCCCTTTTTCTTCAAAACCTTCTAGCTAGAGTATATAAATTTCTTCTTCAAGATCTCCATGAACAAACACAGTTTTTACATCTAACTGCTCAAGATGTAAGTTAAATGTAGCACGCATCGCTAGGACTACTTAAACTGTAATGAGTCGAACCACAGGAGAAAATATATCATTAAAGTCAATTCCTTCCTTCTGAGCATATCCTTTTACCACCAATCTAGTACGATATCGTTCTACTTGATCGTCATCACTCCAGTTGATATTGTAAACCCATTTTTTACTAGTAGGCTTTCTTCCTTGTAGTAATGATACCGGCTCCCATGTCTTATTCTTATGCAGAGCTTTAATTTCTTCCTGCATTGTTGTCATCCACTTATATGCATCTGAACTATTCATTGTTTCTTGAAGAGATGATGACTCTCCGTCCTTAGTTAAAAGACAGTATGCAATATTGCTCTCTATAATATAGTCTGAATGCCAGCTCGGTGCTCTTCTTGTGCAAGTTGATCTCTGAGTATCTGAAACATCATATTTGACTAGTTGTTGCTCCTCATGCTCTAATGCAACTTCAAAAGAATCATTTTTTATCAAATTCCCTTTCTACCTGTACTGTTGTAGTCTCTGAATTCTCTTTTGAAGTGATAACATCTTCTGTTTCCTCTTGATCATTATCTTCCAAGAAAATAACATCTCTACTGATAACAATCTTGTGGGCAATGAGATCCCACAGATGATACCCCTTTACTCCTTCAGCATATCCCAAAAAAATACATATTTTAAATTTTGGATCCAACTTCTTAGTTTTTCGGGCATTGAACATCATATAAGCAGAACTTCCAAATGAATGGAGGTTAGAATGATCCACTAGTTTACTAGTCCACATCTCCATCTGTGTCTTCAACTCAATTGTAGTTGATAGAGCTCGATTCACCACATAACAGGAGGTATTAACTTCTTTTTCCTAGAATTTCTTATCTAACCTTGTAGTTCCTAACATCGCTCTTGTTCTTTCCAACAGAGTTCTATTGATCTGCTCTGCTACTCCATTTTGTTGAGTAGTGTATGCCGTTGTGAACCGCCTTTTGATGCCTTCTTGCTTGCAAAATTTATTAAATTCTTTACCAGTATATTTGTCGTCATTATCTGAGTGCAAACACTTAATCTTCTTGCTAAATTTGAGTTCCACCTGCGCTTTGTAAAATTTGAAGGTTGGAAATACATCTGCCTTCCTCTTTATAGGAAACACCCAACATCTCCTCGAGTAATCATCAATGAATGATGCAAAGAACTTTGCTCCTCCTAGAGACGTAACTGGTACTTACCATACATCAGAGTGAATCAATTCTAGAATTTCTTTGCTTCTGAACTTTGATGTGTTGAACTTCAATTGATAATGCTTACTCACAATGCAATACTCACATAAGGGTAGTGATACCTTTGTGAGACTTGGAAGTAGATTCTTCTCTGCAAGTATCTTCATTCCTTATTCTGACATATGTCCAAGCTTTTTATGTCAAGTCATTGCAAATTTGTCATCTGGACTAGTCACTGTAACAGATGCCTCTCCTTTTTACAAAGTTACTTTCTTCAGCATGTACAGATTTTCAACATTCTTCCCTATTTTCATAAATACCAGTGCTCCTTTAACCACTTTCATGATCTAGTTTTGAATCTCAAATCTGAAACTGAGATCATCCAGTTGTCTTCTTTAGGCCCTCCACATGTCACACTTTTTCAATAGTCTGAGTTGTCTCATCATACATCTTTAACTTATGGTGTCGATACCAACTATCTTCAGAGCTTGATCATTACAGTTGTACACAGATCTCCCAGAGACAGATTCATACTGATAGAACCATTCTCTTCAAAAGGTCATATAAAAAGTAGCTGCTGAATCAAACAGCCAGACATCAGTAAATCTTCTTTTTCCTTCAATAGTCGTTGCTGCTTCACAAACCATTGCACTTCCATCATCTGAAGTTCTTGAAACGTTTCCTTGAGGAACAAATTTTTTCTTGTTTAGATTCCAGCAATCCTTTTTCAGGTAACCTTCTTGCCACAATTGTAGCATTTATAGTTCTTCTTACTCCTGGATTTTGATTTACCATGATTGTGACTCCCACATAGACCATGTTACCTCTCATCACCGCTAAGGCCTCCACTTGTTGCGAACTTGCCAATATGTCTTCCTTGCTCTTACGTCGGCTCTCTTCTTCCAAAATAGCAGTTGCAATGTCATTGAAGATTAAAATGTCTGTATTGGTTGTTAAATTTATGAGAAGTTGATCATATGAATCTAGTAGATTTTGAAGTAGAAATTTCGCACGTTTGCTTATTTCTATTGTGTGCCCCAATGATGTAAGTTGCGACAATAGAGTATTTAAAGTGTTTAAGTACTCTGTTACCGAAGTGGATTCCTTCATATATAAAGTGTATAGTTTCCTCTTTAGAAAATTTAGTTATGGAGTGATTTAGCCTTGTATAATTTTGTGAGGTGATCTTATATTTCCTTCACAATCTTCTTTTCCTCTATGTTGGATAATACTCCATCAGCTAAAGCTAGGTAAGATTAGCCACAGCATTCCCATCCATCTCGTTCCACTTTTTATCTATGACTCCAGCTAATTGTTCACTAATGACCGCCAGACAATGATCTTTCCTCAAGATTGCCTTTATCTTCAGCTTCTACAGTGAGAAATTGCTCCCGTTGAATTTTTCAATGTCGTACTTTGTCACCGTTACTTCTATCATAACCTTTTATGATCAGTGCCTTTGACAGGGTGAATAATATTCTAACTTATCTTTTGATGTGGAGGATCCACTCTTGGTGGCAACCACAGAGCATATAATAAGCAAATATACACACTCAAGACTGGCTCTGATATCACTTGTTAGGAACATCTAAGACTTGGACAGAGTAAGATCGCAGCTAAAACGAAACTAAAAAATATTGAAGATAAAATAGACATAGAGATTTTACATCCTAAATTAAGGTAAAAACTACGAGCAAGGATAGAAGAATTTTACTACTGAAAAAATTGGAGAATTACAAAAAGAAAAAACTAGACCCACAAAAATACATAGACTATTTTTGTCTCTTCTTTTTTTTCTCTCTCTCACCTCATGTCTCACTTTCTTTGTTCTGAACACCCTCTCTTTGTTTATCTCCTACCTATTTATAGGCAAGAGATTTGAAGATACGAAGATATAGCTAGCCAAATTGGTCAATCATATTGTTGTTTTGTTAGGCATGGTAGGCACCGAATTCGGTGCAATTCGGTGCGTACCAACCACTATTGTTGACACATAGTTCATTAATTCGTTTATGTTCCAATTATCTTCAAATGCCAATTTGAATCCCTAGTTTTATAGATTTATAACAGCATCAGTATGCACAGTCTTGAAGAATGAATTCAACTTTTAATATAGGAGACAATACTTCGTAGATTCCATTGCATTTCATTACACATACACATGTTTTCTTTAGTGTCTCATGTCATATTTTCATTTTATACGTCTTTTTTTTTTCATTTTTGTGCCTTTGTTTCGAAATCTTTCTATTTTCGTGTTTTCATTTATGTGCAACTATGAAAAAATGTAGCAATCACGAAAAGAGTTGCATTAACTTCTTACATGGTAAAAGATGGATAATAACCTAAAACATGTTGAAAGCCCAGTGGAGGAAATTGGAAATCGTGTTTTATTCAAAAAATGGACTTCAAATTTTTTGCACTAATGCCCTCTCAGAACTAGAAGAAGAGCACAAAGCAGTATGTTTGTAGACTTCAGATAAAAGAAAAAAAAGGGACTTTCAATCATAAAAGACTTCGACCAGCATGTTTCTGACGTAATACATAGCAAAACTAATAGACGCGCTTTGGTGAAACAACCCAATTTCAGATCTTTTATCCTAAAAGATTGATGCTGCCAAATAATGTGGTATTGATATCTCTGAAAGCTTAGACAATCACAACATAAACCACGAGTTAGTCAAACAAATTGTTCCGAAAGACAATCTAAATCGTTTCACGTATTCAGAAATTGAACAAAATTACAAAACCAACATATAGTTGCAAGAATCAGAGTATAGAATGCAGCGAAAATGACCAATTTGTTAAAGAAAATGCCCTCGGATCGGATACCGGTTGAATTTAATAGCCCGAAAAATAGTAACTAAAATAAAGAGAGACAAAAGAAAATGAGATAAGACACAAAGATTTACGTGGTTCGGTCAATATGACCTACGCCCACGGCCGGAAGGCGAGCAATTTTACTAATATGTGGAGAATGTATACAAGTACAAAGGCTGGAACAAAAGGTTTTCAACAACTCATAAATATACAGAGAGGATAGGAGGATTTCAAAAAGGAAAGAATAGTGATATCTTGTTCTTGTGTTGAAGCCTCTATTTATAGTAATATTTGAGAGCATCCGTCCAAGCTCTATTTGACTTATAACAAGCAGCCATAAATTATTTGAATGCATGAAGAAGTCGCCAGCCACATTTGAATACATGCAACCAATCATTGACTTGTGGAGGGGCCAATTCACATACAACAAATCTCTACCTTGAATTGGTCCCGAACAATTAGTGATCTGCCCCACCTTCTTCGACAATGCCCCAAAAGGGCTATATCACCAACTATAGATGCCAATCAAGTCCAAGCACTGCTTGAACTTGTAAACTGGAAGAGCCTTTGTAAACATGTCAGCAGGATTGTCCTTAGTGTTGATCTTCTGAATAAGGACCTTCTTATCTACAATAGTATCTCGAATGAAATGATACTTCACATCAATATGCTTCGTCCTCTCATGATACATCTGATCTTTCGTCAAATGAATAGCACTCTGACTGTCACAATAAACAGTAGTGACCCCTTGATGAAGGGATAACTCGCCAAATAAACCTCTCAACCATAATGCTTCTTTGATAGCCTCAATAACTGCCATATGTTCTGCTTCAGTAGTAGATAAAGCCACTACATGTTATAAAGTAGCTTTTCAGCTAACGACATAACCTCCAATGCAAAATACATAACCTGTCAAAGACCTGCGTCTGTCGAGATCACCGGCATAATCTAAATCTACAAAACCAACCAAAGTGTTGTTGGTTCTACCAAACTCCAAACTAGAATTTGAAGTACCCTTCAAGTATCTGAGAATTCATTTCACCACCTGCCAATGTTCTTTGCCAAGATTGGTCATATAGCTGCTAACGACACTAACAGTTTGTGAAATATCTGAACGAGTACATACCATTGCATACATAATACTGCCGACCGCACTAGAATACGGAACTCGTGCCATATAATTTTCCTCTTCATGTGACTGTGGTGATTGAGCAGCAGATAGTCTAAAATGACTAGTAAGAGGAGTACTTACTGTTTTGGCATCTCGCATGCCAAATCTCTCCAAAACTTTATTGAGATAATTCTCCTGGGTGAAGGATAATTTTCCAGCTCCTCGATCACGTCTTATCTTCATGCTAAGAATTTTTTTTGCTACTCCCAAATCTTTCATCTCAAATTCACCATGCAATAAGGCCTTCAAATGGTGAATATCTTTGACATTCTTGACAGTAATGAGCATATCATCAACATATAACAACAAATAGATAAATGAGTCATCATCTAACTTCCGGAAGTAAACACAACTATCATACATGCTCCTGGAGAAATCATGACCCAACATAAATGAATCAAACCTCTTGTACCACTGTCTTGGAGACTGCTTCAATCCGTACAAGGATTTCTTCAACAAACACACTTGGTCTTCTTTTCCTGCAACTTCAAAACCTTCAGGTTGTTTCATATAAATATGCTCATCTAATTCACTAATTCCAAATCAAACATGGCAACCAATGCAAGTAATACATGAATAGAGCTATGTTTTACCACTGGTAAGAAAACATCATTAAAATTAACACCTTGTACCTGACTATAGCCCTCTGCAACTAAGCGCGCCTTATACCTTGCATTTTCAACACCCGAAGTACTTTCTTTTCTTTTAAAGACCCATTTGCAACCAACAATTTTCTTACCCTTTGACGGCTTCACTAGAACCCAAGTATCATTCTTATGCAGAGATTCCATTTCTTCATTCATAGCCAGCACCCACTTATCAGCATCAGCACTTGAAACTGCCTCTGTATATATGGAAGTTTCACCGTCTCCATTTATTTCCTGTGCCACTGATAATGCATATGCAACTAAATTTGCATACCTCTGTGGTGGTCAAATCTCCCGTCTTGGTCTGTCTCTGGCTATAGAATGCTCTTCTTCTACTGGTTCATCTTGAACATGATCAAGATCTGGTTCATCAATTTGATCTGTTTGATGTGTACAGGACATCTGTGAAGGACGTGAACTGCCAATCTCTAGCTCCACCTGCTTCTGTGCATTATCTTTTTTTTATAAATTACAAGGATTACAAAACTCTTTTCTAGGATACAACATAGTGGACTCATCAAATGTAACATCCCTACTAATTACAAATTTAGGTGACTTGGGATCAGGACACCATAAACGATATCTTTTCACCCCTGAAGCATAACCAAGGAAAATACATTTCTTAGCCCTAGGCTCTAACTTTCCCTCACATACATGCATATATGCTGGACACCCAAATATTCTTAAAGTAGAGTAATTAGCTGGAGTACCTGACCAAACTTCCTCTGGAGTCTTGAAATTTAGAGGAGCACAAGAAGAGCGGTTGACGATGTAGCAAGTTGTAGCAATGGCTTCTGCCCGAAAATCAAGTGTTAACCTTGCATTAGAGATCATAAGCCCTTTCCAAAAGAGTTCGATTTATGCGCTCGGTGACTCCATTTTATTGTGGAGTCATTCTGACAGTGTGATGCCGAACAATGCCTTTATTTTTGCAAAATTCATTGAATTCACCTCCACAAAATTCCAAACCATTATCTGTCCATAACCGCTTAACATGTTTTCCTGTCTGCTTTTCAATCAAAACTTTCCATTGCTTAAAGGTTAAGAAAACATTATTCTTATGTTTCAAGAAATACATATACCAGTTACTGTATATGTATTTCTTGAAATATAAGAATAATCATCAATAAAAGTCGACATATACCAGGCACCACCTTTAGATGGAACACGAGAAGGCCCCCAAAGATCAGAATGAATATAATACAAAGTACCTTTAGTTTTGTGGACAGCTAGAAAACTAAAACTGTCTCGTTTCTACTTCCCAAAGATACAATGCTCACAAAAGTCCATCTTACCAGTACTTTGACCACAAAGTAGGCCTCTCTTGCTTAACAACATTAAACCTTTCTCACCCATATGGCCCAAAAGCATGTGCCACAATTTGGTAATGTCACCATCAGTAGAGACTGCAGCAGCACCTGTTACTGTAGATCCCTGCAAAACATACAAACTACCAGACTTGCAAGCTTTCATCAATACAAGAGCAACTTTAGAAATTTTCAAAACTCTACCTTCAACTGAGAACTTGCACCCTTGAGAATCGAGAGTTTTCAGTTCTAGGTTTATGCGAGCACAATATATAAGCTGATAGGGTTTGTATTGGTAAAATGCGTGACAATTTTGTCCATCCGTAAGAAAGATGAGCAAAATTGAAAGTACCGGGCACATGGAACGTTCATCAAATTGATATATTAGGTGTACATAAAATATGAAGACCATTACCATCTGATGACATGCAAATTATAAGTCAAAAATGACACTCTTCTACCATTTTTCCCCTCGTGTTTCCGGTCTTATGATCCCAACGTCTACAAGGGTTGAGTACCATATGAAGCAGACATTTTTCCTAATGCTTTCATAATTGTAGCAATAACATGAAACACTAAACAAAGAACTAGGGTTGGGAATATATGCATTACTTATTAGTCTATATATTTCTAACATTCTCCCACTTAGACAATATAGTCAAACCATCATACCAATCTCCATCATCCAAAAGCAGTCAAATAAATCATATGCAATATTAGATCGACATGATATATATACTACACATGATTTGGCCCTAGAGATGTTCAAAAACCACAATAACTATTAAAACAACATGCAAGCAGTAAAACAACTGAGACTTTGCATTTGTCTCTTTTTGTACTTGTCATTTGGTCAAACTACATTATGCATCAACATATATGCATCAATATTAACAAAAAGTGACTGCAAACATCATTATGCATGTTTCATATATAAAAGTCATAAGCAATCTGTACAAAGTACTAACATGTTCAATACAAAATAGCAAACTCCTGCTAATCTTATCAAGCTAGGCTCCTAACAATCCCATACAAGAGATGTGTTCTATAAACACACATATAGGTAAGCCTTGTGTAAATTGATATGCTAACATGCCTGTTGTAGGCGTATACTAAACAGTAATAAGGGATTCAGCGACTTTCTCTTTAACAAAATAGTACTTTATATCAATATGCTTTAAGCAAGAAATACTTCTAGTGTTCTTAGAGAAAGTTACAGCTACGGAGTTATCACAATACAATTTTAGGGAACTCGAAATAGAGTCTATAATACCCAATGCTGAAATAAAATTTCATAACCATATTGCTTGACAAGCTGCCTCATAACATGTCATATACTCTGCCTCTATGGTAGATGATGCTGTGAGTGTCTATTTGATATTTTTCACAATACAGCTCTTCCAGTCATCATAAAGATAGAGCTTGAATTAGACTTTTTATCATCCACACATCCTACATAACCAGCGTCACTGAACCCAACTATATCAAGAGTGTCAGTTCAACGATAAGTCAACATATGGTCTTTGCTACCCTGAAGATACCTCATGACTTTCTTAGCCGATTTCCAATGGCTAAGACCAGGATCACTCAAGTATCTTCCCAACACACACCTATAACAAAAGTAATATCAGGACGTGTGTATACTTGAACATACATCAGACTACCTACAAGTGACAGATAAGGAACGACTTTCATTTCATCTCTCTCTTTATCATTTTGTGGACATTGGGCCTTTAAGAAACTGTCACTCTTCACTATTGGTGTCTTTTTAAGAGAATAAGAATGCATATTGAATCTTTTCAAGATCCGATCAATGTAAGCCTTTTGAGACAATCGAAGAATCTCATTAGCTTTATCTCAGAGAATATGAATTCCAAGTACATAAGAAGTCTCATTAAGATCCTTCATATCAAAATAACTAAATAACAGTTGTTTTGTTTCAAATAATAGATGAATATTATTAGAAGCAAGTAGAATGTCACCAACATACAGTACCAGAAAAATGAAACTGCTCTCACTGAACTTCATATATATACATTAATCAACTATATTTTCCTTGAAACCATTTGCACTGGCAACCATATCAAACTTGAGATACCACTGCCTTGATGCTTGTTTTAACCCATAGATAGACTTCTCGAGCTTACAAACCAACTGTTCTTTACCAGTCATCTCAAAACCAACTAGTTGAGTTATATAAATGTCTTCATACAGATCTCCATTCAAGAAGGCAGTCCTCACATCCATTTCATTAAGTTCCGAGTCAAAATGAGCAACTATATTCATGATGATTCGCATTGAATCTTTGGTAGAAACTAGTGAGAAGGTTTCTTTGAAATCAATCCCTTTTCTCTGACTATAGCCTTTATCTATAAGTTTAACCTTATACCTTTCTACTTGTCCACTTGAGTCATATGTGATTTTGTAAACTCATTTGCACTCAATAGGTTTGCAACCTTTAGGTAGTTCGACTAACTCCCAATCTTCATTTTGTGACGTGGAACTCAACTCATCTTCTATTGAATTCATCTACAATGCAAATTGAGAACTATTCATAGCTTCTTGAAAATTGACTAGTTCAATATTATCTCACACATCGAACTCATGTTCTTGTAAATAGACAATATATTCATCAGGAATGGCAAGTCCGCATGTTCTTTGTGATCTCCTAAAAACTTCATCATTCCCCAGTGTCAATGACTTCATCCTGTGCTTGATTTTGAGGTTCATCATGAGATTCTACTGAAATCTGTTCAATCACAAAGTCATCAATAGGAGCGGAGGGGACGGATACAGGGACTATAATGCGTTCTTCCCTAAATATAATTTCTCTTGATCCTTGACTTGAACCAAATCCATCTTCAAAAAAGACAACTCTATCTGATTATATAATTCTGGTCGTGTGAGATGGGCAATAGAATCTAGAACCCCTTAATCTGACAGTGTAGTCTACAAAATAGCCACTAATGATTTTCGAATCAAGTTTCTTAGATTCCAGATTATAGGGCATGAGTCTTTGGGACTAACTTGCTAGGTACTTGATTCAAGATATAAGCAGTTGTCTTCAATGATTCACCCCACAAAAATTCAAGCAAACTAAAATGAAACAACATACACCATAACATATCAAGAAGAGTGTGGTTTCTTCTTTCAGTGATTCCATTCTAATGACGAGTTCCTAGTATTATATATTTTACTTCAATACCACATTCTTGCAATTATCTAGCAAAAAACATGGATTCCTTTCGCTCTCATTATAACGCCCATAATACTCTCTATCTTTGTCAGAATTAACTACCTTGATTTTCCTCCCCTTTTGAAGCTCAACATTTGTCTCTTAGATGCTTCTAAAGATTCAGATTTTTCATGAATGAGCTCGACATGACCATACATGAAAAAAATCATCAGTAAAAGTAAAAAAGTATTTATAACCACCCATAACAGGTGGAATAAATGGTCTACATATATCAGTATGAATCAACTCCAACAATTTTAAGCTCCCGTATGTTTTGCTTTTTCTAACCTTGGCGGTCAACTTTTCTTTAATACAATCAATACAGACAGTGAAATCTAAAAAGTCAAGATCTTGAAGTATACTATCTTTTACCAACATTTCCATTTTGTCTCTAGAAGTATGGCCTAAATGTTTGTGTCATAACACAGAAGATCTCAAATCCAATCTCATACGTTTGAAATCAATAACAGTATTAAGAGAAGAGGAAGAAGCAATAATAACATCATCCAACTTAATTTTGTATAAATTTTCACATAAAATTTCATTTTTAATCAAAAGAGAGTCACGATATAAAGTCAATTTTTTAGTTCTAAAAAGAAAAATATAACCTAGTCTATCCAAAATAGACACAGAAATCAAATTTTTCTTAATAGAGGGTAAATAAGTGACATCATATAACACCAAAAGATGTCATGTATTCAACTGTAGTCTAACTGTCCCAAAAAATTCAACGTTGACTTTGGTATCGTCTCTCATGTACACATATTGCTCAGAACTAGTCGGTCTTCTTCGACTTGTCAATTTCTGTAAAGAATTCGTAACATGAATTATTATTCTAGTATCTAACTACTAAGTATTTAAAGGCACATCAATAACATTAGGCTCTAAACAAACCATTACAAAACAATTATATTTCTTCTCTAAGTGAGCTATGAGTTTTCGATAGTTAGCTTTCTTGTGCCCTAAGCTCTGACAAAAGTTGCACTTCCCTTTTAAAAACTTTTTTTTTTTTTTACTAACAGAAGAAGAGCCCACCTGTCCATTTCCTTTAAACTAACAACTTTCTTTTTGAAAAGGTTTTGGTCACTTGAGTTATTAGAAGTGAACTTTCTCTTTTAAGAATTGATGTGGTTTGTCATCATGAAGATGTTTCTTGCCCTTTTCTTTTTCATGTCATCCTCTTTCTTAGCAAGAATAACATTCATCTCCTCAGCAGTCCATTGCTCTTTTTGAACATTATAGCTTGATCTGTTTAAATTAAATTTAGAAGGAAGAGTTCCCATCACAATCCATACCATGTAATCCTCATCAAGGTCAATATTCATAACCTTAATCTTATGATAACAACCCATGAGCTTGCCGATGTAAGCTCTAATGTCACTTATACCATCATAAATGGTATGATGAAGCACGTTTAAGTACTCATTCTTCTCATTCTTTGAAAACTTCATGTACTTCTTCTTAATGGCAGTAAAAAAATCCTTTGCATTATCAACCTCGGAAATACTATTACGAATGGATTCATCCATATGATACCTCATAATCATCAAACAGCATCAGTTAGAGTATTTCCACTCCTTTTAGGATTTTCTTTCCTTCTCAATAACATCATCAGTAGGTTTAAGTGGTGGATCAATTCTCAAAGCCAAATCCATTCGAATAATAGTCAAATTTATTATGAAAGATTCAACCCACTACTTTGGTTCGTTCCATTTAGCGTCAAAATAACAAAGACTCTCAAATTACTTAAAGCTCAATAAGAAACAAGAAAAATAACTATGACATGCAAGTTAAAACAAAATTATGCAATTCATGTTCTTTTTTTCAAAATTAATTATATCATTTATGCTAGAGTTTTTTAAACAAATATAGAACTCATTCACTAATAAGAATAATTTATTAAATATTACAACTAAATCATCAATATACAATCGAAAGGATAGAAAAATTGTACACTTTATAATATTTCAATAAAATTTCTTCCTCGTATTAAGCACATATTAAGTAGTAATTATTGACAAAATAATTAATTACCTCGTTATTTTAAAGAAAAACACAAAATTTTAAACATACATTAATATTTTAAAAATTCATCATCATAAATAATTTCAAAAGTTCAATTCTACGACAAGTAAAAATAAGTATTCACTATTATCAACAAATAATCATATTTACGCCACAATAAGATTAAAATAATTAGAATTGTCAAATAAAAAATTATTAATTAATCTTGTACATAAACGTATAGAAAAAAAGAATTAAAAATAGAGCAAAAATAAAATATTGGTCCAAAAAGACCTTGCACGCACCCCACATGCACTGTGGAAAAAGATTTTTTTGAATTTTTTAAAAAGTAAACATAAAAATTATAAGTATACAGAGTCAGGTCCACGTGCACAGGTCAACCCGCACACTATACAAAGTCAGGACGACCCCTCCCTAACCTCCAACCGAGTCAGCAGGTTTGATCTGCCTTCAACTTCCTCTCCTGATCTCAATTTTTGACAATTTTGGAGGCGTTTTCTTCCATTTTCACGCTCTATAAGTTTCCTATAATCATTTTAACCAAAAATGCTCCAAAATCTAAAAATATCAAATTCATTTCGACCATCATCAAAAATACAAAATTTTTCAAAGAAAACTCACTAAAAAAAATCGTGGTTCTTTGTCCAAAATAAAGGTAAAAGACAACAACTAACAATATTTTATGAACCTCAACGCATCATTTCGATATTTACATCAAAACCAATTTGAAATAAAAACTATTTGTACAAAAACAGACCCTAAAATTAAATGACCATGAAACTCTAGTACAATTGCTATAAACACATATATTTATCAAATATCACACAGTTACGAACTCATTTTATTTAGGACGTAACAACACAATAAGATTAAAACATACCTCCAATAGTTTGAATAGTCTTCGTGGATTCTCTCAATCATTTACCACTACTTATCAAAACAACAATACTTGTGCAACAAAGAGCTAACAGAAGAATCAATTTTCTTTTTCACACCCACACACCATATATTCACACAATCTCACCATATGTATTTTATAACATGTTTTATCCTATGGGATAGAAAAGAATAATTGTGTCATTTTAAGGATGTTATAAACTATAATTTAATAGGCCAACATATAATTATTAGGATACTACATTAAGCAATTCAATTAATAGTTTTGCATATGAAATTAATGTTGCGATTATATTAGTCCACAAATTTCTAACATTACTCTCTAGGTCGTGCCAACCACAAAGAACTAAGTGCCCGGAGTCGTGATGTATAGTCATGGATAACAAGAAAAGCTCGAGCAGCCTGCCGAGTAGTCAAAATTCGATGCATTTGTTGCAGAGTCTGTTGCCGTAATAGGTCAGCCTGACAAGATAAAGGACAGAGATTATAAGAATATACAAGCCACTCCTGTATAGGTCAGCCTGACAAGATACAAAAACAATTTCAATTTGTATGGTTAAACACAATGTTTACTTGATGAAGGAAGTTCTCTAACGTTGCTAGTTTTCCCATCGCACTTGCCATTTGGCCCATGTAGTCAGCAACATTTCCAGATCCAGCAGGGCCTAGACTGGCAGATGAAAGTGTATCTACAAGCGATTGTTGCAAAGCTTCCATTCCTTGAGATAAGGCATCTTCCGCCTGTTGGCAGGACTGCTGCAGATTGCATACTCCCATCAATTGTTGATCTGTTAGGGGCTCAACATGGCTTGCCAGTATCTGCATTTAAGGACAAATTTCATGTAAATCAGTTCAATCAATTCAGGCAATTAAGCATCAATACACAAATAATCTTGTGTATTTAATGGTCCACCACCTTCAGAATTTCTGAAGAACGAAATCCACCCAACCACATGAAACATCTCTCAGCAGGTGTCTTCCACATGCCCGAAAGGATGTGAAAAACATCAGCCTTTGCACCGATGCTCTTCAGCCGAAACACCTCTTCATAGTGAGCCATTACACCATCAACAAGAACACGTAATTCATTGTCAGCCACATGAGAATTGACAGCAGATCTTAGGTCACTGATAAGCCGTTGATGTTCATCTAGCCACCATGCATACTCCATGTCAAATGCTAAGGACCCTTAAGTACAATTCATTGTTAGATTCATACACCAGGACTACCCTAGAGCTCGTATTTTTAACATTCATGGACAATTCTGATTCAATGAAATCATAGCTACGTTACTGCAAAATTGAATGGAACATGGGTTGTTAATTTTAAATATTAGTCCTTCATTTGAGATGCCAGCTTGACCACTCAAACAGGACATTAATATATTAAAAAGCATCTATGAGTGGCACAATGCATCCATAAAAATTGTGGATACCATATCAAAAATATTTTTCATATAGTTCATATGATCTGTTCTATACTAATTGATCCAAGGTTATTTTCGAAGATTAAGGCTTGAAGAAAACAGCCTGAAGATCCCTTACTATTTCCAGGTATTGAATAGGTATGATCTCCTGAATAACCAGTAGTGATGAAGATGCCCTGCACAGAAAAACTAAACACATGTGAAGAAGTGATAATACTTTAAAGGCTCAAAGCATCGACATTATATTAAAAATAAAATAATTTGCACCTGTTGGCGAGCTCGTTGAAGCTCTTCCTCTATTTGTGTAAGCCTGAGCCGACTATTCTCGAGCTGCTGAACATATGCCTATCCAAAACCAAAACCTATAAATGATCCAAATGTATTTCACTTATTAACACAAAATGTCCATTCAATTCACCTTGCAAAGACGGAACAAAAATAATTGTCAGCTCAAACATATAAAAAATGGTCAGAACCAATGAATGCCAAGAACAAATTAAAGAATGGTCAATGAACAACTTGTAAGTGTATAACAAGCTATTCATTTGCTAACATCATTTGACACAGTAGTAAAAATCCATTACTTTCTTCCTCAGTCGACTCTTTCTTGCTGCTTCTCGATTCTGGGCCAGCCTTCTTAGGGTCTGCACAGAGTTATAATTGAAACTTTAGACACAACCTGTAAGCAGCAAGACAATTTCCAGTCACAATTGAATAAGCACTATCCTGTCGACAACCTTTTGATCACCATGTTTTGTATTGGATTGATCCCGAGAGTCCACTACCACAACTGTACCATGCCGAACTCCTTGAAGCTACGCAAGTTACAAAATCACAAATCAAATATACAATAAAAGGCATGCAGCAGCTGATGCCCCCAGATATTTATTTAAGACCAATTGTATTCTTATAATTTTTATCTAAAGGATTGAAATTCTGTCAAACCATCAGTATTAGTTACTCATGTTGCGCAGTGATTGGGATGAAAACATTTTGTCATTAGTGCTCTAAAAGGTAAACTTCACGGACCAACCAAAAGCAAATTGTTCAAAAAAAAAAAAAAACACTCCCGCAAAAGTAGGTAACTACTTAGAATCCTATACAGTGGTAATTCTAATTCACAGTGGATTCTCAATTACCCAACTGACCCACCATTAAGCAAAAAGATTCTCAATTGGCAAACAAATGAACTTGGGAACAGTAAAGAACACGGCATGTTTGCAGAGAAGTAGACGGCCAAAAAACGAATAAAACCTCTTTCTTGTCATCAGTGTCAATATCTGTTGTATCAGTTTGTTGGCTGTTATCTGCCATCCCTGAGTCTCCCCAGTTCTCAATACCATGCCCGTTTCCCAACGAACCAATTGGTGTCCCCTTGTGGTACATGTATTGCCCTGTGTCCAAACACCCAGTTCCTGTAGTAGCTATCTCTGACGGCCCAATACTCTATAAAATGAACCCCACAAATGAACGGTCATTGATCACAATAACCATAAACACAAACTATAAGCCAAAAGAGAGACAGGAGTTGTTAGAGGATCTACCGTGCACAAGACAGCTGCGTACTGTAAGTTGCTGGACATAACAGCGACATTGCCGGATTTTAAACTGAACATGGAGCCTACAAAGTTTTATAACCGCAAGTAGTTAGAGATAGTAAAAATTCTAGTTTATTGTTCAATAAATATATTGTACAATGTATAAATATATAATGACACACAAACGCGCACATACACACGCAAGCAAGCGCGCGCGCACACAGTCACACATATATATATATAGAGAGAGAGAGAGAGAGAGAGAGAGACAGAGAGAGAGAGAGAGAGAGAGAGGGGAAGATACTTGGACTTAAATCAAGAGCGTCGTCTTCGGGAAGAGCTGAAGCGGGTTGATCAAGCTGTCCAAGATCCGCAAAACGCGTCTGGTTTCTACCATCATCTTGTCCTCTGTATTCCACCCGTACCAAAAAAGGAACAAGAAGTCACAAAAGAAAGAAAGCAAACATTTTTCTTCTTCGAACACAACACATACAACGTTTTTCTCGAGAGCCCACATGCACAATCATAACAAGCTAACCACCAAAGGAAAAAAAAACAACCCGGCTAAAAGCTAGAATGAAGGAGAAAAATAAACAGTACCTAAGAAAGAAAGAAGTGGGGTGGCAATACATTTCAGGGTGATGAATGGTGGGAGGAGCTAGTTTGAAGCTTTGCATGTTGAAAGATTGCGTCTTTTTTTATCATAACAGAGAAAACGAGTACGATTGTGTCTCGTAAAAAAAAGGGTATGTGTAACAGAGTAACAACAGCGAAGTTGGAGAAGTCGTAAAAACAGAGGGAAAAGGCAGAAGCATTTAGCGAGGAAAAGGTGGAAGAAAATCTTCTTGTGATCTTTTATGGAAGTGGACAGCGTATCTCCTTTACTTGATGGATTTGTAGGAAGCGAAACACCAAATGGGTCTCAGGCTTTTTATTATTGCGTCCTGACTTGGGATTTTAGTCTCCCAATAACCCCTCCACACATTTCAATACCACATTCCACCGGCTTTTTAAACTTTAAAGTGTGCATTTCACTCTCTTTTGTCTTGTTTTATGTCATGAAATTCGATTATTTCTCTAGGGTAAATATGTCCCTCTATCTCTAATCTAATATAAGAGTAACTAATGTCAAATCTAATTTCTGAGACCTAAGCCAAGCACGATTAACAGAATTACTGAAATTTTCAATCTCCATAATATTGTCTTAAAGTTCAAGCTAATATGAGAACATATGCTAAAATCGGGAAAAAAAAGTACAAATTCATATTTAAGATTTTATTAAGGAATAATGTTACAAAAATTTTGTTTTTAATGGAAAGCAAGACAAAATATAATATTTTTTATCAAAAATATTTACATCTTTTCATTGAATTTTTAAAACAACAAATTTTCTATATCAAGAAATAAAATTTTATTCAATATGAAAAATCTATACAAGTTTGTAATTATATTTAATATATAAACGTATGATTATAACATTTGAATTGAATAGCTAAAATAATCCCTTTGGAGTATTATTTTTAGGAATATTTTAGAATTTCAATGGAGTGTTATTTTTAGAAAAAATTTGGAATTTCAACTTTGTAACAATAAATTTTATAATTTCCTACATAATTTTTATTTTTAAATTGAGTTTTGCATTTTACTTTTAGTAATTTATTGTATATTTACTTTAAGTATTAACAGATTAATAACACTAAATTCATTACCCTATGAATCAAAATTTGACATTATAGTAATTTTATCATAGTCCCTATAATTCTTCTATATTTTAAAATATAAAGCACTGTTTTGGAATAATATTATTATAAACTCTACCCAGAAGCCCCTGCCATGATGCTCGTGCCAGGTAGCTAGTGAAGCTCATGCATACTTTGCATTGTAACTCTTTTCTATAGTACCTCGAGCTCTCTTCTGTGGTATATTTTAGAGTCTCTGCTTCTTTTCTTTTGTTTCTCTTCATGGTCTTTCCTCCTTGCTTCTATCCCTTCCAGCTCCAGCCTCTGCTTTCAATATTATATTGTCCTTCACCTTCTTCTCCCACTTCCATGCACAACCTTTCTACTCGTTTCACCCCATCCGAGTTGCTTTTGTCCCCCATTTTTCTCTTTTATCCATCAATCTTTAACCATGTTTTCTAATTTCCAAATCTTCCTGCCATGGTTACCCTCCTCTTCTTCTTTAATGAAATAGGATGCAAGGTGTCTTATTTCATTGATAAACATGAGTATTTATAGTACATCACATTAGGGTAAAATAGATAATACACATAATGGACTAATGGGCCTAATTATCTCCTATATGCCCCCGCAAGATAGAGGGTCAGGCAGACACTCCAATCTTGGACCGAACGCTGAGAAAGGTGGGTCGCGACAGAGCCTTAGTAAGGCAATCTGCAAGCTGATCATGAGTAGAGACATGAGTAACTCGAAGAGAACCCTGTTGGACCTGTTCACGCAGAAAATAAAAATCAAGAGCAATATGCTTCATTCGAGAGTGGAAGACGGGATTGGAACATAGGTAAATGGTTCCAATATTGTCACATAAAGCGCCGGAGCAAGGACAAAGAAACGCCAAGTTCATACAACAGGGAGTTCAGCCAGCGCAGTTCAGCAGAGGCAGCAGCAACAGAGTGATACTCCGCCTCGGTGGAAGAACGAGCAACAGTGAGCTGCTTATTAGAGCTCCAAGAGATGGGAGAGCCACCAAGATACACTAAATAACTAGAAGTAGAAGTGTAATCATTCCTAATACCAGCCCAGTCCGCATCAGAGAAGGCATAGAGAGAATAGGGGCCACGTCGAAGAACAATACCAAGCTCAAAAGTGCCCTTCAGGTAGCGGAGGACACGTTTCACAGCGTCCCAGTGCATCATAGTAGGACGATGCATAAACTGCAACAACTTATTAACTGCAAAGGCGATATCCGAACGAGTAAAGGATAAGTACTGCAAGCTCCTAATAACCATACGGTACTAACTAGGGTCAGAAAGAGACGAGCCAGCCAATAAAGTGAGTGGAACAGTAGGATCAAGCGGCGTCTGATCCGGGTTCACAGAGGCCATATGGGTGCGCTGAAGCAGGTCAGTGATATAACACTACTGAGAAAGGAGTACACCATCTGGGTGAGAAAGAACCTCCACTCCAAGGAAGAAGGACAAATCGCCAAGGTCTTTCAAAAAAAACCTGTGTGAAAGGGCATCAATAAATTGCCTCACAAAGGCAGAGTCAGAGCCAGTAACAATAATATCATCAACATAAACCAGCAAGTAGATAGTAACACCAGAAGACTGGAAGATAAACAGAGACGTGTTAGCTCTCGAATTATAAAAACCATATGACAGAAGAAATGTGTGAAGCTCGGAGTACCAAGCTCGAGGAGCCTGCTTAAGACTATACAGAGCCTTGAGCAACCAACAAACATAATGAGGGCAATCGGGATCAGTGAAACCCGGAGGCTGAACCATAAAAACATCCTCAGTGAGAGTCCCCTGCAAGAAAGCATGATTAACATCAAGCTGCTTAAGACACCAGCCACAACTAACGGCAAAAGCCAGAACAAGACAAACAGTAGAAGGCTTAACCACCGGACTGAAAGTGTCATGATAATCAATGCCAGGGCGCTGGTGAAAACCTTTCGCAACTAAACGAGCCTTATATCTATCAACAGAGCCATCAGGCAGACGTTTAGTGCGAAACACCCACTTACAACCAAACCAAATTCTGAGCATTAGATGGGGGCACAAGATCCCACGTGCCATTACGTAGTAAGGCATCAAACTCCTCCGATATAGCTTGATGCCATTTGGGATCTGTAAGTGCTTGAGTGACAGTAGAGGGTTCAACATCCAAGGAGAGAGAAAGAGAGGCAGAGAAGTTATATTTGGGGTTTGGTTTGGAAATGCCAGCACAAGATGTGGAGGAGAGGAAGTGGGACACGGGGAAGTAGACAAACTAGGAGAAGGCAAGGATGGGGGGAGGACAAGGCAGAAGTGGTCAAAGGCAATGATTGGGATGATGATGGAGAGGGGCTGGAGGGCGCTGCAGGCTGAGGGGAGACAGGCACTGATAAAGAGGGAGGTGTCAGAGGGAGGGTCGTGCAGGTGGGGAGCCACGTGGCAAATGTATCGGAAGAGGAAGTAGCAATCCAGGGGGAGGTGGACTGAAAGGGAAACACCGACTCTACGAACTGGACATGACGGGAAACATATAGATGATGAGTAGAGATATCGAGACAAAGATAGGCGCTTTGGGTAAGGGAGTACCCAACAAAGACACACGGAATAGAGCGATCTTCTAATTTATGTGAAGTGTACGGGTGGAGCCAGGGATAGCACAGGCAACCAAAGATACGCAGTTTGGAGTAGTTAGGGGTTTGTTGGAAAATACACTCAAAAGGAGAGTGCATTTGAAGACTACGAGAGGGAAGCCTATTAATAAAATAGACTGCGGTAGAAAAGGCATAAGACCAATAGGAGAGAGGCATAGATGAGCGATGTACGAGGGAGAGACTGGTTTCAACAATGTGGCGATGATGACGTTCAGAATAACCATTGTGTTCCGGAGTATGTGGGGGAGTAGTGAGGTGAGAGATGCCATTGGAGGAAAGGAAAGAGCGAAGACCAATAAATTCACCGCCATTATTAGAGTAGAGAGTTTTGATGGGATAGCCAAAATAGTTTTCCACTAAAGATTTGAAGTGGACAAACACATCAAACACTTGCGATTTCCTTTGTAGAGGATAAAACCAGATATATTTAGAGAAATGGTAGACAAAAATAACATAGTACTTAAAACCATCAATAGAAATAACAGGAGATGTCCAAACATCTGTGAAAATAAGTCCCAAGGGTCAAGTGGACCTCAAGGATGACTCAAAGAACGGAAGTTTATGACTCTTCGTACAAGCACAGGCATTGCACAAGTACACTTCTTTATTGTTGACAATGGGAAGACCAAAACGGAAAATCAGGTGCTGGCAGACAGGGCTAGCTGCGTGACCAAGACGATGATGCCAGGAGGAGACAGAGGGTCAGAACTCAGAGACCAAGGCAGCGAGGAAGTGGAAGGGAGAGGAGCTGGCCACTCATAGACACCATCTTTAAGGGGATCGGATAGTAGAGGTGCCCTCGTAACTCTACCCTTCAATACAAAACCAGAAGTAGAGAATTCAACTGTGCCATCATTAGAAAAACAAATTTTAGAAACGGAGACAAGATTTTTCTTAATGGATGGAACACATAAAACATTGGAAAGATATAATAGACGAGAGAGAGAGGAAATAGATATCGGACCAGTGTGGGTAATAGGCAACCCAGTACTGTCACCGACCATCACATCTTCATTGCTCAGAAAAGGCTGATGATGGGACAAATTCGCCAAATCAGAGGTAATGTGGTGTGTAGCTCCACTATCAAGTAGCCAAGACGGAGAGGGAGACATCGGAGCAGAAGGAGAAGTGGCAACGTGAGCCCAAGGATGCCACGCAGATGGAGCATAAAAACTGGGAGTCCACGGACGAGGAGCATAGGGCCGAGAGAAGGTGGACCCACCAGGAGAAGACTGTTGATGTTGAAACACCCACACAAATTGCGAACAATACCGAATTTTATGGCCTTGAACACCACATCCTTGACAGTACCCCAGAAACGGACGATGTGGAGGTCGACCAAAAGCACCAGACGAGCCAAAAGTGCTAGACTGCCAGGGGACAACATCTTGTCCATGCTGTCATGTGGAGGAGGGTGGCGCTCCTAAGAGGGATGGCTGACCAGCAAGCGGGCCAAAGGGGCGTGACCCACCCGCATATCCGCCAGGCAGGCCAGAAGCCACGTGCGCCGACCAGGAGATGGCGGCAATAAATGCGGTGCAGCGACAGTAACAGGGGCATGGGAGTGCGCAATATTAATTTCCCTGTGCAATAACTTTTCGAGAAATTCATCATAGGTAATGTCACTGTCTCGAGCTTTTACAGCCTCAATAATAGGAGAATAGACCTCATTTAAATCGTCCAAAATTTTATCTATCACATCACAATCATCCATGGGTTTGTCCAATAAAGCCAATTCATCTGCCTTATTCTTCACAAATTGCATAAATTCAAAAACAATATGAGTACCTTGTAGGGGACGTTTTAAATGCTCTTTAATCTGATTAATGTGACTCCTAGACGGTTTAGCATAAATATTATGAAGGGTAGTCCAGATTTCAGCAGAAGTAGTAGCCCTTTGCACATGAGAGAGCACAAAAGGAGAAAGAGTACTTATGAGAAACGAAAATATCAGTTGATCTTAGCGAAACCACGCAGTATAAGCAGGATTGGTAGAAGAACCTTCAGCAGCCGGTCTTGTCTTAGGCGCGAGAGGGACCAAACCATCAACAAAATCCAGTAATCCATAGCCATTGAGAGTGGATTGAACCTGTAGTTTCCATGAAATAAAATTGGAGGGCTGTAGTTTAACCCCATTAGGAAAAGAATTAATGATAACAAGAGGCTGAGAGGGATCATGGGGATTCTGGAGGGTGGGATGAGATGCCACAGAAGTAACATTGTCGTTTGTCATTGGTACGGGGGGGGTAGGTTTTGCAGAGAGAGTTGGCCAGGAACGTAACTCTGCTATGATACCATAATGAAATAGGATGCAACGTGTCTTATTTCATTGATAAACATGAGTATTTATAGTATATCACATTAGGGTAAAATAGATAATACACATAATGGACTAATGGGCCTAATTATCACCTATATTCTTCTCCTAAACAAATGAATATGAAAAAACGGTAGTAAACAAATAGAACGTTTTCCTTTTTCAACTAATAGGTATACTTTATGGTGTAGTACCAATGCATACTAGTCATATTATAATGAGAAAGACCTGATAATATGATAAGAAATTCATATATAACAAGCTTAAAAATAGGTACACATTTATAAAGAACAATAACCAGTTATTCTTACACTGTTACACTAGAATAGGTGTATAAAGACCGATTGAGATTAAAAAGAGAGAATAATGGCGGATAGTGTTAGAGTCTCATAAAAATAAAAGTTGTTGGATCAAAAGTTCTAAATAAAAAGAGATTGAGAGAGAAAAGAAAAAAATCAAAAGAGGAAAATAAAGAAGCAAGTAAACTCATATGTAAAGGAGAGTTAATATTCTAAGTATTTATAATGCTAATACATTTAAAGTTTTCAAAATTACAAATTCGTTTTTACAAAAGAATGACAAATATGGTACGAAGGACACAAATGAAGTGTGTTATGCTTAAGACTAATGTTTGAATTTAGGCATATATGGAAAAAGGAAAGGTTCACAATTCAAAGGAGAAATATAGGACCACAAATAATATTTAGTTTTAATTGAATAAAAATTATAGAATTCTACTCTAAAGTAGTATTAACATATTGAGTCCCTAATTACAACATTACTAATAGCTACTACCACTAATAGTTAGTTTTTAAATTTAAGTAATAATTAATATATAAAAGGGATAAAAAATAGAATTTTTGAGTTTTTACTTGGTTATATTTCGATTAATTACCTCTCATCTTTTATTTTTCACTAAACTAATTCAAAACCTTCTTTATAGTATTTCATTTTTTGGGGTAAATTTGATACTTTTTCTATAGTCAAAGGATCAATTTCAATTATTTAATTTAATTTATTGATAAGTCCATATAAGCTTTTTAATATTTATTCTTAGTAAAATTCACTCACATCACAGAAATATCAATAGATGTAGGCTTGGCAGTTTTGGTCCAGCTCAGCTCGAGGCCCGACGAATAACTCTAAAATGGCGTTATTTTGAAATTTTTGAAAAATATTAAATCAACTCGGGTCGGGTAGCCCCAAACCAAGTCAGACCTTAAGCCAAACCTGAGCTTGATAGAGGATGGCTAGCTCTGGCCTGGACTGACCTATTGTCATCCCTAGACAGATGCGAGTTTATTACTAAAAACATGGAGAATCACTTGCTCAAAACTTTTTGGGGAGCTAATGACATATCAGACATTTGGGTATTTAGAGAAAAAGAAATAGTGGTGGGTTTTCTTAAGGGCTTTAAATATTTGGGTTTAGGAAATATCATGGATCTACTTTTGTCATTTTAATCCCAATATTCTTGCAATTTTATTTTTTCTTCGACAACAATCCATTTTCTTTGTCTTGCTCTAATTTTTTCTTTTCATTTTGAGCTTGTCATTTTGTAATTGTCGTCGTGCGTCACTCATTCCCTTTAATTCTTTTTTGTTTGATTCTTTCCCCTTGCTTCGTCGTTTCATCTCTATTGTGTGTCATTTCATTTTTTCTTTTCATGCCTAATATTCTCTTCTTTTTTAACATTGTTTAATGCCCTTCACCCAATCATCCTGCCATTTTACTAGCCCTCAAAACCTTTATTATTGTCATTTTCTGCTACTGACTTTTTATTTCTCCATACAAGTCAACTATTCTCATTTGCATCTTAGTCTTATACTATTTCATTGTGACTTAGCAACCCAAATATTCTTCCATATTTCAACTTTTGACTCCCCTTAAGTACAACTATTTTCAAATTGACCAAAATTCCTAAAAAGCAAAATTAATACCCAAAATATCCAGCGATATAACTGAACACAATAATTAAACTAACTAAAAATACAAATTAATTATTAAAACAATTTAGACAAAAGACTTTAATAAATGAATAAAATATAATATAAAAATAAATTCAACACAATCAAGAATCAAACTTAATTTTAACAATATACAAGTTAAATCTAGTAAAAAGACCATAAAAATCAACTTATTCTATCATAAACTTAAGATCATAAATTCAAATGTGTGTTTAATTTCTTGAAAATAATTTTTAAAATTTAAAGAAAAGAAATACATGATACAAAATTAAGTGTTTATAAGTATCAACTAAGGAACAACCATGGTATCTCTAATAATTTATTAGAAAGGGACAATCATCAGGAATCCTCACATGAACCAAGCAAGGAAATTGATATAAAAAAAGACTATTTGTTTAATCAAACTACGAATAAAAATGATGTAACTATTGATTATAACTAAAAAGGAATAATCATTTGCTCTTGTATCCATCATATTTGAGCATATTGAATTGATATATATATTTAGGAGGAAAAATAGTGTTGCATGTACCAAAAAGGAGAAAGATAGATATCTTCGAAATTGATAGATGAACTTATTGAAAATTACTCTTTAAGATTCATTTTATGCATTTCTTAATGAGAATGTTGCCTATATGATAGCGATTTTGAAAAGGGTAAGGAAAGTATTCATTCATCCTAATTTTGAAAAGGGTGAGGAAAGTATTCATTCATCCTTTTGATGTTTATAACTTATTATTTATATGCTTTTTAATATTAACAAAATGGTAGAGATAATAGTAGTATCGAATGACATTGAAACTTGATCTTTATAAAATAATAATGCATGAATTAAAGGAACATTATGTTTCATATTACTGAAACAAATAGGGAGCATATTCATAAGTAATATTTTTATTTTGTCCTCCATATCATCAAAAGTTTCATCATTATTAAAAGAAGGATATTATTGGACCAAGTGATGTCTTATCTTATAATTTTGATAATGACAAAGTATATTGCTACCAATATTTTTTTGTGATATTAGTAATTTAATATGTCAAAGAATTAAATAATATATGAGATACCAAGTTTATTGAAATAGCAAGTGATATTGTGAGTAAAGTAGTTAAAGGAGCTAAAATGAACAAAGTAGAAGTACCAAATACAGTCAAACTGAGCTTTAATTTAGGTGAAGAACTAAGATCAAGGAATAATGAAGAACTTCATTTGTAAATATTGCAATATAATTTTTATTGTAACCATCATCTTATGATTCATAATACATTTAGGAGCTTAACATTTTATTACTATTCATATCATGTGTTTAATGTATAAATCTTTTTGATAAATGCATATTAAGTTATGTTTTTAACTTGATCTTAAGAGCATTTGACTTATGTTTGGATAATTTCTATATGATTTGGTACTTAATGGGAATTATATTTTATTTACATGCTTTATTTTAGCTCTTTAATAAAGATGGAACAAATTTATGCAAGTTGGAGGCAATTTAGAAAAGATTTAGTACATTTTTGAAGAAACACAAGTCTAGTATAGAACCATTTTCTTAAAACACAAAAATATGATGTTCCACAATAGTGCATTATATTTTTGAAGAACTTACTATATAAACAAACAAATGTTAAATATGGAACCATAATTAGGACTCGAGTAAAACACGAAATTGTGTTCAATCTCGTATAGGCTACTGAGATAATTGAATTCTCAAATAACTTCGTGTATAACGGTACATGGTCAAAAAATGTCATATTTATAGACCTACATTCCCAAAGTGAACCTCAAAAGTGTGGAAGAGGAGTTACTAAGCCAACATAGGCATAACACGGACTCATGTTAAAGATCTATATTAGTGGTAATTTTGATGTAAATTAAGATTTTGTATAGCTAAAAGGGAGAGAGACACAGGGAATTAAAGAAGAGCCATTAAGGAGGACCAGATAATAGTCACAATATATTAAATTAGAGAGCCTTAACATAAGAAAGAAGCAACCTTGGGGAAAAGGAAAAAGTTACATTAAGATTATATCAAAAACATTAAGATTCAAGATTCATAAGGATGAGGTATTTTGCTTTGTATTCTTTGTTATTTATTAGTTAGTTTTATTTTTTGAGCACAAACTAAATTGAGATCTAGATTTAGAATTGATAAACCCTAAAAATGCTATTTTATATTAATATCTTAATTTATATTGTGTTGATTTAAAATATGATAGTGTTTTGATTCAGATTTAGATTTCATATATAAGAAATGAGAAATCATATATGTGAATAGATAATAGAATGAATAATAAGATTTGCATATAATTCTAGAGATAAGACTTTATAAATCTTTTGAGATAGAGGTAAATCTATCATAAAAATTCATAGAACATGCTAATACATTATTAAAGGTTCTGATCAAAAAGATATTTTAATCAATTAACTTAAGGATAAGAGTTGTATGTCTTGAGAAAGAATACAATTGTAAATTTTAAAGTTCCCCTAGTCCAATAAACTAGGTTTAATGATTGAATTAAGATAGATTTAAGTATAGAAAGTTTTTTACCAGGATGCCTTTTATTAATCTTTTGATTACTTCAATCGTTTCATTGATTAGGTTTGGTGCTTTAGATTTGTTTAGCCAATTCTTTTTTCTTTAATTTAATCATTATTTTTGTTCAATTAGATAATAAAAAGATGGTCATTATTAGTAATTATAATCCTTGTGGGGTTAGCACCTATATCCACCTAAGTTATACTATAAGAATGATAGGAGAACTTGTCTAGTGATCTTTAGCATAGTTTATATATATATATATATATATATATATATTCCCCAGACCTAATAACAACAACAACAACTCTCAAATATAATCCCGTTGACCTGAGAAGTCTGGAGAAGTCAATAGTACGCAGTTTTACCCTTATACAAAAACAACAACTCTCAAATATAACCCCTTTAACACGAGAAGTCTGGGAAAGTCTAATAGTAAGCAATCTTACCCCTAACTAGTAGATATCAGAATTTTAGACCATTATAAGAGCTCATTAAAATTATTACAAATCCAAGACTGAAGCAAAAATCAAATGGTATCTGTAATATTGATATGGTGATAACATTGTAGGTGAAGTTAGAAGCTTTGTGTAGAAAGATTGACATTATAGGATTTCTAGCTTAACCAACACAAATGATGAGTTGTGATATTTATAGTGATGGATACCATAATCATGAATGTTAAATGCCTAACCACATGGGAAATCAAACCTCGTAAGTCAATTTTATAGGGACTAGGCCTCAAAATAAACCTTATAATGGTACTTATAACCTGAGTTGGAGAAGCTAACACAAATTTTTAGAGTAATCAAGGATAACAAAGATAAGTTCCTCAAGTTAAATTTTAGTAGCAACAACAATGGAGCTAAATCTTGAGGAGGTTATGACAAAGTTCATTACTACATTTAAGACTCACTTCTAAAGTACTGAAGAGTATCTTTAAAATCAATAAACCTTTATTCGTAACATAAAAGTTTAGATTGGATAGCTTGCTAAGTTTGTCTCTAAAAGGCAACCATGTACTTTGCCTAACAATAACAAGGCAGAATCAAGGGAGAAAGTGAATATAATAAACTTGAAGATGTCAAAGGGAGCTGAAAGTTAAAGAAAAATGGATAGAAAGAAAGGAAAAAGTTACTGTGCAAGAGGAGAAGGAGGAGGAGAAGAAAAAAAGAGAGAAGGAGCAAAAAAAAAGGTGTAAATTAAAGAGCATCAGTTGAGAATTCCATACTCGGGTAAGTTTGACGATGATTAGAAGGAGGATATATTTGGTAAGTTTTTAAAACTTCTTAAACAATGACATATTAAGATTCCTTTTGTTGAAGCTCTTTTACAAAAGACAAAGTATGCCACGTATTAAAGGATCTCCTTTCTAACAAGAAGAAGCTTAAAGAGTTATTGATGGTGATTTTAAATAAAGAGTGCTCCTCTATCTTAAAAAAAATATTCTAGAAAATCAAGGATCCAAGGTGCTTCAATTGTCTTTGCAATACTAATAGCTTGTCAACTAAAAGGGAATTAGTGGATTTAGGAGTTAGAATCAATTTGATGTCATATAACATGTCTAAGAAGTTAGGATTAGATAAACCTAACCTACTAGGATGATCATTCAATTTGCATATAGGTTAATTAAGTATCCTAGGGGCATCATAGAAAACTTTTTGGTTAAGATTAATAAATTTATCTTTCTGATTGAATTTTTAGTTTTGGATATGAAGGATGATATAGAAGTTTTCTTGTTCTTAAGATGAACTTTCTTAGCCATTGCTAAGGTTATTATAAATGTATATGATCGAAGTTTGATATAGAAGTTTCCTTGTTCTTAAGATGAACTTTCTTAGCCATTGCTAAGGCTATTATAAATGTATATGATCGAAAGTTAATCCTAAAGGTAAGGAGGAATCAAATTTTAAGATGTTTGAAACCAAGAAACATTCTATTAATGAAGATGATACTTAGTTCTATATAGATGTGATTGATATTAAAGTGTTTTACATTATGTAGGAAATAATTAAAAAAGACCATTTGGAGACTTGTATCATATGATGAGAAGAAGATGAGTTGTATAGCCCTGTTTCAATATACCATATGGCATATTTAGAAGCTTGAGTAGGAACAGAAGATTAAAGTCTTTGTGTAAGGAGATACTAGGGTAAAGGATGTGAGTAGGAACTCTAACTAAAAACATTCATAAATGAGAACATGTTGGGACATAAGCCAATGATTTAGATGTTTTATTTCAATTCAGTAATTTTTAGGATCTTTAACATTTAATATCTTTATACTTAATAATAGTTTTATTGCATATATTTATGTTGAAAACTATTTAAAGTTGTGAATGTTAGATCACTAGTATTTTATTTGGGATGAGACTTGATAGAGTTATATAGGTTATATAGGAAATAATTATTTATGTTACATAATATCCCTACATATTAGATTAGATAGTAGATTTCACTGATCTATGACAGTTCTTAATGGCATTAGACAAGGTCGATGATTTTTTAATAACCATAGTAGTACCATTTATCCTAATTTCATTTCCCTTATTTTCTATTTTTTTAATTCTTGTATGTCATATACATTAGGGACATTGTACAATTAAAGTGTGAAGGAGGAAACTAGTAACTTATTAGTTATTTGGTTATGTAAGCATATAGTATAACCGTAGTTAGCACAAGTGAGTACAGGTCGATCATACAAGGATGTTGGTTAATCACGCATTATTCACAAACTTAACATGGTAGACCAATGGTTATGAATAATTGAATAAGAAAATAAAATACCTAACAAACACTAAAGCAAAGAAATGATTAAGAATAAATCGATTAATGAAACATCCAGATTTAAGCCAGGCTTCCCTTAGGACTTCATCATATTCAACCTCTCTTGGTTTAATAAATACCTCCAGTTTTTTAAACTAGTAAGAGTTCCTAAACTAGATCATATTCTTTCTCAATGCATATAACTCTTATTCATAAGTTAATCAATCGAAATTCTTTTTTAATCTAGATAACCTAAGAATGTTTTAACTCATTCTATAAACTTTTTTTAATAGGTTCTATCCTAACCTAGGAAGAACTTGCAACTTTCTCACATATATCTCACGCTTAACCCTCTTTAACCATGTTATAGTATAAACACACATACATGAATCAAGTACTAAATCTTTCATTTTCACTCATTTAATTCAATCTACATAAAAATATGAATAAATTACAATAAAACTAGAAATTAATTAAACCAAAGAATAAATCAAAATATATTACATTTTAGGTTTATCCTACCTAAATCTATATCCCAATTTAGTTCATACTCAAAAAATAATATTAGAGTAAAAATAATAATGAAAATAAGATAAAGAAGTCATTGTTCTTGAATCTTGAATCTTAAATCTTCAAAGAATTCTTGTTAAAATTGTGTTGTATCGTCAAAGAATGATATAATTTTAATCAAAGGATGTAAAATAGCTTTTAAATGACTTCCTAATTTTTGGCCAAAGAACTCCTTTTTATCTTTCTTTCCTTTAAATTTGAAGCCCTATATTTTTAATAAGCTACATGGCCTCAAACATGAGTTAGTGTACAAAGCTATGTTGTCTTGGAATTTCTAGAAAAATCTTAATGCTAATATAGGACTTACACAAGATCGTGTAGGGTCTCGTGCTCTTCATCAAAGAGGTGACACAAGGGTGTGTAGGACTATATAAAAGAAATAGAGGTGACCACCTTTGAACATGACTCTTAACAAGGTAGTGTGCAAATGCTGTATTCAGAGGTCATTCTCTATTTCTTCCAAAATTGCTCCAATTCAATTTATTTCTTCTCTAATTTTGGTTCGTTTTCCTTGTATAGATAAAAATAAGACCTAAAATGACAATAATTCTCAAATTAAATATTAAATCATTCAAAATCATTTAAAATATAAGGAATATATTATGAAAATAGTGCTAAAAGTAATGTATGTCTAGCATAAATCATTTATGTTTATCAATTTTGTGATAATTAACTTAATAAGGAGTAATTTTGATAAAATTCTTAACTTCAAAAGGTATCAATTGAGATCATTTATTATAAGTTTATTATGATTTGATTTATTAGACAAATAGTTATGCACATTGGTGATTAAAGTTAATGTTAATTTGCTTTATTAATTTTGAAAATGAATAATTGATATGCAATTTCATACTTTTTAAATATAATTTGGATATACGATTAGTTTAGAAATGGACTTTTTAAAAGTATTTTTTTCATTTACTAAAAAATAAAACATGTGTAAATAAGTGAGTATAAATAAATTTACTTTGGCAGCTTCAAACAAAGTAAAGAGATTGAAGTTAAAGAGTAGTGCTAGTAAATATTTAAAATGGTGACCTCATCAAGTAACTAGGAGAAATCATGTTAAGGTATTTACTCCTACCTCAAAGGTTGGTAACTTTTTAAACAAATTTCTATATGTACTAATGTTAATTTAGAGGAAATGTTTTGTTTTTGTTTAAATAAAAGTGCTAAAAATGTATGAAGCATCTATCTTATGTATGTTTACTTTATGCATTATGTTGAACTTTTGAATTAATTTAAATTTTAAAGGATATTGATTGAATAATGTATGATTGAACTTTTGGAGTTGCTATCTATCTAAGCTAAAAGTAATAAAAATGATTTACTTAAAAACAAGTAAATACTTAGGTAAGGAGGAATTTGATAAGTGCTAATGAAATTATATATTTAGCATGATTTTAAGAGCATTTGCTTTATATTTGGATGATTTCTATAAGATTTAGTATTTAATAAGGTTCATATTTTATTTTTAGGCTTTGGCTCCCTAATGAAGAAGAAATGAATATAGAAAAACTAGAGCTATGTTAGAAAAGATTTAGCATGGTTTTAGAGGAGCACAAGTCTAACTGAGATGTATGTTCTTAGAACACAGGACAAGCATTGACTCATGTTTTGCCCTGGTTCTTTATATTCTTGGAAAACTTATTACATGAAACTCAGGTCAAACATAGACTCGTGATCACTTTCACATTTTGTAAGAAATTTATTTTAAGTTTTAAAGAAAACTTCTTAATCTTCAAACAACATCTAGAAAACTTTTGAAATAGTTTTCAATCAAGCTTTTGTCAAATAAGTGTGTTTAATCTTTAAAAGGACTTGTAGGTTAAAGAAATTGTAATGTTTTCTATAAATCATAGATTAGCTAAAGGGTAGATATTGATTAACTGGTAGGGTGTTTAAAGGTGGACAAAATAAGTAAATTATGATTAAGGACATGGAACAATCAATGATTTTTTTTTTCAAAACTGAATATAAAAGTTTGTCAAATTTAGGTATTAGACTATGAGTTTGATTAAACGATATTTCAATTAGTTGAAGGTAGTAAATCATCTAATTGAATTGTGATTAGGAGCCTAGATGTTGCAACTAATTAAAGTGATTTTGGATATAAATAGAATACATATGAGTTGTAGGAAGAACTTTTGACCGAAGAGGAAGTTTTAGGAAGCTATTGATAGAGTTTCATTTCATTCCTATATTTGTGAGCATTATATGAGCATTTAGAATATTATATAATAAAAAAGAGAATTCTCAAGCTGTTTTGAGCATTTATGAGATTAATTGACGAATAAATGAATCGAATATCATTCCTTTTTAGCCTAATAAAGAAAATATGTTTAAAAAATTATATTTTGTAAGTATGATATGAGTCTCTAGTATATTATATAACCAAAAAAGAGAATTCTTGAGTCATTTTGAGCATTTATGAAATAAATTGAAGAATAATTGAAACGAATATGATTCTTTTTTACTCATAACAAAGAAGATATATAAAAAAGTTTCTGTTTATTCTCATAATGAAGCTAAGAGTTCTTCGTGATTGATTGAACAAAGAGAATTTATTAAATTATTAATTAGAACTTCAAAAGTATATGTAAATAAAAAATTATTTGACGAAGGGTTTCATTTCTAACGCTGCTCACTATCCCAACAAAAAGTTGAAATTCCTAAATTTCCAGACATATGTACACTATGGCTAACAACAATAGAAACCTTAGGAAGCTCGTTCTTCAAATGCGACTACACCAAGTGGATTTGGTAGAAGATAGAGGAAGCAATCTCAATTAACAGCAGAAGCATGTTCTTAGTTGGATCCAGGAGGATAGGCGAATTAGTGGCATAATGAGAAAGGGGGCGATCATTTCTACGAGGTTTAGTATGTGCAATATATGGCAAGAAGAAACAACAGATATTTTAGGGGAATCGAAAACTCAAAAGAATCTACACTATGCATACTTATCAAATGTAGAGAATAGGAAATAATTACAAGCTAAAATACGAAAACAAATGAAGTCACTAGCAAAAGTCCCAAATAGTCCACAAAAGCATGAATCCACTGTCGATTGTCCCCCCCCAAAAAAAAAAAACCAGTTCAAATTATGATTTTCTTTTTCATGATAATTTAAGAAGATTTTTTATATTAAAAAATCCATGTAACAAATTTATTGCTAAGTAATTCATAATATTTTCTAAGATTTTCGCCTAAACTTATTATTAAATATATAGCATGCTTCAACCTTTTTTATTCACCAAATTAAATCTATTATAATAACATTTTGGATGTAAAAGATTGTAGGAGCTTTTGCTTCGGTAAGTCAAAGTTTCGCAATCCTTGACTTATTTTGAAGTGCTCGGCAAACAATTTGTTAACTATTTTTTAATTTATTGACTAAAAGTTAACTTTTTAATTATATTAAAATGTTATTGATATGTTTGGTAAATGATTTATTAGTTAATTTGTTTAACTTCAATAAGTTGATTTCTAATAAGAGGAGTTTTTAGAGTTAGTTATTTGCCTAATGATAGTATTGTCCTCCACTTTATTCTCTACTTTTGTTCTGTGTATTTTCAAAGTTGACTTTTTTTTATTGTACAATTATATCGTGAAATTTGGAGGAATATAATAAAGGGTTAACTAAAATTTTTAATTTTTAAAAATACCATAATATTAAGTTTTTGAACATAAAGAATCACATCAAATTAATATTTCTAATATATAACTATTATACATTGTTTCTGTGTCATGTTATTATTATATATATTTTTAATTTATTAAATAATAAATTTCATATATATTATATGAAAAATACTAATATGATGTAGCTTGCTGCATTATTCATATTAATAGAGAATTTTACGTTGGATGATTATTATTATTATTATTATTATTATTATTATTATTATTATTATTATTATTATTATTATTATTATTATTATTATTATTAAAGTTATAAACTTAATTTTTATAAAATTAAATATCTATATCTAAGTTCTTATAAGAATATTCAATAAATTATTAAGAAATACAATATTCATGTTCTTATAGTATTTTTAGATCATTCCCTCATAAATTATTTTACACATCAATAATTAATATTAAATAATTAATTTTATCAAATATTTTTAATAAATAACTGATATTATTTATTAGTTAAATTAACTGATATAATTAAGTGTTACTTACCCACTAATAAAATTGACTAATAACTAATACAATATAGAGTTTTGGGGGCACGAAAACAATGTGTGAACAAATCGCATTTGTCCGCATGAAAAGAAAAAGATGACATATCAATGGCATCCCAATCCAAGCATGTTACCGGGAAAGAAAAAAGTAGCTTATCTGCGTGTGGGAGTACTGAGTCCACTCCCGAGATAGAAAAGAAAAAAAGAAAAGTCCGTTCTCACACTCTCGGTCGATTCTCCGATTGTTTTTGTGTCACGTACACAACACGCTTTCTTCTTTGTGCTACGCTCTCCAATAGTGACAGAGTGAGTGGTGTGCAGAGACTAGCGAGAAGCACTCAGGTAATTGATTCTTTTGTTGGTTTCTGGGAGTCGAATAGACTGACGTGAGCTTGAATCCAATCTTCCTGATACCCGCCCACCCCTAGAATTGTGCACTGTGCACTGTGCACTGTGCACGTAGCTATAACTTATTTGCACACTTTGAAACCGAAACCCAATAACGTTTGTATAAGTAATACATAATATTTATCTGGGAAAACGTCCCCAAGCTGCAAAGATGATGTGATGGTGACGACATATGCTCAAAAGTTGATACCTACTAACTAAAGAGTGTTGTATATACGGAGAGAGAGAGTAGGAGTACCCTAATTCTCTACTAATCTCAGTTAGAAGGATGCGTAATTTAATCCATATCTTTTTAGCTCAAATAACTTCATCCCACCTCGATATAGCCCTGAAACCCTGTGTTGAGTCCTTCCTGTTTAATACAAAGCCCTTGCTCGAATGGAATGACAGGTGCTTTTTTTATTTGTCTTAGGAGGCCACCAATCCAAAGGCACTGCCTTTCTTGAGGCCAGCGTGTGTCAGGACACAGGACAGGAGGCTATATATGTATGTAAATGTTTAGTTGTTTACTACAGAGCCAAAATATGTTATGACGCATCCGATACGGCAATCGTATCCTGAGATCTGGTTTTTTATTTCACATTCGTAGGACTCCAGTCCTGGACTTTGGTAAAAAATTAGGATATGTTTTGTTTGCAGTAAGATTTAAAAAAAAAAAAGAATGGAATATTTGTTTTTAATAAAATAGAATGTAAATAAATATTATATTAAAAATTTTGTTGTTTAAGAAGATAGAAAATTTCATAATATAATATAATAAAATATTATTTATTATTTTACATTTTAAAGTATTATTTATTATTTTACATTTAATCATAAATCTTTTAAATTAAAACTAATTGATTTTTACTATGTAAAATGGAATGTAATGTAATATAAAACTCTCTTTTTTATCTTATTCTATCCTATTTTATTATAAATCATCATTCTAAATGATAGAATAATATTATATTTCATTCTATTATATTAATAATTTTATTTTATTTTATTATATTAATAATCACCTAACTGAAGATAGTCTTAATGTAAATCTTGATTGGATATTGACATTATCACTTAATTATTGAAATACTTTGCCAAGTCTGTAGAAAAAGTTTATCTTGCTCCGTCGTGCATCAGTCTATTATTTTATTACTTCAGGGCCTTGCCTGTGTCGTATCTGAAGATTTTCGGGGCTACAAATTCACAGGCCCTCAGGCAGATGTTTTTAAATGCCAAAGCCCTAAGCCTAAACTGAAGTCCTGTTAGGTACCTAACAGGTTTCAGTATCAACGCATTGCTTAAAACAATATTTTCATAAGAAGGCAACATAAGGGATTGCCGGTCAGATTGTTATCCAAGAGTAGCCTTCAAGGACAAATGAATTTCTCTTACCCGTTTTACGGTGAATTAATTGTATTTCTAACTCTAAAAGCACCTTCCAAGCCTGTAAAAATATCTCCAAAAGGTATCTTTTTCGGCTATTTGGCTATAGATGTTAAATAAGAATATACAAACAACCTATATTCTGAGCCCTATTTATCAAAAGGAATTCAAACTAAACACAAATGGAAAAAAAAACAAAGTAGGAGCCTGAATCAACAATGTACAGCGTGACAAATAAATTGCTTCGTGGACGTTCAAGGGATAAAAAATTATGAAATTGGGAGAGTTTCTTGTACATGTATATCAAGCCGACTTTGGATCAATATGTTAGACATTTTTATCCCTAAGGGTAATTTTGTCAATTTCCCGTTCAGTGGACAGTTATTAATTATAATTTAGTTTTAAAATAAATTATCGGTTAAGTAATTATAATTTAGTTTTAAAATAAATTATCAGTTAAGTTACATAATTTGATCTAGATAAGGATAATAAAGTAACCCAATAAATGATCTAAATCAATGGATCGAAGTTCTGGTAGAAAATAGAACCAGATTAGTATGGACCTGATCCATATCGGCCTTGTAATAGGGAAACCTAATATGGAACTATATAAATAAGTTATGGTCTCCTGTAATTGCTCATATCAATCACAACCATAAGGAATCTCTGACCCGTTAAGAGAGCTCGTTTTTTAAGAAAACTGTAGAAAGACCTAGCTCACGTGCCTGTGAACACTTTCCACAAAGGTTTCGGGAGATTGGAGCTTATTTGGTGCCCGAAATCGGCTTCGAAATCAGAAATGGAACCGAAATCAGGTATTCCGCATTCGTTCGTTTTTAATCCTTTTACGACCGATCATGGACATGTAATAAAGTTTGTTCTATATATTACATGTGGTATCAGAGTGGTTACGTAATCGGATTATCGAAAATGAAATTTTTTTATTTTTCATCTCATATGATTTTTCTTCGTTTTTCGATTTTTATGTATATAATTACGTAAAAGTGGAATACATAAGGTTAGCCTTAAAAAACGGGTCAAAATAGGCCAAACGAAGCTAAAATTAGGCCTCTGGGACACCGAAAATTGCCTCCGGCTTCGGAGGTGGTGAGGAACCAGTGCACGCGCCCGACTAGCCACAGTGAAGTGGCCTCGCGTCATAATGCACATGCCAACCAGACATTGCTGCATCGCGCGTGCGCTACACGCGTGGGACGCTGCCCACGCTCCAACCGGCATAGGGGAGAGGGCGTGAATGTTACACGCGCTCATCCGAACTGTCCACGTGGCTAGAACCGATGAGTGACACATGTCGGCGCATTTAGTACACGCACCGCACAGTAATAACGCCTCTGCACTTGGATGGTGCATGGCACACATGCGCCAGATGCATCTGGGATGCGTCAGCCCGAGCACGTGAAGCGCACGAGCGCCAGCACCAAGCGCACTAACGTGTCTGCTGACGCATCGGTTGACGTACGGACATCAACTATAGTAAAAAAACCACAAAAATTTCAAATTTCCTGCAAGGGTACCTCGGATTTTTTGAGTCAGTTTTCGGGTCTGGAAAATTTATAAAGTGATTTTTTTACATTTTCTGGATTTATTGCATTAGTAATAAATTAAAATTTAACTCCAGAAAAAGGAATTAGGATATTCCAGATTCGATTTCAAGTGAATTTTCATACTTCGGACGTCACATGAGGGAGATACTTCAAACTGTCGTGTCTCGAGTCTCATATTCAGGGTTCAGGATCGCATGAGGCCAATCGGAAAAAGAATTGAGACATTCTAAAGCCATTTTTAAGTGAATTTTCGTGAAACGAACTTGCCATAAAGGAGATATATGAGACTCTTGTATTTCGAGCTGTCAGTTCGGTATCAAGTAGTGCACGATAGTCACTCTATTGAGATTTTTCTTTTACGAAAGACTCAAATGAAGTTTTCAGAGAATATCTTCAACACTGGTGTGGGACAGTGAGACTGTGCTTTCGGGTTTTTGCATTTATTGAAGTTACATTGTCATATACCGTATGCCCATAAATAATGTGAGGATAACATAAAGTTGTATCCCGTGTGCTTATGGACTTTTTGATTGCTGATGAGGTGGTAGTCACCACGGTAGCCTTTCGAGTCAGTATTTTGAATTGTTCTGTTTACACGTTAGGAAATGTCTCTGGTCTCATGTTTGGTTATTCTGCCCACAGGTGTTGGCCTTACATGATATTTTGAGATGTGCATAAAGGCATTTGATAGAGGAAAGCTGTTACTTGAATGATCCATTCGCCCACAGGTAGTAGTATTATAAGAGCTGATGGTTTATACTCTGATCGCTTTTATGTGTGGAGATCTAGTTATATATATTATGCACTCAACCCAGGTGTTTCATAATGTGTGACCAGCTTTTTAGGAAAGATACTGCTTAGTGGCTTTCAGTATCGTTGTTATCCTACATTTGTGCTGATTCAATCAAAGTTACTAAAGAGTCACCTTTTCAGTCAATAAAATCAGTGTCACTATAAGAACCCTGACCGGTTTCAATACAAAGAAATAGACTGAGGATTTATTAAATGCTATGGAAATAGCTGACGTTGATATGACCATAAAGACAAATAGGTCATCTCCATCTAAGTCCTAAGCTTGAAAGCTCATCAAGCAGTCTATGAAGCCCAGGATCGGTCTAACAGATTATGTCTGATGACCATTAAAAGATCCGTACCTGAGCATCTGCTTAGTGAATTTTCGGACATAGATATAGCATAGTAATTTTTTAAGAATGTCTCCTAGAGGTATGCAGTCTCATATAGTGTTGAGATAAGTGCTTTGAATAAAGAATTATTCTCCATGAGATGTATAGAAAAAAGGAGAGTAAGGAGCACATATCAAGAATGATTCATCTTCACAGGAGACCGAAGATGTTAGACATTTCTTTTCCTGATGTCTTCATAATTCACTAGACTCTGAATACACTCCCTTCAGAGTTAAGTAATCTGGTGAAGACATATTATTGGCAGGATGAGAAATGAGACTTTAATGCTTTAATTTTCCATTGTGTTGCTAAAGGGGAGAAACTTAAATTTGTTACTACTACAGTCCTCGTAGCAAATAAAGGGAAGACAAAGATGAAACACACTAAGATTAAAGGTAGAAAGACTAAATCTTCTCCACATGCTGATGCTGGTCAATCCAGTGCTGGTAAAAATCCTAGGGATATAAAGTAACCAACAGTATAAGGCCTAGAAGGAAGTAATATCTATAGGGGATGTATATACTGAATCTTATAGCAAGGTTCGTTTAGGTTTTTACACGACACATTTTATATATGATCTTTGGATTAATTTTGGACAAAGAAAGTTGACGTTTTTTATTTAATACTTCTATTGTACAGTTGCGTTTAACGCAAATCATAATTATACAACTTTCTTATCATATGATTTGTATAGAGTGTGTCTTACCCTGAATTAGATATATATTTCTTTGTATCTTGCTAAACAAGTTATTAAATAAAGGACCCTGATGAATGAAAAGTCATACATGGTGTGACATAAAAGTTTAAGTCACATTTCCAGAGCTAAAGTTGAGAGATTAATTAAGGAAGGCATTCTCTCAATTTTATATTATGATGGTCTGGGACCATGTGTTGACTATTACAGGGGTGAGTTGACTAATAAGGATATTGAGGTCAACTCATACTTCTAACTTGTTGAGTCTGATACATAAGGATATCAGAAGACCTTATCGAGTTACATTGTGCAATTTCAAATATATTATGACATTTGTCATGATTATTCCCATTACAATTATGTATTCTCGCTTAAAGACTGAAGGTTAAGAACCAAATGGGAAAATTCATTTAGAATGTCAGGTCTGACCGTAAAGGGGAATATCATGGCAAACATGGTTTTTCAAGACTTGAAAACATCCGGTTGCCAGATATATGGAATCGATTGGTATAGTGAATTGATTCACTATACCGGGCAGTCTTGAGCAAAATAGTATGTTGCTGAAAGGCATAATCACACCCTAAAGGACTTGAAAAAGTCAATGCAGAACTGGACTGATCTACCCAATTATCTAGAAGTGTGAAAGGCTGCCCTATTGAGGTGGTATAATCCTTATAAAAAAAATTGCATGCTCATGTTATTCATTATTATTTAGTAAAATATTACGATCACTCTAAAGGCTACAGATTATACTGTAGAGAAAGAGGGAATAGAATAGTGGAATCACTAATAGCTGAGTTTCTGGAATATGATATCTGAAATGATGATGGGCTATTTGACTCTTAGGATGATAACAGGATGGATACTGCAGTTATTAGGCATCCACTACTCATACAGTTAGATCTGGTGAATTTAGGTATTTGTACCATACCTGTATAGGAACAGGAACCCATACTTATACACACAGTTGTTCCTGGGTGTACAAGATCTAATGCAGTTATGTAAATCCACCAAAATGAGATGACATGTTATCTCATTTGACAACATAGTCTATTAGGTGAATAGGAGTATGATATTAGACATATTAAGAATTCAGTTACTTTTACATAAGCTATTTTTATACCTGCAGCGGAATTGTGGAGGGTTGCAATGATTGATGAGAAGTTGATGAGAAGAAAATCATGAAGCATAGTAGGGTTAGGGAGTTAGTTTATTTTGCAGAAGAACTGTAAAAACTGCCAGTATAAAGTTTAGAACCAAAGGACTTCAGGATAAAGTTCATCGATTTATGGACTATCTCAATTGCCTGATAGTTCACTCAAGGAGAAATATTGATTTTCTCTCGTATCCTTGTAGGATACATTTTGAATGACTAAGGCAATTGTAGCTCATGATGATAAAGAGTTACATCAGGTGATTGTTAAAACTTCTTTCCTGAATAAAGACCTTTATAAAGTGATCTACATGGTACAAACTGAAAGATTCCAGGATCTAGATGGAACTGACATGGTTTGCATGTCATGCAGATCAATATATGGTTCACTTCAAACCTCCAGAAAGTGAAACCTTATTGTTAATGAGGTTGTGACCTCTTTCAGCTTCATGAAAAATAAAGTTAAAAGATGCTTGTTTGGTCAGTATCTGGTTAACCTAGATGTAGACCATTGAAATCTAGTCAAGTGAGTGTTAAGATAATTAAAGAGAATCAAGGAATATATGTGGACATGGAGAAAAGTCAGCATACTAAACCTCGTAGGGAAGTCAAATTCAAATTTAGCTATGTGTCTAGATAATCGAAAGTTCACTTAAGGTGCAAAGGGTACAATGTCGTCGAAGAATGTCAAATAGACATGGATAACTTCCTCGATCACACATGCATAGTGCATGCTATAGGCTGCTTCACAGACGATTTAGCTCAGAAATTAGATTTTTGAGTTGTTTGTGGTTGATTCAGTGGCTAAACCCATTTAGTTGCAATATGATAATCAAGCTTCTACGTTATTTAATAACAACATTGAATATCACAAGGTCGTAGCATTTTGAGATTAAATTCTTGATCATGAAGTAGTTGATACGAAAAGGTGACATTACAGTTTGAAGTATTTAAAGATTGAGGAACTATAAGTTGATTCTTTAACTAAAGGACTTTACCCATTTGTGTTTGGAACACAAGTATATAGTATGGGTATTTTGAAGTTCTTAGACACTGTTAGTTAAAAGGTTATTAGTTTTGCTCCACGTACAGTTGTATGTTTTGATGTATTATGATATTATGATGGTTCATTGATAAAAATGATCGTTTAATACATGTTATCATACATTGTCATAATATGTATCGAAGCCTTAAGATTTGTGTTGATCTTAAGCATTTTAAAGGTCATTGGGTATTTATAAAGATTAAATTTTAGCCTATGACATTAGACACATACAGTTTTGTACAGATATATCCTTAAAGTTTGACATGACATAGGAGATATAAGTTTTTAATCCCATAAAAGTTCTTTAATGCAGTTTAGCATTCAGTTGGAGAAAATAAAGGTCTTCTCTAATGTTGTTTAGCATATAGTAAGAGGAAACAAGTTTTCTCTAATATTGCTTAGCATTCGGTGAGAGAAAATAGTATTTCTCTGATGCAGTTTAGCAATGAAGTTTGGCATAAAGTTGGAGAAATCGAGACCTATAGACAAAGATGATATATATTAGATCATAAAGGTATCATCATAGTTTGTAACACTCCATTTTCCCATTCATGTTAGTGAGGTATTAAGTATACGTGATTGTATTAGACCTATGTCACATATGACTCATATGTTTGATATTTTTTGATAGCGAAAGCCTTGCAGGACAGAATGTTGAACCTTCATTATCTTTGGATCAAATATTTTTTTTAAACTTAGTCGACTAATATAGTAGCATAGCTTAATCTAGTTTTTAAATTGTTTTTAAATTTGAGTCAAAACTGCAATTAATAATTGTCCAGGGGGAGATTGTTAGACATTTTTGCCCTTAAGGGCAATTTTGTCAATTTCCCATTTGGTGCACAGTTTTTAATTGTAATTTAGTTTTTAAATAAATTATCGGTTAAGTTAAGTAATTTGAGCCAAATAAAGATAATAAAGTGACCCAATAAATGATCTAAATCAATAGATCAAAGTCCGAGTGAAAAATGGAACCAGATTAGTGTAGACCTGGTCCATATCGACCTTGTGATGGGGAAGCTCGATATGGAAGCTATACAAATAGGTTATGGTCTCCTGCAGTTACTCATATCAATCATGAGCATAAGGAATCTCTGACTCGTTAAGAGAGCTCATGTTTTGAGAAAACTGTAGAAAGACCTAGTCTACGTGCCGGTGAACACTTTCCATAAAGGTTTCAGGAGATTGGAGCTCGTTTGGTGCCTGAAATCAACTTCAGGATCAGAGATGGAACCAAAATCAGGTATTCCGCATTCCTTCGTTTTTAATCCTTTTACGACCGATCCTGGATATGTAATAAGGCCTATTCTATGTATTACACAATAGGGATGACAATTCTTGAATCCCGATTGAATTGGGGCTGGCTCGAACTTTTTATTTTTTTATTTTTCTAAATTTTTAATAGAAATTTATTTAATTAAAAATTTAAAATGATCAATTCAATTAATTGAAGTTACGAATTTAGCTAACTAATAAAAATTAAGATTTTATGATGAATGAATATTTCTCTCAAAATTTTCAATACTATCTTGCTTTCTAAAAGGTTTTGAAGGCTCCGAACTAATAAGTAGGCTTTGTGGTGTAGATGGATTCAAGTCTATTTCACTAAAAACAAGATTTAACTCGAATAATCTATCCTTTACCACACTAAAAGCTATCTTTAAGCTGAGGGGAAAAATGAGACCTCATTTCATCAATCTCATTAGTAATGGGGAAACGACTTCTTTCTAGGCTGATAAATATATCAGTTGGTCCTCAGACTCTTACAAGGAAGGATATAATTAGTATTGCTCCAATTCCAGCTCCTTTAAATACTAGAATTTTGCAGGAGTGTGTTAACTCAGATAATGATATCATTAGCTAGAAACACACCATAAATGGTGTCTTTTCTAACCTATCTTACAGGCGAGTGTTTTTTATCAACTTACCAATCCTTCATTGGGAAAACATAGTCTAGTCTAAGCATCTTCAAGCCAGAGCTTCCATAACCCTTTGGCTTACTATGCTAAACAAGCTACCAATAGTAGATAAGATTTTTCGATTTGATTATCTTACTAATTGATGTTCATTATGCAAAATAGCTGAAGAGACTATGAATCATAAGTGTTTGATTCGTGAATTTCCAAATTACTTAAGCCAAATTAAGAATTGGTTTGCCAATATGAGATTACATAATAAAACTATCAGATGGAGCTTAATTATTTCACTATCCTTCCTAGTCACAACTATATGTGATGAGAAGAATAACATAATTGTTCATGATCAATGTTTCACAAGCCAACTTTTCAACACTTGTCTATTGCAGCTTATTAGATCTCACATCAGCACACATATGCATAAGGATATGGACTTTCATTTTCTCAGCACTACAGGGAGATTATAATCATATATAGTAGGCTTTTGCTCTAATTTATGCTCTAAGTTGTAAAACTTTAATTGTCATATTCCTCTTATATTTTACAAGTTGATGTACTAGAACAACTTTCCTTGATTGCATTTTATGACTTAATTTAATTAAAATTTTCTTTAAAAATTTATAAAAACATATATATATATTGATTAAATGAATAAGATGGAACCAAATGCATTAATGGAGGATATAATTATAGGAAATGAAAGAAAATGATTATAATTAAAGTGATTAGTTCAATTAATTAAAGTTACAAATTTTAATTGACTAATAAAAGTTAAGATTTTATAATGAATGAATATATAAAACGTACATATATTGATCAAATGAATAAGATGAAACCAAATTCATTAAAGAAGGATAGGATTATAGAAAATTAAATAAAAAGATGATAAGAAAGTGATCAATTCAATTAATTAAATTTAAGAATTTTAACTGATTAATAAAAATTGAGATTTTATAATAAATGAATATATAAAACGTACATATATTGAATAAATGAATAAGATAAGACCAGATTCATTAACGAAGAAGGATAAGATTACAGGAAATGAAAGAAAAAAATCATAATTAAAGTGATCAATTTAATTAATTGAAGTTACGAATTTCAATTGATTAACAAAAATTGAGATTTTGTAATAAATGAATATATAAAAAGTACATTTATTGATTAAATGAATAAGATAAAGCTAAATTTATTAATGAATGAAGATAAGATTATAAGAATAAGATTATCGGAAATGAAAAAAATTATAATTAAGTGATCGATTCAATTAATTGACATTACAAATTTCAATTGATTAATAAAAATTGAGATTTTATAATAAATAGATATATAAAACATACATTTATTGATCAAATCTTCAAATGAATAAGACAAAACTAAATTCATTAATAATGGAAGATAGGATTATAAGAAATGAAAGAAAAAGATTATAATTTAAGTGATCAATTCAATTAACTAATTGAAGTTACAAATTCCAATTCATTAATAAAAATTAAGATCTTATAATGATGAATATATAAATTGTACATATATTGATCAAATAAATAAGATGAAACTAAATGAATTAATGAAAGAAGATAGGATTAAAGGAAATAAAAGAAAATATTATAATTACAGTGTTCAATTTAGTTAATTAAAGTTACATATTTTAATTGATTAATAAAAATTGAGAATTTATAATGAATGAATATATAAAACATACATATACATCAAAGATTCGTTTGTAGCTACTAATGTTTTAGAATAATTAGGAATAACATTACCTAGGTTAAATGACCCAAGCTTGTATGGTTATTGCATTGATTAATATGCTTTCCTAACTCGTAATGCAGTTTTCGATTAGATCTAGATAGCTTGTTCTAGGTTGTTCAATAGTTAGGTTTAATTAACGAGCCCTTCTTAATTAAACAAGAACTAAGCGAAAACAAGGGTTAACAGAGCTTATTATTAACTTATGATTAATAGTTGCTAGGAGAGGTATGAGAACAACAATTTAATAAAATATGTTTAATTGTATGTGAGACAAGATTGAACTAATGATTGGGTCCCTAACGAATTTGTCACTTTCATCATTTTTAGAATGTTTTCTTTAATTTATTTTCATTAGTTTAGTTTCATTTCAATTTCTTATTTGAAAAACAAACCAAACCCCCCATAGCCTCAATACTAATTATTTTCATAACAAAAGTTAACCAAGATCTCTCTCATAGATTAACCTAGACTCCGCAAGGCTATATTTGTAGGTCTGGTTATTTTGAGTAGTGTTACAACATGCTATGTCATAGAAAGGGTGCACGACCATGAACTTTTACATGCCTGTGCAGTTTTGCGATATCCGATGATTTCCAATTATGTACATTCATATGCATAGTCGTGCACATGATTGTGCATAACCTAAAATTCTATGTTTTTATATAAATTTGACGTTTCGGAGGCAATAGAGAGGAAAAAGCTTTTTGTGTTGTTCTGAGGAGTCTAGAGATGATTCCAGAGGTTATTTGGAGCTTAAGGAGCGGAAGACGCAAGATTTTTATTGACAGATCGAACACCTACATTGTCAGAATATGCGATCAAGAACAATCAAGGAGATTTAATGAATATGATTTTGTGTTTGCCAATGTATAACAAAATTTTTTATTAGTATCTAGGTCAGTTGAAGCCTAATTGAATACCTTGACATGTTTTAATTCTTTTATGAATGCAATTGCGTTTGTTGATTATTGAAATCCAATTATCTATTTTATTTATGTCTATTAATATGATTTTTAGACTTTAATCTAATTTCATTCTTAGCGATTAAGAAACCCTAAGTTGAATAAATCTACAATAGTTGGAAAGAGTTAATTTCAATCTTAGAGATAAAGCGACATAAATCTTCTAGATTAGGTCAAATATAATAGAGGGATTCAGAATACGGTAACGCAATCCTATAAGTTGTAACCTGAATAATTTGATTAGAGACCTTATGATTAGTTGCTAGTAGATTCAAGGTCAACTATTAGTATACCTTAGGAATCTCCACGATCCAATAAATCAACAACATGATTGCATGACAAATAATCAATTTGTTAAGGGTTTAGGGGGATTCGAAGCCTAGGTTTAATTTTCTGATATTATTAATTAATTTATTGTCGTCAATCCTTTATTTTAATTCATTCTGCTTGTTTACCTTGTTTGCTTAATTTTAGTTTCTTAAGTTGAAAACCACAATCAATTTGTAGGCAAGATAATAAAACAATAGTAATTACTAATACTTAGTGTCCTCGCGAGATCGAATCTTATTTGTGGGTATTAGCTACTGGCGATATTAAATATTGACTATCATGCTTCAAGGTCAATCAAGGACTACGGAATTTTTAATGGCTTATAGTATTACCATAACCATTCTTAGATTATTCACTACATCTTTTTGTTTTCTCATGACTGTTTGATTGAATGGAATAATTAAACATATTCAATTACTAAAAGGAAGGGGATAAAAGGAAAGAAAAAAAATATAATTATCATAAAGTAAAAAAACTTTCAAATGAATCCAATTACGACAGGACATTTTTGGCCATATCTTACGTCAAAAAATGATTTAAAGATGAATTTTTTAGTTTTAATAACTAGAATATATTACATTTATTCTGCCTTCTTATCAATAGACAAATAGTTTCTTCTAAGTATGACTAATCAGGAAAATAAAAATTTTCTAAAATCTTTTATTTTAATAAAATAAATAATTGAAAACACTTTAATGTGGCAAAGAAGCACAACAAGCACTGGCTTAGTACTTGCAATAAAAGACAAAAAAAGCTATAAAATTCTTTTGGTTTGGATATTTTTCGAATGTGATCTAAAATCAAGGAATCATTTGAAAGGCTTTCAAATGGAATGGCCTATGATTGACGAACCTTCATATGGTTATCTTTTTATTGTTTCAAATTTTGAGAGGTTTTGGAATTTTTTGTTGGAATGGACATGGTTCCTCGTATAGTCTACGGAATTTGTAGCCTTATCAATCTTCAATGCTATATTTCTTTGAATTGGATTATTCCAACTTAATAGCTCTAGAGTGATGCTTTGTGATTTGTGCTTGGATATTTATTTACCAATAAGATAAAAAAAACATCAACCTCTTTTGTGATATCATAAATTTTATTAAAACTTCCCATGATTTAAATCCTTGTAGGAAACTCCTATGTGTTATGAAAATTGCAAAATAAGTCATTATATTATGGTTAATCTGTTTTCACTTTCATTTTCTTGCCATGATTTTTATTTTTTATTTTTATTTTTATTTTTACATGTTTAGTTAAGATTTATAATTAAAAAAGTAAAATAAGAATATGTTTAGCCGAAATTTGTAATAAAAATAAAAATACATAAAGGTTTGTTTCATCTTCTTTTTTTTATTATTCTTATTATACTATTAGATCTTACTATTAAACTTTAATTTATTTTATTTTTAATATATTAACTTATATATTAGATCAATTAATTTTCATAACTATTCAAATAAAAGTATAGATATTTTATATAATGAAAGAAATTTATACACCAGTTTATGTTGTTAGTCCCTAATGGCATTTAAAAAGAGAAGTGAATTAGGCGTTTATAAAATTTAAGAATTATATATATATAGTGATTGCTTAACATAAACTATTCATACAATTGAATGATAATTTAAAGAAGATAGGAAGAGAAAATGCAAACCAATTTATAGTAGTTTGACAAATAACCATCGCCTACATCCACTCCCAAAGACTCTTTTTGAAATTTGATTATAATTTATTTCAAAGCAAAGAATAATATTTGTATAATCTTTTTCGATAAAAAGAAACCCTTTTACAATCATCTTCGAAGGTAAAATAGAACCTCAATCTTATATGGATCACCACAAGTACAATAATATAATAGCCCAACCTAATTTTACAACTCAAAATAACTCACTTTATCACTTAATAATTCCAAAGAGGCTTATTCACACAAATATGAGAAAATAATGCTTAAATGATTGAAAAACACTTATAAATGTATGTAAAAAACACTTAAATGCTTATTGATGATAAAACCAATAAGAAAACACCTATTTATAGTGTTTTGCCTTACTAGCTGTTGAAGCTAAGAACTAGCCATTATAACAACTATTTCTATAGCACTAGTCTTTAAAGGCACTAAATTCACTAGCCGTTGAGACATTAGTTGACCAATAGGCTTATTGGTCAACCACTATGACATATTGGTCGACTAATACTTCAACCAATGTTACAAAAAATTTATGGTACATCAATTTGATAACTTTAACCTATATCGGTCAACTACTAACTTATATAGGTGACTAATCACCCTAAAAACAAAATTTAAGAACTTTAAATGCTCAAAGTAAATTTATTTAATTTAATTATAAATTAAAAATTTCCCAAAATATTCCCTAAAGTTTGTTTGAAGGATTAAGATATTAAAACTAAAAGCTTCAATGCCTTATGATGAATGGAAAAATTCATGCAATGAAGTGAAATGAAATTTTTATGCTTACGAACTTTTTAGAATACCAAAGTGATTAAATGAGATTTTAATTAACAATACAAACTAAAAAATGGCCTTTATAAGCTTTGATATTCTTTTGTTCTTAGTTTGTTCTTCAATTTGACGGTTGCAAACTTTAATTTCTCTTTATCAACTTCATAATTTATCTTCTTAAGTTTTTAACTTCATTTTGTTCATCTATTATTTTTCATCAAAATAAGGAACTCATTAGTAATAATTATGCTTTTTATCATTAAAACATCGATTGAAATTTCTTATAATTCAAGATATACAATGTAAGTCCAATATATAACATTAAAATTATATTAACTCATTTTCATTAAATAATTAAAGATGTTCATCATGCTACAATGCTTTAAAGTGTAATAATATGATTACTTATAAAAATAGCAATCAATTAGAGCTTTCATTAATATAATTATTAAAATTGATTCGTTATAGTGGATGTTGAATTAGATTCTCTTATATTCTCCTAATTGAACAAATCTTGCAATTCCAAATTGAACATGGAATCTTATGTCTAAGGTATTAAGTAAGGCGTGTAATGCCTCTTTAATAGGATGATTAAAACTAGAGTGATAGTTTTTTATATTCTCAATTAATAATCTTAAAAAGAGAATAGTTTTGAAGCTATTATTGTATTTTTTTTCAAAAAATCATACTTGCCATACAATCATTTTTAATAAAAGAAATCCCATCAAATCTTCATAATCTTTCAAATCATAGTTCAATAGCACATAATAATACCAAGTTAACAACGAGCAATTAAGATTCCTAGAGTCCTAATGGTCAATGGTTAATCACTAATCAAAACTTGAACATGATTCACTCAACTTGCAAGCACATTGATCACTAAAATATGTAAACCTTTTTCAACTCTATTACTCTCTCTTAAAGTCAATACATTTCTCACTTCTTTCTTGAATACTAGATATTGCATAGGAATGAGAGCCATTAGCTCGTGATGATGATAGGAATACCTACTAATGAGCAAAAATAATAGAAAACTTTACTATTAGACATCATTGATAACAAATGAATGTATGAATCAACAATGCACTTAGGAGCCAAAAAGGTATTAGAAAGCAAGTTGAGAGAAAGAGATTCCATGAAATTGGGAGGACTTAATATTTTATTAGTTCTTTGGACTAAAGGAAAATGAATGGAATGATGAAAAGGATGATATTATTTAGAAAACAACTTGCATATGTACCTTAGGTTAAAAAAAAAAAAGAGATGTAAAAGAAGTAACTGATAAAAAGTTAACTGTTATCAAGTTAGTGTACCAAGTTTCCAAATTAGAAAGAACAAATTGGACAAGTACTAATGTTTTGCTATATTTCCCTAGACTTTCTTTATCCTCTAGCTTCAAAAGATCATAATGAAGTCAGAAGATTTTCTTACTATATTTCTATTAAATTCATTCGTACAATTTTCTTTGAAAGCAAATATTACTAAAGGACAGTTGAAAATACCAAGTGAAGAAGGATTAGCTATTAGTGTAGGCAAATCATGTCACCTAGCCCTTTTACTCTTTTATTTTGGTTAGTCATCTGACGGTGCAGTTGCAACAAATGATTTAAGTTCCTCTCTCTTTCGGGACGCAAGATTGAAGAAGGTTTATCACATTGCATATGTAAGCATCAACATCTCGTTAAGATAAAACAACAAGAATCTTTTAACATAAGAATTAGTTGAGCACTACTTTTAGTCAAACAAAATCTTAAGGCCTGGGTTGCCCCCACGTCGCGAGGTCGAATTCCAGAGATGCCTCTGGAGGCCATTTGGTTGGGTAAACCCCTCGAGGGGCCTTTTTGCGGTGGGGTATATATCTGTCCCTGAAAGATAAGGGAATAAGTGGGTATGATTCCCGTTACCTGTAACTTAAGTTATGGGTAGCTAAATGGTATCACAATAGTAGAACAATCTAAACTACGATGATGAGAAAAGGTAATTGGCTTTCAGTGATTTCCACTTAGAACTAGTCTATCTAGATGACATAGTATTTCCAACACCAACAATTATACTGATAAACATATATCTTAATGAAAAATGGATATCTGAAATTGTCAACATCTTGAGCATTTTATCAAGCTAGTATAAGGATAACACCTTATTTTGAGAGCCCGTCTCCTTCAAATTTCATCTCAAATCTCATTTTTTAAGAAAAAAGCTCGTGACTTTGGGTTTCAGATATATGTTGATGCTTACAATTAAGTCAAATTGATTGGTTTTTGCTTATGCACTTAAAGATATTAGTCCTATTGATAATATTACATAAGAAATTATCAACGTGACAAAATCTCAGACAATAAAAAGAAACATCGATTCATCTTGATAAATGTCATAGATCCAAAAGAAAATGATAGCAAAGAATATTTAGAGTCATAAAAGAAATAGAAACTTTGAGAAATTATTTTAGAGTGAGCAGAAGTATCATAACATAGAGAATAAAGACTATTTCTATACCAACCCACATAAGTTCAAAACAACACCAATTTCTTCATATTAGGCACAAAATCAACTCACAATAAATAAAAAACAATACCAACATAAATTTAAAATCAAAGGTCTTCCAAGCAAAAAAAACAATAATAATACCTAAGTAGAAAAATAAGCTTAAGACTAGGACTTACCTGATCTGAGGATAAATCTAACAAATACCGATAAATAGAAAGTTCAATATTGATAAATCAATTTTATTTGATATGCACTCTTTTATAAAATTTTTAGAAAAAATAATTCTCATTAAACAATAATCTGGGTTGGAACACCAAATAAAAGAGTGGTACAGGTTAGGCGAAGAAGGTTTCAAAATAAATGTATCTTTTGGACCTCGGATTTTTGTTGAAATTCAGATCTAACTCATGGAACCTTGAATCCATAACTGATGACGTGATATTATTTTCAATCGTGCGTTTGTGTTGAATGAGTCTTTTAAAAGATAGCTATAAAATTCTAATGCCTATAGTATAACCCGAAATCATACAGCCAGGTAAACGATTTAAGGGACTGAGAATAACCTACAGGCTACAGGCATGGGTCCTTGTTCACGGTTAGGCCGAAGCTGGTGTGATCGGAATATTCACTGAATGATATACTGTGGAAGAGAAAACAGGGGAGTCTTTCCCAAGCTATGTGTTTTTGGCTGGTCAGTCAGGAGGGCTTTCACTTGTGTCTCAAAGTTCCGTGGATATTCCAATAGGAGTTCTTGGATGTCAGGTACTACAATGGATTATTCGTCTATATATATACATGTATCAATCAAACATTTAATTGAAAAAACAGAAAAGTAAAGCACTTTGAACGCCTTTACTTTTGTAGATTCTTCATAGAAACTGAGGTGAAAGGGACGCGAGGCACACTTTGGTCACTCGTTAGTTGCCGCCAGCCAACCCATGGGTGGCGTTTTCATCATTGCATAATTAGGTCAAAAGGCAACATGATCCATTACTTTGTGGGACAAAAACAGGGGAAATGAGGAGCAAATATACGTGGTTACTTGTGGGAAGGGTGGGTGCTTCCTGCTTAGGCTTAAAAACTACAATCAGCCAGAGCCATGACCCATAATATCATATCAAATATATGTGGTTGCTTGTGCAAAGGGTGGGTGCCTACTGCTTAGGCTACTTCAACTATTGCTATTATTAATTAATAAACAAAAGATACTTGTACCAAAAGACAAGACCCAGGGAGCATTCAACTTGCTAATTTTACAGTTAGGACTTGTTTTTACTTGCAACAAATAAATAAACTGTCACTCACTAACACTTGTCTGGTACAAAACCAACAACAGAATTGGCGAGATCCACAACTACGCGCGTCCCCTGCTGCTGCACATTCCCAATTATCGACAAAGCCGTCGCCGTTGGAGCAAACGCAAAACAAAACGTCCCCACCGAGTCCACCGGAATCAAGTAATTCTTCGCCGGTAGCGGCAGTACATTGCCATCCGCGAAATGAAACGACACCGTTGGCACCTCCACGCTGCCC
>JANZXR010000003.1:16949225-16997496 GCA_027575705.1 Erythroxylum echinodendron
CTGCCCCTTGACGACAAATCATAACACGTGTCAAACAGCGCCACGCCGTTAGTTGACGGCAAGTCTTTTGTACCCTTAACAAATGCGTCGCGAAGTACGTTATAAGCGTCCGTTTGTATCCGAGTCACCGCCGTCCCCGAGTCAATTATTATCCCACCATCACCCGACTCGTCAATTTTAAACGCCGACTCGGGAATCTTCAACAACCCACCGCCCACACTCAGTCCCGTTAACGCAACGTAATAAAACGTGTCGAGCTCGTGGTTACGGAGTAACGGAGCAGTAATGGCGTTACGAGGAAGCGGTTCATTGAACTCCAGAGTCGACGCCAACTCAGAGTCACGATCCACGAGACAATAAGAGAACGTTGTAGCATTAAGCTGAGAAGGTAGCGAGAGTGAGCCGCCACCCAGTCCAAGTAGGCCGGCGGCGCCAACGAAAAGCCCTTCATTATTGTGCCCACATCCGATGGCCACATTATCCACAGAAACCGAGCCGAGTGTGACGGTCTCGGTGACGAAATCTCCCACAGTGTAGGAGCCGTCGCCGTAGGACACTTCGTAGAGACATGAATTGTTCCGACATTCCGACACGTCGAGTGATTTGCACTGTTTGGTGTCGCAGGAAAGAGGGGAGTACGAGGATGATGAAGTCGGCTCGAAGATTGGATCCGATTGTTGGTAGCAGTCGGCGCAGGGTGCGCATTGCACCCAGTTGACGTCGCTGCCGGTGTCGAGCACCATGTAGATTTGACTGGGTGGGTTGCCGATTCCGATTCTGGAGAAGTACTCACCGCTTCCCTGACTGGTTCCTGATATGATTGGGCTCTGAATATCTTCAGCTTTGAGGTTTGAGTTAGTACCGTCTGGTTTGAGATCTGAAACGGAAATGCCGTTAATCGTCAGATCTAGACGAGTTGTGAGGGACTTGACACGGGCCGAGTCCCGCTCGAGTCGAGATAAGGTTACCGACTTGTAGTCTGCGTGTGAAGTCTTGTGAATCGAATTTCTGGGGAGTAGTTGCACTTTTAACGAGGAAGAATATGAGGAGGTTGTTGTGTCTTGTTGGGCAAAGGGAAGTGTCATTTTAGGACTAGAAGAGAAAAGGGACTTGGTCTTTTCAATGGAAGCTGAGACATCAAGAACGGAAGTAGTTTTGGTGGTTTGGATTAAGGTTCTGGGGAGAACACATGGAGCCAGAAACAGAAACAGACTGAGAACGGCGTGGAAGAAGAAGAGGAAGCCCATTTTGGGGAATTTGGAGGTGAACAACGAATGGCTAGCCAGTAAGTGAAGTGTGGGAGTGCAAGGACTGGTAAGAGACGTTATGGTCTGTTGATATATAATATAACTAGATTCAGGCTTTGCTTGTTGAGATATTAAAGGGCGAGAGCGAGGGAGAAGCTTTGAGTGAGCATAAAGATTTGCGGTGGAGGTCAAAAGGATGATAACGTACTAGGATTTATCTGACCTAGGTCCGAGGATCATTAATTTTGCATGTTCAATAATCTAAGACATATGTCAAGTTTAATCAAAATCATTGAGGTTTTGTTATGACTAAGCATGATTATTGTGACACACTGATGCTATCTCACTCCTCAGTCACTATTTTGTTTCACCACTAGTGGGCTCTTTGATTCTTGTCCACTGGCCCACATCGGATTTTTTTTTTAAAGCATATTGGAGTTAAAAGGCAGAATCTTTTATACAAACATTAAATTACATCATTTGTACTTGAATGTATCAGTATTATTGAGTAGCATCAACTATACATATTATTGTCAGGACAGGAAGAGTCACATACTTTTGCAAGAAAATGGTGCAACATAACTGCCTGAAAATTTAGTCAACTGCCCAGAATTTTCAAAGTACACAAGCTATCCATTTCGCCGAAAAATACAGAATCTAAATTATTCGAATCCAATCCTTGGGCACCACTGATTCAAGGTTTCCAATTTCGAAATGACAAATTGCCTACTTAGCATTGGCCGAATATGGTCTAAAAGGCTTAGGAACAAGTCAAACAATCCAATTCCCTGGTGGAAAAATAAAACTATGCAGAATATGGTCTAAAAGGCTTAGTAACAACAGAAGCGCCGATTAGCTTGCTAATTATACAGTTCACTTTGATATAAGCGTCATCTACCTTGATACTCTATCTATTGGGTGTCACTAAGTCTTTTTAGAAGATTTATCAGGGATTTGTCTCCCTAGCCTCATTATGTAATTTTTTTGCTCTTCTTCCTTTTGATATAAACAAAAATAAAAATAAAACTACCCTAGCAATCCTTTGACGATGAATAACAATTTGCACAAATTATCCATGATTAAATTTCTGTGTTTGTGATATTTGAACATCTAAACTGACTTGATTTTGTTGTTGTTGTTGTTGTTGTTGTTTTTTCTTCTAGAAGTTAAATTGAAGTCGTATAAAAACTCTCTAAAAACTTGAATAAAATGCACCCATATATATTTGTAGTAGATGATGGGAAACGGTTGGTTGGTTAGTTATTCTCTTTGGTACTTCTAGTGTTGTAACTTGATTTTACACTTTAACAATGACTAAATTTTATAAGCCTCAAATATGGAATAAACAAACATACAGTAAAAGTTCAACAAAGGATTTTGTTGACAAAATTGGCGACACTTAGTGCAACAGGGGAATGTTTTCACCTTAAGTAGATCTTATCAACTGGCACTAAAGCATCAATGCAAGCATATTTAGATCATAATATTATATGAAAACAATATGAGAAAAAGGTTTGTGTAGTTGGAGTAATATCTTGGGTGATTTTTGGGATTAATAAGTTACATGAGATTAATAATTAAACATCTACAAAAGGTTGGGTCACTTTGATGGAAAAGTCAGAAAGCTTGTTAAGTATGATGGAGGATGAATGGCAACTCCTTCCAATTAATAATGTTTAGAATAGTGGTGCAAATTGGATAATACTATAAAGTATCAAAACGAAAACAATTTTTTATGACATTTGAAATGTTAAGTTGTTGAAGAATTTTCAGTAGAATATGCAAAAATATTTACCTGCTCTATAAGTGACAAAAGCGAATAAGATAATGATGATCAAAATGTACCTAATTGGAAAAACCAACTATAATAGTGAGTATCGATAAATGAAGACATAATTGATGTTTGCTCTTGGTTTGATAATTGAGAGACACTTGTCTAAGAATTTAAGGAATAATTCTTACCTTATAACACCTTTTAAGTTGGAGGAGAAGCATTAGCAAAGTTGTAAATCGATTGAACATTTATAGTTAAGTAAAAACATTCAATTTATTAATGCAACAACAACAACACCCCTATGAAATATGTTTAAAGAAGATAAATTCTTTAATTTTTTATTGGGACTCTAGCCTTGAGTATAAGGTAAGCTATAAAGGAAAGGTGTCCATGATTTTCCTAGTGCCATTATACAGTCTATAAGTTGATGAATTTATGGCCAAACAAAACAAAGAGAAAAATAGGATGACAAAACCGGCCCAGTCAGCTTTTAGCTCAGGTTGACCGAGTCACGGGTGGGCCACGAGCTGACCCGGTCTGACCCGTGACTTAGATGCTTTTTGCTTAAAAAATAAATAGCAGGTCAATAAGCCCATGAACGGGTTGGGCTGTGGGTTGACCCGTCTCAGCCCGCTGGGCCATGAGCTATCATAACTCGTGTTTGGGCCAGGGATAGCTTGGACCTGAGCTAACCCATTGACATTCCTAGAGAAAAGTCTCATAGTCTAATAGCAATGGAAAGAGCAAGCCAAATAGGGAGCAATCTATAGATATGTAGAGAAAGGCAAGAATAGCAAGCTTTTTTGCCATTATGCTCAACGAAATGTAACTTATTTTTATTTTTAATAGACCATATTATATAAGGAAATGTCAAAAAAGTTAAATAAAAAGTGTTATTGGTCTATGAGGAAGATAGTAGCAAGTTGGCCATTGCCAATTCTGTAGTTGTGAAAAAAAATAAAAAAGTAGAAGTGGAGCTTCTGGATTATTTGATGAATATCAGGTGTGCTTGACGCAAAAGAACTTTGGGATGCTGTACATGAGGCAAGATTGCAATGGTGATATTTCTTGCGATGTCAAGCTTCCTTCGTCAATAAATGGTTATCAACGGATGAGTAATCCTAATAATTAGTTAATAAAGACGTGAGATGGAATTGTTATATAAAAGTCTTTGATGACTTAAAAAAATGAATTGGTTCAATATTTGATTTTTGAATAATTGAGGAGGAAAATGAATTTTAGTTAATAATGTGATTTATCGGTAACAAGAATTATCTTAATAAATGTATTTGTGGCAATAGCATGAAAGAGTACTCATGTATTATTTACTAATCAAACATGTGTTTTTAATCTTCTACTGGGTAAAATAATTTTTTATAAATAATTTTAATTTTAAGCATAAATTGGTAAATTGAAAATAGTGTACAAATTTGACAAATCTTTTACTAATAAACACATCAATTTTGATGGCAAAGATTTATTAGACCCTCTTTTCATAAGTTTTTTTAAAAGAAAATGGAATATCATTAATAAAGAAATGTATTACAACCAAAATGTAATGCTCAAGGGGTTCCCTTACTCACGTTACAAAATCTCATTGCAAATGCTTACTAAAAAATAGGTGTTAAGTGATAAAAAGAGTAAAGTTAAATATTTAGTGAAGATAGTAGATTGGAACAATAGCTTTGACCAGTATTCCTCAGCAATACCAACTCCTTAATCCCATTGACGAGTTCTATAGTGAGAGACTCCAGTGAGGAGATCTTGTTTAAAAATCTTCTGGAGTTCCTTTCTTTCCAAATGGTGTTCACACAAAGTACCAAAACTAGCTTGAATATCAGCTTGATGAGCTTTGAAAGATTAGTCTGGGTTGAAAGCTGATGTATGGTATTTATGAGAGAATTTCCTAGAGTAGACTAAAGGCATTTCTTTGTAACAATTTCCCATATTTTGTTGGTAAAAGAACACTTGAAAAACAAGTGATCTTTTGATTCCTCGTGTACCAAACACAAAGGATATGTCTTATCAACCTGCAGGCATCAAATTTTGCCAGTGGTGTTGAGCCTGTTGTTGATGGTGAGCCACAACAGGAAAGAAATTATGGGTGTTAATATGGTGTCTTCTTCTTAATATATCCTTAATGAATTTGTTTGAATAATTACGAGATAGGTTGATCTTTCTAGTAGAAAGTATCAGGAACAACTAGACTATAGGGTTGATAGGTTGTAGGTGTCTTAAGCTGTCAGGGAAATGTCAAGAATTACCACTGATCAGTGAATTGATCCTAATGTGAAGAGGTAGGATTAGTGACTTCCCTGATGTATTTTGGGAGTAAAAAAGCTGGTCTTGATCAGACCAATTATCAAACACAAGGAAATCGGGTTCCTATTGCCAATTGTTCATGAAACATTAGCTTGGACTATATTCCTCAACTTTAGTAACTGGTTCAGGAAGTAAGAATTTAAGGTGTTTTTGTTTATTTCTATATACATACGCCTTTAAGGAACTATGAATGTAACCATCTCAACCATAATGTATTCTGATCCTCGAGTATCCACCAAAATCTTTTGACTATCTGTTCATAATTGGTAGTTTTAGCTGAAGAGATACCAGTCCTCTTTCTTCTTTGGGGAAACATAAGTTAGACCATTTGACTTTAGCAGCCCTTTTGGGACCATCTAAATGACCTAATGGAAGTCTTTGAACAACCTTTCAACTGTTTTGATGATGTTTTTAGATAGAAAAATATGAGAGCTCTAATATATGTGAAGTGAGTTGAGAATATATTTAATAAGCTAAAACTTACTCTTATAAGATAGAAAATTGTTCCCCTAAGATTTGATTTTTTTTTGAATTATTTCAATAAGAGGTATGTAATCAATAAAAATGAGTCTTCTGGTGGAAACAAGTAGCCCTAAATATAGTAATGGGAGAAAGCTTCTATTAGTTTCTACAAACAATTCATCACATATGCTAGAAGAACACAGAAAAGCTTGAAACTTTAGAACAAAACCAAAAAAAGAAAGCAACCTTGCTTGACGATCATTCACTTCAAATTAAGAGGCAGCAGGACACAAAAATAAAAAGTATCATAGCAAAATGGAAGAGAAAGCTTACGTCAATATATGCATACAATCCATCACATATATTAGAAAAACACAGAGAAAGCTTGAAATTTTAGACCGAAACCAAGAAAACCTTGCTTGATGAACGTTCACTTTCAAACAAGAGGTAGACAGGAGACAAGAACAAAAAGTAGCATAGCAAATGGAAGAGAAATCTTGTCATCTTTTGCGTACAATTCATCATATATACCTGAAAAACACAGATAAAGCTTAAAGCTTTAGACAAAAAGCAACCTTATTATATGATCATTCCCTTGAAAGTAAGAGGCAGATAGGGCACAAGATAAAAACTATTATAGCGAAATGAAAGAGAAAGCTTTTGTCAGTTTCTGTATACAATTCATCACTTTTACTAGAAAAAACACAAATAAAGCTTGAAACTTTAGACCAAGAACTAAAATAAAAAAAGCAATCTTGCTTGATGATTATTCACTTTAAAGCAATAGGCAGACAAGATGCAAGATAAAAGAACGGAAGAAAAGGAATGAAAAATCACAAAACCTAAGAACAGACACAAAATGGAAGAAATTGGAGCCTTTTTCAAGCATAAGAAAACCCCAATCGAAAGCCCCTAAATCAAAGATGACAATAGAGGTTGAAGATCTAAACCAAAAAACTTGACCAAAAATAGATATGGATTTAAGACCAAGCAACCAAGAGATCCTATCAAAGTGAGAGAGAACAAAAATAAAAAGGACAATAGAAGATTGGAGAAGCACATGCCATATAGTGAAATTTCTAGTTATAGATCCGTTTTGGGTTCAACTCGCCACCGGAATTCATTAAAATTGGAAGTTACACAAAGAATGGATGAGAAGGAGTAACTGGTTCCGAAGGAGGAGAGGGGGAAGGAGGAAAAAGGAGGATGGGGACTGCGAGAGCAGAGACTACATTTAAGAGGACAACGGATTGGAAGATGATAGTCTCTTACCAAAACTTCCCAAATTGTCCTCACCAAGCTTAACTTACTTATTGCTTGTGCACTGATCATGTGTGTGTGTGTTTGCTTAATCCCGTATGGGTGATGGAAAGGTCAGTATAACAACTAAAAGTCAAAGTCAGTTTAAAACACGATATTCACAAACACCTAAAGAATTAAGGACCAAATCCAGAAATGGTAGGAAATGAGAATCAATTTGTAAAAAAAGAAAAATGTCAAGATACCAAACCAAACTAAATATACGCAAATCTCCACCTAAGCAAGGTATGAGAAGGGTAAGATATACGCAGTCATGTCCGCATCTCCGATGGAGATACAGAGACTGTTTCCTGATAGACCCCCGATTAAGGAGAAAAATGTCAAGATGAAACCATAAAAACACCCACCTTTAAGAAAGCAAAATTAGATTCAAAAAACACAAAAAAAAATATGAGAAAGAAACTAACACAAATCTAAGAGCGTGAAAACAAGATCTAAACGAAAAGAAAAGAAACTTCAAGTGTGAACCTAGATTTGAATCTTTTAAAGTTGATTCCAAAACTGCAAAACTTATAAAAGCTATCAAAAAAGTTTCAGATCTACTTAAGAAATTGATCTAAGAATGAAAAAGAAGAAGAGGCCTTACCATCAATTGCAAAATTGGTTATAGTATGATCATAGAGATTTCACTTTTATTCGACAACAAAACCACTCACTTATATGTTGCTTCATTAAATGGATGATGTGTCAAACACCATAGATATTAGTTTTTGCTTCACAACAACTTCATATATATATATATACACACACACACACTCTCGCATCAATTCAACATTCATAATCACCAAATCCTAAGGTTTTGCATACAATTGACAAATATATGAAAAAAAAAAACTTATGATTTTTCTAAATTTTCAAATTAGAATTCATAAGGTTCTCTAAATCATGAAAAATCTACAACCAAGAACAACCATAAATTTCTTATAATGATGGTTGATACCACATGTAAGTAAAATTTTGAAAATATGACAGGATTTAAAAATTCGTAGAACTCACATATGTATATTCATATTCAAATTTTCATTTTAATATAAAGATAAAGTTTTTAAATACTGACCTTTCTTTACTGTTTAGCAATGGGGAAATGATGAACAGGCATAAATTCCTTAGCCAATCTATCCCTTTCCCAAACTTTCTATCTCACTTAAATACCTAATGTATATTGTAAAAAGACAAAACTTAAACAATTTATAAAAACTTAAAAAGTTCTAAAGCTTCTGTCACATTGACCTAAAAACTCAAAGGTCTTTAATAAATTATTAAATCTACTAACTATCTTTTTTAACACATAAGTCATTTAAAAGGTCTAATTTCCAGCAATGTAGGCCTCCAAATTTGCTGGCTAAAATTTTAAATCCCAAAAATAGAATAAGATGGTGGGATCCCATCCCTTGATGCGGCATACCGGATTATAAGCTATCTTGTCTGACCATGTGAAAAGTAAAAGTAACATCACCATTGTCATCATTTAAGGGACCGTACCGTACGTGAATTTAGGTTGACGACTTCTTTTTATCGTGAAAGCTTGCCCAAACGCCCATGTCTCCAAATAGTCTAGTCTCTAGGCCCAATTACAATTTGCTTCCTTGATTTTCATCTCAACATAAGACTTGGACCCTAAACTAAACCATTTCGAATTGGAAGAACTTACATATTCAAATAAAGTCATCAGAATCTGAAGTTGGTGTAAAGACGCAGGCTTACAAGTTTTACTCGATATTTGGTGATGTTTACACTCTATGCCAATCAATTTTAGGAATATATTCTTGTATACTTATAATCAAAAGAATCAAACGAAAAAGACATTTCCCAACCCCCACTAATCTTCTTTTTTGAACTTTTTTATATTGTTCTCGTTATTAAAACTCTGGATTCCTATCACAATACAATTTGACAATGGATATTGGAAGGAAAAGTTGTTATTCCTCATATAATAGAAAAATGAAATGATTATATTGTTCATTAAACAGGCCCCAAACAACAAAAAGCTAACGATTTGAAACTATTGGACCAGCCCAAACTAGACTCCATCACCATCACAATTATGCTTGTGGGATTTGAACGTCGTCTTTCTTCTCCAGAAAACGACAATTTGTGGACTAAGGTTAAAGATGACGATGATTGGAATAGAAAGTCAAGGAGAAGCTTTTGCGGCAAAAGTTAGAAAGATTTCTTTTGTCGAGTGGTTCTCATATAAACAAAATCTGAGGTTTTTCTTTTATTTTTGAAGGCCGAGGATTAATAAGCCAAGTCTGGGATGCGATAGTATGGTATTATTACTACGTCATCGTAATTACAAAGAGAGAGGCCAACTTCACAACTTAAGAGAGAGGCTCTTAAAATTCAGATTAGTCTATTTTTCTGTAAAAAACAAGTTTAATAAGATAAGATTGCAAAGAAATTATACAACACCTACACCGCTGTAGATAGAGAGATAGATCACTCCAATCTAATTTTCTTTATTCAAATGTAATTAGTATATTTTTTTTGTGTACACCGCATCTTCAGTTCTTTGGCTTGGTAAGGACCCGCCCACCCTCACTAGCTGACCTAACCTGACGCCATTGGGACAAGCACAAAACGACAGAGCCGGCAAATTCTCCGAAGCCCCCTCCAAACTCCACCGTGCAGTCCTTATTCGCGTACAGTTCACGCGCATCTTCAATAAGATTTAAGAACCCAACAAACGCTAACTTGTACTCCTTCTTTAAGCCGAGAGAGACTGCGTGTGTGCTCTTCAAATCTCTGACAATCGTCTCTCTGCTTTTGTCTTTGACCCACACCCAAACATGAGCTCCCTTGCGCAGGTAAATTTTGATTCACCAGACAACTTTAGCCTGTTTAATCTGATATTTGGATGTTCTTTATTGACGACTCCTTGTTTGGTGGATTTTAAGGGTTTCTCCAAGTCTCTAGCAATGACTATCTTGTCCGAGATCGGCGATAAGACATTTGTTGCCGCCGCGGTTAGTATTTCCAGCTTGGATCTTTTGTTTTTGTTTTTATTTTTCTGGGTGTAGAATTGAATCGACTTTGAAGGATGGATTTGATACAAGTTTCTTTTGCTTCTCTCTCAAAAAGTTTATGGAGCTGTTATATGTGCGTGTGTGGTTTAGTTTAGTATTCTTTTCCTTTTATTTAATTCAAAAGAGAGTCGTTTTTAAGAAAATAGCTCATCACAACTTACCGAAAAGCAAAAGGAACACAAGAAAATAACAAAGTGTTTACGGCGAATTCCTGTGCTTCTTTGGGCAAGTGAGCAGTCTTGAGAAATATTTTTTAAAAAATTTGTTACATATTTCGATGAAGCCTTTTTCAATTGCTACGTAGCTGCCTCCTGCTAGACTGAGAAGGTTGGTTCTCTCAATTTCTAATCCCCTCGATGACCAATTAGAGCAACGACTTGTTTACCTAAGATCTAACCTGCTGTGTGTATTCACTGCCTTGTTTTCTTTTCTCGCAGTAAATGAATCCTTCCGACAATGCATTATTCTTTATTTCTTGGTAAAAGTTTGCACTTAGCCTGTTCAAACTCATGGTTTACTTGTGATAATGAGAAGAAAATAACAAAATAGGGAAAAGAATAAGGATAGTCGATGTCTTGACAATTACATTATTGTGAGCTTACAGATATTATTTGCTCAGAGTTAGCTCTTGCAACTGTTTTTTTTGGGATTGAAAAGGGAGAATCTTTCTACAATTGGAATACCCTACTGGTTTTGACATTACACACACAGAAAGAGCATTGTTGTTCAATATAGTATGGTGGGACTATGTTTAAAAATAGGAAAATTAAGTAGAAGATATGAAAGGATGAGGTTCAAGAGTTTTGTGTTCTCTAAATTAAACTGTCCATGAGAAGAGAGCCATTTCCATGGTTGAACACTGCAAAGAGTTAAATCTCTCATCCATTCTTTCAATACAGTTAATTTTGGGGCAAATATGTACATTTAAGTTTTGAACATGTCAAATCGTTGATGTTTGTGTCACAGAGATTGTATTATCATTCTTTATTATTGTTATCATGATTTTTACCGTTATGAAGTTTATTTTTGTGGATTTTGTTGCTTTTTCAAAGATCTTGGCAATGCGTCACCCAAGGAGGCTTGTTTTGTCAGGTTGCCTTGGTGCTTTGATCGTAAGTGTGTTTTTGCTGCTTCTACTTGGTTTTTCTGTTGACCAAATCCCCCTTTATCTGAGCTTACTTACGAATGGTGATCCTTCTTTATGTCTAGGTGATGACTATCCTCTCCGCTGTTGTTGGATGGGCTGCTCCAAATCTGGTAAACACTCAGATTAATTCCTGGAAACTGTGTCAAAAAGATATAATACATTGCTTTGTATATAGGCAATCTTAGCTTCTTAACAAAACAGCCCCTGCTTTTTCCATGCATCCTTCCTGCACCTAAGGTCTCCTTTCCTTGTTTGATGTTTTTGGTGTATTTGAGGAAATTGCAGTTTTACTCGGATTTCTTTATAAGACAAGTGTCAGCATAATGGTGCAAAAAGAGCAAGTTGCTCAATATTCAAGGACTTCCATTAAAACTTTGAAACGAAATGTGTTGCATACTTATAGCAGCTTATAGATAGATGGTTACAGTTCATGATATTAAACGGTTTAAGTTTTTTGACTCCGCAACATGTCACAGACTTTACTGACAGGCTAACACAATACTTAAATCAGATGTTGCCATTAATTTCTTTGGTTAAACAATACTACTTCCTATTGCAGTATGTTTGGTGATTGATTTGATGGGGCATATAGTTTGTGTGAAAGTGATAAACCACTTGTAGGATCATGTTATCTCTTTTTTCTTTTTTAACATTTTCAACTGAATTTTCTGTTATTAATTTATGCAGCTGTCACGGACATGGACTCATCACATAGCGACGGCATTGTTTTTTGCATTTGGGCTTTGGTCTTTGTGGGATGGGTTCAATGACAAAGGGTAACATTTTTCTTCTAATGCAATTGGTTTTCTTCTGCAGCTGCATCTGCCTATATTAGCTTTGTTATTATTGAAGCAAACTATTTTTATTTAACAGGGAGGCTGAAGAACTGGCTGAAGTTGAAGCAAAACTGGTTTGTATACCCTTGCACCGTACTCACAACTTAACATGGAATCCAATCTCTCATTGGCTTTCTCTTTGTTTATTATTAGAATGCTGATTTTAAGGGCAACATTGGAACAACCAAAGAGGGTACCAAGGTGAGCTAGCAATGCTATGTAATCAACTTCACCTTGCTTTCAGCTCGGCCTGATTACTTCCTCTTTAGTAATTCTTGGTTCCTATAGTTGCTAGTTCACCTGGATATTACATGTGTGAAAATTAGAGTTGTATTGATGTTACCTTGGGCCAGAAGTTGGAAATTCAGAAATTCTAAAAACTTAATGACTCCTTTTTGAACATTACAGAGTCTGAACCAAATGCTTTGTTTTGCCATGTGCTCATATCAATGGTAATCTGTTTATAGTTGTTGAGTGTGATAATATCACACAGACTGGAGCAAGCGAATGGTAAGCCTTGCGCAGGCCTCCTTCCTTAAAGTGCCTTTTAGGGTGAACTAACGTCCCATTGTATATGGCATCAGATTCAACTGTAGGCCACCTGCACATGTCCATTCCTGTAAGCTTAACGTTTCAAAGTCACCCTCTAGGCCACCATCATATGTCCATTCTTGATAACTTCACCCTCAGAGTCACCCTGTACGCTAGTCGCGTATGTCTGATATCTGTTCTTGGGCGTGAAGGTGTGTGTTAAGTTTGATAAATATCCCACATTAATGAGGAACAAGAGCATGATAAGTTTTAAGGTTCCTTTTAGGATGGACTCAGGCCTAGTTTTATCAACAGTGATCAGTAGTGGAGTCTTTAAGATTTTGTAGTCTGGTGGATGCATAAAAAATTTAAATTCATTCATATTGATGTTTGGTCCAGGTTTGATATGAACATTTTTTAAATTCTAACTGCTTTAGTATCATCCAGATGGCTGATGATATGAAAAAGGAAAAGCGGCCACTGCTGACTCAGTTTTTCTCACCAATATTCTTGAAGGTAAATAATACATGCGATGTAATACTTTCCAGGATTGACGTGGGCTAATCACTTTTGTCATTCCTGTTCTGCAGGCATTTTCCATTACATTCTTTGGTGAATGGGGTGACAAGAGTCAGGTAAATATTGGGAAAGGACACCCAATGTATATCAAAATCAAACTCATATGTTGCTTATTTGCTACTCACATTCATAATTCTATTACAGATTGCTACTATTGGTTTGGCTGCTGATGAGAATCCATTTGGTGTTGTCCTTGGCGGAGTCATGTAGGTTATAGTGCTGATTATTTCGTGCATGCATTTGACTCTTCACATGCTTCATTATCTAAACTACAATGTAGGTCCTTGTTGATTGTGTCTCCTTTTTTCCAGAGGACAGGCATTGTGTACTACTGCTGCTGTGGTTGGAGGGAAGAGTTTGGCATCTCAAATATCAGAGAGGATGGTAAATTTAGTGATTGTTTAGTGCTTAGACATGTCATGTACCAGTATGATGCTGAAATCATGTATTTCATGTTGCAGGTTGCACTCTCAGGTGGAGTCCTTTTTATTGTTTTTGGTATCCAGTCTTTCCTTTCATCGGTTGAATCATAAGGTTTCATGATTCAGCTACAGGTTAGATGCTTCGACAAAATATATACTTTCTCGATCACAAGTTATTTGTTTCTTTTATTTTTATTTTTCATTGTATTAAATCATGACCAGTCAACTTGCTTCAAGATATTAAGTTCAATTAGATGCATAAGTATGTTTGTTCACACATGAGTTTCACATTTCACAAAGTCTTTTGGAAGAATTGTGCCACAGTAGTAAAGAATTGCAGCTTATAAGAGGATGCTTGGAAGAAGTGAGAGTTATTGAACTTGAAAGATCTGCTAGCCTTCATACGCATAACTTGCAGCTACGCACAGCCATGCTTGTACAGTTTGGCTTTAGAATTCTTTAGCATCAACTCTCCGACGGTAACTTTTTGCAGTTATTTGGGTGCAGGAACTGAAAGTGTGTAAAACTTGCAAAATGTGAGGATTGTCATTTATGAAGCCTGTACGATAATTTTCCAAAAGGAACTGCATAACTAGGAAGGGAGCCAAACGACAACATGGCAATGATTCGAAGCTATGCTGTGGTTTCCCATTTGATGGAACGGTTCACCTTAATTGTTGTCTACTCGATGGCATGCTAATTAGATCAACACGTTTTTGTTTTTATAATTATAATGGAGGTAGTGAGGTGTACTTGGTGCACATAATGCACGCATGCCATTGCCAAATACTCAACTATTGCCGATCCCAAATTGAATAGTAATAATTTAGGGGACGCTTGTTTTTATTTTAGTTTTTAGTTTTTTATTTTTTAAAAATTATGAAAATTATAAAAAATGATTTTTATTTCTCTTTTATTTATTGTCGTTTAGATATATATTATTAAATTATTAATAAAAATATGAATAATTTAATTCATGATTATATATTTAATAAATGAAAATTAATTTTTAATAAAAATAATGAATAATTAATTTTATTTATTTTTTATAATTAAATTATATATAGTTAAAATTTAATAATTATTAAATAAATATAATTAAATTTAAAATATTTAAATATTTAAATAAATTTGATTTAATAATTAAAACATATTTCAAATGAATATTAATTACTCCTAAAAGTTATAATTGTGGGAAATTACTTGTGTGTTCTTTGTTTGAGACATGCTTGTTTCCATTTTCTTTTAGTTTTTAGTTTTTGTTTTTAAATTATTAAAAATCTATTTATTTGAGTTTTATATTTTTGTTTTTGTTTTAGTTTCTTCTAGTTTTCAAAAATTGTAAAATCATAAAAGCAGTTTTCACTTTTTTATTTTCATAAATTTATTTATTATCAACTAAATATATATTATTTAATTATTTAGTATATTAATTTTTAATAAAAATTATGAATAATTTAATTTAAGATTATATTTAGTTATCTAAAATTAATTATTAATAAGAATTAAGAATAATTTATTTTACTTAATAATTTTATTTAATTTTTTGTAATTAAATTAAATAATTATTAATAAATATAATTAAACGTAAAATATCTTTAAAATATAAATTTTATGTAAAATTTGATTTAATAATCAAAATATATTTAAATTAATTCATAAAATAAAGGGGTTGTTTTAAATTATTTATTTTAATAAAATAAAATAATCTTATTAATAATTTGTCAATAAATATTATATAAGAATTAAAATGAATTTACTTAATTAAAATAATTTATCTTTTTGTTTTATCTGATATGTAATTATTATCAGTGATAAAAATATAACTAAACAGACCCAATTCTATTATACCACTTCTATTTGTCTATCTGACTGCGGGTAGTACGTGGTAGAGAACTTGAGGCTAACTCCCTGGAGTTCAAAGAATTCCTGCCAAAACTTGCTAAAGAAAAGGGAGTCCTTATCATTGATGATGCTCTCCAGCTTTTTGGGTTATTTGAAGACATGGTCAAGGAGTAACTGAGCTATGTATGCGCAGTCAGTGGGCGTTTAATTGGTACAAAATGGTCATACTTACTAAAGCGATCAACTACGATCATCACTCCTATTCATCCCTTCGATGGTGGCAAGCGTTTGACAAAGTTGATACAGACCAGTTAGCTTTAGGTTACATGGAAGATCTTGATTGCGACAAGGTTTGCGGCAGGATGTGAAAAAAGGCCTAAATCTTGCATGTGAAGTCTATTTGTGACCTATTATACCTTTTCAGAAAGGATTTAGCGAGACGGACAGCTTTTAAAAATGCATTAGAGGGCTTTAGGCCTCGATGCAAACTTCGAGGGCCAAATTCTACTGTTTAGGGGCCCAATTTCACTTTTTCTTTTTATTAAAGACTATTTTGCTATTTTTCAGTCTTTTATTTTCCTAATCTTGTTAGAATTCAGATTAGGGTTTTTGTCCATTATAAATAGGCCTTATTTCTGTTTTCTTAAAAGGAATTTTCATATCACAAATTTCATTCCAGAATTTGGCTTTTCCTTTCTTTTAAGATCGTTTGTCGTTCTTGTTTATCTTTTCGTCCAATCAAGCGACATTAATTAAACTCTTGAACGGAGTCTAAACGTTCTTGTTCCATTTATAACTTCCGTTTTGCGTCAGTTGATATCAGAGCCTATCCTCCATGGCTGCCAATTACGAAGAACAACTTACTACCTTAGAAACATTTCTGGCAAACTTATCCGATCAAATAGCATAAATAAGACAGATGCTGGGAGAGCAGTTAAACCTAGGAAGGATTAACCATCCTCCTGCGGGGGCGCTTCCTAGGGTTGCAGATCTGCAACCAGTTTATAGAGGACCACCAGATCAGATTAGAGTAGTTTAGAATCACAGGGGTCGTGAAAATCAAGATGATGGCTACAAAATTAAGGTAAATCTTCGAAATTTTAATCGTGCATTGGATGTAGAAGTTGTTTTAGATTGGTTAGTGGAGGTTGAAAGATTTTTTCAGATTATAGATATGGATGACAAACGTAGCATTCCTATTGTGTCTAACAAATTGAAGGGAGGTACAACAACATAATGGACTTCTGTCCAGAATGAGTGCTATTGAAGACAACATCCGCCTATTCGAAACTGGTTGGATATGAAGCTTATGATCCAACAAAGATTCTTCCCTAGTGATCACGTACAGGTGCTGTACAACCGTTATCATGATTGCACGCAGGGAAGTAGGAAGGTGGATGAGTATACAGAAGAGTTTTTGAGGCTACAAGTAAGATGTGATAATTATGAAAACGATGCGCAGCAAGTAGCTCATTACCAGAGGGGGTTGAATCATGAAATTCTGTGTATGATGGGTATTGCTACAATTTTCACATTAACAGATGCTATTGAGATGGCGAAGAGGGCTGAAGAGCATGTTGAATGGCAGCCTCGACAACAGTACAATCAAAATTTAAAATACCGAAATTCGAGTTCGCTAGGCAGTCAATCATATCGAGGTTATTACGGTGGGTAATCTTCTAGGACTATAAATTCGGGAAGTAATCATAATGCTATAGAAGAGAAGAAAGACAACAAGGTAAAGGCACCTGAAGCGGACAGAAACAGAACCAATCCTTATAAAAAACCAACTGGAAATACCTATTATCATTGCAGAAAGTTGGGGCATATATCAAATAATTGTTTAGAAGGAAGAGCATCTATTAATTGTCGATATGTTAACGTGATTGAGGAGGTAGTTGACTATAAAGAAGAAGCAGATGGGGATGAAGGTTCAATTGTTGGCTCGGAAGATGGAGAAGTGACTTTTGTGGTGAAAAAAATTTTATGTTCTCCAAAACAGGATGGAGAGACGCAAAGGAGGAAGATATTCCAAGCAAAATTTCGAGTGCGAGAAGAGGTTTGCAGATTGATCATAGATAGTTGCAATTGTGAAAATCTAATCGCAAAACAGTTAGTGGAGAAACTGCAGTTGACCACTCAACCATACCCTTCGCCGTTCAAGGTTGGGTAGATCAAGGAGGGACCAACGATTGAAGTAAACAGGATCCGTAGCATTCCTATTTTAATCGGTAAACACTATGCTGAATCTGCTATTTGTGCTGTTGTAGATACGGATGCTTGTGGAGTTTTATTAGGTCGCCCTTGGCAGTATGATGTTGATTCTGAACACAGTCGGAAGGAGAAATCATACAGGTTCACCTGGAACACGTAGAAGATCATTATTTTGCCTTCTAGATCAGTGAAACCTTCAAAAGTGGAAGGGCAAGATGTTGCTAAAGGTGTGCAAGATGTGGCCCTATTACTTAGAAAGAAAATTAAAGAGGACGAGACACCAACAGAGAAGGAGACACTATCTTTATCAAAACCCATCAAAGAGCTGCTGGAAGAATTCCCTACCTCAGTTAATGAGCCATCAACACTCCCACCTTTAAGGGATACTCAGCATCAGATTGATTTCATTCCGGGTTCTACATTGCCTAATCTGCCTTATTAGAAGATGAGCCCAAAGGAGAGTGAAATTCTGCAAGAACAGGTGGAAGAATTGTTGAAGAAGGGACACATCTGTGAGAGCATTAGTCCTTGTGGAGTTCCTGCGCTACTGGTACCAAAGAAAGACGGTAGTTGGAGAATATACGTGGATAGCAGAGCCATCAATAAAATTATTGTTCAATATCGTTTTCCTATTCCTCACTTGGATGACATGCTGGATCAGTTATCTGGTTCTACAGTTTTCTCAAAGATTGATCTTAAAAGTGGCTATCATCAGATTCGGATGAAGGAGGGAGATGAATGGAAGAAAGCCTTTAAAATTAAGGAAGGCTTATATGAGTGGCTGGTTATGCCATTTGGGTTGACAAATGCATCAAGCTCGTTCATACGACTTATGAATCAGGTTCTACGCCCTTGTTTACGTATATTCGTGGTTGTTTATTTTGATGATATCTTAATTTTTAGTTGCAGTATTAAGGAGCATATACAACACCTTCGAGAAGTTATGATAGCTTTAGAAGGAAATGTGTTGTTTATCAACCTGAAGAAGTGCACATTTATAACAGAAAGAGTTTTGTTTCTTGGGTATATTGTTAGCTCAGAAGGGATTCATGTAGATGACAAGAAAGTAGAAGGAATTCGAAACTGACCCATTCCCAAAAGTAAGTTCGCAGTTTTCGTGGACTTGCTACTTTTTACAGGAGGTTTATAAAAAATTTCAGCAGCATTGTGGCTCCGATTACTAATTGTTTGAAGAAGGAGAGAGTGAAAAATTTTAAATGGACTGAAGCCGCCAACAAAAGCTTTGAGGAGATTAAAGATAGCTTACTTCTGCACCTATTCTTGCTTTACCTGATTTTGATAAACTGTTTAAGGTTGACTGTGATGTGTGTAGTGTTGGAATTGGAGGTGTTTTATCTCAATGTGGTAAGCCCGTTGTATTTTTTAGTGAAAAGTTGAATGAAGCTAGGCAAAAGTGGGGTACTTATGAGAAGGAATTTTATGCAATTTTTCGAGCCTTCAAGACATGGGAACATTATCTTATAGGGCGAGAGTTCATTTTCCATACAGATCACAAATCATTAATTCATCTGTCAACTTAGAAGCATACAATCAAGATGCAGGCGCGTTGGGTAGCCTATATGGGAGCTTTTAATTATATCATCAAATACAAGACTGGTGTTACAAATAAGGTCGCAGATGCATTGAGTAGAAGAGCAACTTTATTGATTACAGTGACTCAAAAGGTCGTGGATATCAGTATCTGAAGGATCTTTATGCTGAGGATGTAGATTTCGTGAAGATATGGCAGCAAGTAAAGAATCGTGAACCTACTGATGGGTTTATGATACATGAATGTTTTCTTTTCAAAGGAAACATGTTATGTATTCATCGTTCCTCATTGCGAGAGTTGTTGATTCGAGAAATTCATGAATGTGATCATCTAGGTCGTGACAAGACTATTGCGAGGTTGGAAGAGCGTTACTATTGGCCACAGTTGAAGAGAGAAACAGGGAAGATGGTTCAAAAATGTCGAGTTTGTTAAAACACAGAAGGGCCATTCACAGAACACAGGCTTATACACCTCATTGCCTATTTCCGATCATCCTTAGGAAGACTTTTCAATGGATTTTATTCTTGATTTGTCACGTACCTAATGTGGTTCTGACTCTATTTATGTGGTAGTTGAAACGTTTTCAAAAATGGCACACTTCATTCCTTGCAAGAAGACTAGTGATGCATCTCATATTGCCAAACTATTTTTCAGGAGGTTGTTCGTTTGCATGGCATACCCAAAACAATTACTTCTGACTGAGATGTGAAATTTCTTGCTCATTTTTGGATTGTTCTGTAGAAACATTTTGGGACTGAACTTCGTTACAGTAGCACTGCACATTCTCAAATTGACAGATAGACTGAAGTGGTGAACCACACGCTTGGCAATCTATTGCGTTGCATATGCTGCGATAAGAAGACTTCTTGGGATCTTGCTCTTCCTCAAGCCGAATTTGCTTACAATAGTTCTGTCAACAGCTCTACTAAGAAGACTCCCTTTAACATTGTTTACAGGAAGGCTCCAGCACAGACAGTTGACCTTATTGCACTTCCTACAGGTGCTCTTCGTAGTGTTGCAGTTAACAATTTGGCCAACCAACATGTTGATATGTTTAAACAGGTGAGGCAGAACCTGAAGGAGTCCAATGAAAAGTACAAGATTGCCGCTGACAAGCATAGATGTTTCCACTCCTTCAAGGTTGGTGATCAAGTTATAGTGTACTTGCACAAGGAACGTGGAGGAGGACAGCAAAAATTGGATCCAAAGAAGATTGGTCTTTTCAATATAATTTAGAAGATCAATGACAATGCTTAGGTTCTTGACCTTCCAGATCATATGAAGATATCCAAGACGTTTAACGTAGCAGATCTTTATCTTTATCACCTTGAAGATGGTAACTCGAGGTCGAGTTCTTTACAAGTGGAAGGGAATGATGCGGACCAGCTAGCTTAGAATTACATGGAAGATCTTGACCGCGACAAGATTTGCGGCAGGATGCGAAAAAAGGCCTAAATCTTGCATATGAAGTCCGTTCATGACCTATGATACCTTTTTGGAAAGGATTTCACGAGACGGACAGCTTTTAAAAATGCATTGAAGGGCCTTAGGCCTCGATGCAAACTTCGAGGGCCAAATTCCACTATTTAGGGGCCCAATTTCGCGTTTTTCTTTTTATTAAAGACTATTTTGCTATTTTTTGGTCTTTTATTTTCCTAATCTTATTAGGATTCGGATTAGGATTTTTGGCCATTATAAATAGGCTTATTTCTGTTTTCTTAGAAGGAATTTTCGGATCACAAATTTCATTCTAGAATTTGGCTTTGTCTTTCTTTCATGATCATTTTTCGTTCTTGTTTATCTTTTCGTCCAATCAAACAACATTGATTAAAGTGAACGGAGTCTAAACGTTCTTGTTCCATTTTTAACTTCCGTTCTACGTCAAAGGTCCATGCTGATTTCTACCCAACACCCTTCGAGAATGGGCAGTGGATAAAATTTTCTCGGGTATTACACATTCTCATGCTTGTTTCTCTAGCAAGTCACTCACATTTTAATATGAACTTTCATGTCCTTACCTATTCATTCAAAGTTGAATTTATTATGCTGTCCTTTAATGGTCGCGGTTACCACAAAGTGACTGCCGTTTGGAACATCGTGACTTAGGGAAGTAAACTTCTTTTGTAGTTCTCTATCATACCCAATCACCACACTTTCCCTTCAACACTGTATTCCATCTCTCCATTCATCAGTTCCATAGTGCAGTGTTCCATTTTTCAAGCGCTTGATAACGTCTTAGATTATGGCATCTTCCTTCCACTTGTTGCAAATTTCATCTAACAATTTAGTGTGGACATGGGAGATAAATAGTGTAGAAGCTTCATGCTTGTTATCCTAGACAAGGAGTCTACTGCCTGATTTTCCTTCCCATTTTAATATATTACTTGGAAGTCATACCTGAAGTGCTTCGAAAGCTATGATTACTAGAACGGGGTGGAAATTTGTTGTTCCAATAAGTACTTCAAACAACAATGACCTGTATGAACTTGAAACTATCATCCACTCAAGTTTTGATGTCACTGGTGGACTTCCTTCATTATAGCCAGAAATTCCTTTTCATATATTGATAACCCAAGGTGCTTTTTTGCTAGTGCTTGGCTTAGATAAGCTATTGGGTGTTTGTCTTGCTGCGATTATAGCACCATAAATGATAGCCTCCTATACGAAGGGCTGATAGAAATAATTGTTGAAGTTTTGGAGATTCAACAATTATTCTTGAATGAGAACAAATGTGTTTTTGAAGCTTGCCAGCTCGAGTGCCTCGAACACTCTATTTATGAGAAGGGAGTTGCCATGGATGAGTGGAAAGTAGCTACAATTCAAACCTGGTCGATTCTCGGGTCCCTAAAGGAGCTTTGAGGCTTCATGTGCCTAACAGGTTACTATTGAAGGTTCATCTACAACTATGCTCAATTAGCCCGACCGTTGAATGGATTGTTAAAAGGCCTAACAATAGGTTTGTGCATAACTTCAATCCACGGATGAATCTCCAAAAAGTGCATGATTTCCACATCTTCTATTAACAACAGAAGTCTATTTGCTAATTGAGGTGTGTGGAAAATCTAAGTGACGTGTGTGTGTGTCACAGATAGGATAGCGTATGTTTTTGAGTGCATAGCTGAATAACGTTTTGGGTGATTGAAGCTATGGAAAATGAGCTAAGGTAAAGTGCATCAGGTATTGCTACGGTGAAGTGAGTTATCCGACTCTTTTACTCAAAAAGTCTTTATCTGGCTTGAGTAATGTGTTTATAAGATCAACACCGTGGGCTTCATCAATTGTTCATACTTCCATATAATCTAATTGAAGCTGTTAAATTTGGATTGATCGTTTCTATTGAAGAGTTATTTTTGAAAGGATAAAATCATAGAGAAGTTCTTTTCTTATCTCAAGTATACTGTCGTTCAGTTCTTAGTTGATTAAATACTTGAGTTATTTTTATTAATTGCTGTTTGAGTGAAAGTAGTTAGAAAAATCCTCTGACAAGGTTAACATAAGTCAGTTATGTTATCGAGTGTGAAAATATTGCATAGGAAGTGAGATTGAGAGATAGTATCAAGGGTTGAGAGGTGTCGGCTCAGTAAAGCCTTGGGTAAATCTATTGTACTTCGGTGAAAGTTATTAAGTTGGGTGAGGGCCCCACAGACGTAGGCAAGGAATGCCAAACTGCGTTATCAAATTTCTAATGTCATTTATTATTTCGCTTTTGATTGGTTTTGTTTTGTTTGTGCCAGAGACGATCACAGTAAAATCAAAAAGTTTGCGAAACTACTACCCTTACAATTTTTCAATTGCTATCAGAACAGGTCACCGATTCAGAACTTGTTAGCAAGTTGGTACAAATCCTAGTTTCACGAACATGGTTACTCGAGAGGTGTATCGATCACCAGACCACCACTATTGGATGGTTCCAATTATCCTACATGGAATTCACATATAAGGGTCTTTATTCAGGCAGAGGGAACAAGAGCATGGAACTCGATGTTAAATGGCTGGACGCATCCGATGATTACTGACGATAAAGGAGAGACAGTTCTAAAAGTTCCATCTAAATGGACAAGAGTCGAAGAAGATAGGGGACTTGGAAACTCATAAGAAATGCACGCAATTTTTAGTGCTATTGATGAAGGACATTTCTCAATGATATCAGTCTATAAGTCGGCTAAAGAAGCTTAGGATGCATTACAGACTATTCATGAAGGGTCCAAATCTGTAATAAGGTCAAGACTACAGATGTTAGCTGTGAGGTTTGAAGAACTGAAGATGGATAAAAATGAAACCATAGGGGACTTTCATGAAAGATTGCGAGATATAGCAAATCGGGCGCATTAACTCGAAAAGAAATATTCCAATCATAAACTTATCAAGAAAACGTTGAGATCACTGCCTCTAAGATTTATTCCAAAAATTGCAGCAATAGAGGAAGCCCGACATCAATGATATGTCACTGGAGAAGGTAATCAGAATTCTTGCAAAATTTGAAATGAATCTTTTAAGAGGTAAGCAACAAAAAAGCAAAGGATTGGCATTACAGGTTAAAACTCAAAAGGGTGAAAGGAAGGTGAAGGGTCAAATGTCATGAGTGTCAAGGTTTCAGACACATTCAAGTAGAATGTATTAATAGTTTGAAGAAGAGAAAAGGAAAATCCTTTACTAGTATTTGGAGTAAGAGTGAATCCGAGAGCGAATATGGTAGTGAAGAAGAAATCACTAATTGTGATGCGTTGATTGCTTTACATAGCAAACTCCAGTTACTTATTTAACAGTAACCGAGAAGGAAGTAACTAAAGACAAAAATTTGAGTAAATTAAGAAATTTCGGGAAAAACTCAGACAATTCAGCTCAAAGCTCGATCTCAGATTATGACAGTGATGTCACATAAATTTCAAAATCAGCTTTTAATACCAAAATATACTTTGGTTAGAAAGGGTCAAGGATAAACAAAGATGTAATGAAGGAAAAACAAGAAATTGTTCAGATTCACAATTAGTTACTGCTTTTGAAGAAACTGTTCAAACTGAGGATAAGTCAGTTACTTGAGATGAAAAAAATCAATCGGACAGTTAATGATCGAGAAAATGTGATGAGAAATAAGCCCATGTTTGAATTTCTTCGAGAGACACAGGGACTGTGTTCTTTACTTTTTTGAAGTTTTTTTGTTGTTTAAAAAAAGAAAAGGGAAAAAAAAGAAAAAACGAAACATAAAAAATTGTCTTCTTTAGTTCTTCTTTAGTTTTTATGTTGCCATTATTGTCCCATCTTTTTAGTAGTTTGCATTGTGACTTCTATTTAGTTCCACTAAAGACTCTTCAACTCTATCATCAGTATAGGTCTCTCTCTCAGATATATCTCTCTCTCTTTTAGACATGTCTCTCGGTATTTTGAATGGTGGTAAATTTTCATGGTGTGCTTATGATTTTTCTGTTGCACCTATTGTTGATTCTTATAATTATGCATTTTGACACTGTTTTGTCCTAAAGGAAAGATATCAAATTGTTTTCGATGACTGTTCAATTTAGAGGGAGATTTTAAGGTATCTTCGTGACTATTAGTCTTGTTTTTTGACATCTTTTGTCCCAAGGGGGAAAAATTTGGATGATTGGATTATTGTTACTATGGATGTTCTTTGGAACTTAATGTTGGATTGAGGGGGGGTTTATATGAATTGTGAATTTAATATATATATATATATCCTAACAATTTTCCTCTTTTTGGCATTTTGTCACAACTCTTGAACTTTACATAAATAATAATAATTGGACATATTTATATATATATATATATATTTTAGTTTTGGCATTTTAATTGAACATATAGGATATAATTATCATGTTGATATTGGAATTATTATAATGGCTAGACACGTGAGTAATTGGATGGGTGCTGTTGAGGTGGTGGTGTTGTAGTGGAACTCTCGTTGGTTGCATGGTTTAATAGGGACTCTTATTATGTGAGAGATTTGTGCATATCTTCAATTCACGACAGAATCTCCAAAAAGTGCGTGATGTCCACATCTTCTATTAACAGCAGAAATTTATTTGCTAATTGAAGTGTGCGGAAAATCAAAGTGACGTGTGTGTATGTCACAGAGGAGATAGCATATGTTTTTGAGTGCATAGCTGAATAACGTTTTGGGTGATTGAAGTCATGGAAAAGGAGCTAAGGTGAAGTGTGTCAGGTATTGCTACAGTGAAGTGGGTTGTCCGACTGTTTTATTCAAAAGGTCTTCATCTGACTTGGGTGATGTGTTCATGAGATCAACACCGTGGACTTTATTAGTTGTTCATACTTTCATATGATCTAATTGAAGCTGTTAAATTTGGATTGATCGTTTCTACTGAAGTGTTATTTTCGAAAAACTGAAATCATGGGGAAGTTCTTTTCTTATCTCAAGTATATTGTCATTCAATTATTAGTTGATTAAATACTTGAGCTATTTTTATTAATTGTTGTTTAAGTGAAAGTAGTTAAAAAAATCCTCTGACGAGGTTAACAAGAGTTGATCGTGTTATCGTGTGCGAAAATCTTTCATCGGAAGTGAGATTGAGAGATAGTATCAAGAGTTGAGTGATGTCGGCTCAGTAAAGCCTTGGGTAAATCTATTATACTTTAGTAAAAGTTATTAAACTGGGTGAGAGCCCTGCAGACGTAAGTAAGGAGTGCCGAACTGCGTTACCAAATTTCTTGTGTCATTTATTATTTTGCTTTTGATTGGATTGGTTTTGTTTTGTTTGTGCCAGAGACGATCACTGTAAAATCGAAAAGTTTGCGAAACTACTACCCTCTACAGTTTTTCAGTTTCCTTTTCCATCGATGCCCCTCCCGTTTAAACTAACCATTCCTACCTCTGGGATCCTTGTTTTGATGTCCCCACTATTGACCACATGAGTTGGTGGAAAATCGTCTTTAGTTCCCCAAGTTGCTTCTCCTGCCTGTCTGCCCTACCTTGATTTTCCATCAACAGTTTTTCGTTTCTAGTTTGGTTTTCCACTATTATCTTCAAGTTTTCCTTAATCCTCCAGAGTTCTACCGCTACTGTTCCTTCTGTCAAGGCCCGTCCACGATTGACTACTCTAATACCAGTTTGTTACGTGTCTGTGAATGCGAAGAACGATAGACAAAGGACTGAGAGGAGTATGTGAAAACAAATGTAAGGAGGGAACATTAATTTGTTATTGAAACTGTCAAAAGGACCGTCAGTCTGCAACATATATAAATGCTTAAGCCCTGTTGTTGAAGGACACATGGTCTATTGTCGCTATACAGTACGATAGAAGGAAATTACAATTTTTTTGACATATTATAAATTAGTCTAAAGTTGCGTTTAGCTTTACGGTGCGGTAAGAATAAATACTTATTCACCACAGTTTTGAAACGCAGTCACATGTTTAGATCTGCAGATACCAAAATAGCAAGCTTAAATATATAAGTACTTATTGAGAATAAATACTTATCATTTCAGCAGGTTAATTTTAGCAGGTTGTCAACCGCTACTACTCCTCCAAACCAAAGTTATACGTCTACGTTTCAAAGGTTCCTTGGCTCGAGGGGTTCTTCCCCTTGCACAGCGCTTACTTCGTAACAGCTCAATGCTGCTATGATTAGTCAACAGTTCAACTTAAGACGGCCGAAAATAAAAAATAAAAAAGGCAGCACGTGCACGATAGATTGCTGGGATTCACATTTGCTTGTCTTTTGATGTTGCCTTGAGGAAAGACTGAATCCCTAAAACATTTATCGCTCTCACAGCTGAACATGAAACCTACTAACATTTTATCAAAGGACTTCTACAGCAGCGTCAGTATTCCAATCTTATTCAATGATACGATATATGTGTCATAAAATGCCACCTTGTGACTTTTTGAAAGGTCAAAGTCATCTCCGTCAAAGCATATTTCGGAAGTTTAAAAGAAATATTTTTGCCTGAAAATGTCTGTGAAGGGCAAATGGAGAAGACGTCGTTTTGGGCAACAAAGAAGGGAACGGTGAGTTTGTGGGGGATTCAAATGAAGTATCTTCTTCTTCCAGTTGATGTTGGGGCTTTATTCAACTTGGTGACTGTTGAGGATAGGATGGGTCCGTCTAGGCTAACTTTGTTTCGTAACAATCTACTTTGAAAGATACAGCTAATATTTGCAGAGAAATGGTTAGAATAGAGTGAGTCTGAGTCCCTGTATTATGTGAAAATTTAATGAAATTTCAGTTCTAAGTAGCAATAAAGTCAGTATCATCAGATATTTGTACACTCTGGAATTCTTCCTTAATTAGTAAATCATTAGAAAAGATATCTCCAGTAATTATGCTTACTTCACATGAGTAAGTGCTAAAGCCATACAGCAAGTGGTAGGGAAGGGAATCCATTGAGACGAGAAGTTTTAATTAGCACAAACCAAAGCAGCTAATTGTATCATACAGGCATTATTATTATCATTATTAGTCTTGAAGAAGAAGATTTGTGTCTTGAGTCTTTTTCTAGATATGATTCTTCACGAATAGAATGTGTAGGTGGAGGAATCAGCCACGATATTCCTAAATCCACCAATAGTGGATGCCATCATAATGAACACTCCAACACAGATAGAAGCCTGAATATGAGAAAAGCACTACAGTTAATGTAATATCCTTTTAGGTTTAATGGCTTATTAGTTTTAAATGACGTTTTAGCTTAGAGTTTAGTACCCAGTTAATGAACCAACTGACGCTGAATCTCTTTGGTTTCTTGATTACCAGCCACATTATGCTAGGTAGCTGCAAGAATTCAAAATATGAGTAAACCCTTTACTGATGGATGGACTAGGTGTCTATCAGATGAGACTTACAAAATATGAGGTGGGAGCAAAGCCAAACCCACCAAAGAACCCAAGAAGATCTCCAAAAAATGGGAAGCTGACTCCAATGAACAGTGTAAATGCTGCAAAAATTTCATGAGACTAGCTTAGGATTAGACAAACAAGAGCTACTTTCCTAAAGGATATGAAATCCAAGTAATTAAAAGAGAAGACCTCTCTTACCAACGTAAGTAGATCGGGTTACAATTCTCAGTGCAAGGCCCGGAGGAAAGTTGAACCTTTGCATCATCATCCTCTCTAGCAAAGCAAAAACAGGCATAGCGAACACCTGCACTTCAATGTATTAGCTAACGACTGATTAACACTTTCCACTTAAAAAAGTATAAAGGATATATTGTTGTAAGCCATAATAAGTTAATGGAATGGAAGATGGATTAAGCATACCTGGTAACTACCAATCACATGAACTACAACCATTAGATTAGCAGAGGCAATGAGCCATGCAGGTCTTTTAAGTGCCATGAGAACATTATCATCAACGTCTCGTCCAAACGCCCAATAGCCTATAAGTGCCACGGGAAAATAGCAAATTGCATTCACAAAATATGCACCAATTGCACCTTTCCACATGGGCACCTTGGAAGGTTTCTCTGGAGTTGATGGAATTGTGGCCTGGATTTCCAGAACCACCGCATGTCCAGCAAATGCAAATGATATTTGGCCCAGGGCATTAAACACACGAAACATGGAATCGGCAGGACTCGTGTACTTGTATCCATAGCTCACATTTTCCACTCGACCATGACTCAGACTTCCAACCCAAGCTATGGTCGAATAACTGCAATTAATCATCATTCATCACCCATCAATCAAGCACCAAAGTTTCAGACGAACCCATAAGGAATCCGTTGACATTAACTACCTTTTATTTAACGATTCTAATTTATTCTGACATTAACTACCTTTTCTTTAACGATTCTAATTTATTCTTTCTCCCCATTGCACGTATTCAGAAAGAAAACAAAAATATTTATGTATTCGGTTTAAAGGAATGGCCCAAGTTACACTACCAAAAGAAATGGCTTTTTGGTGCGTACTACATAAGGGAATCTAGTCTGTGCTCATCACTAAAAGCATAAGCAGACACGTGGGAGACGGATCCTCTGCTATTTTAATAGTTTTCATTTATATTTTAAGCTGACTAGTCATTTAAACGTATATCACAGGCGTGACACCAGCTCACAGGCCATGAGTTTTTTTATATTTTATATTTTATCATTTTAATTTTAATTATACTAATATTAGTTTAATAAAAATAAAATAAAATTTAATTTTAATTATAATACTATTAATTTTATAAATAAATTAAAATTAAAATGATAAAAATAAAAATTAGTTTGTGTCATGGTTGAGACATCTAAGTCACGCCGGTAACACAATTTTCTATTTTTTATTTTAATTTTAATTTTTAAATAAAAATTTTAAGATAAAATTTAATTTTAAAAACTGATTATTTTGTTAAATTGTTTAATTAATTTATAAACTAAATTTTAATTTTAATTTTAATTATGAAACTATTAATTGTATAAAAAATCAAAATTAAAATAATTTAAAACAAAATAATAATAATGAATGTGTGTCACAAGCGTGACAAATTTTTTTATTTTTTAATTATTTTAATTTTAATTTTTAAATAAAATTTATAAGATAAAATATAAAATTTGATTAATTGATTAAAATTATTTAATTAATTTATAAACTATAGAAAAATATTAAATTAAATTTAAAATTTTGATTAATTTGATGATCATTATTATTATATTAGCCGGCATGTATATTAATGTAATATTAAACATCTTGTATAATGAAGTTTTTTTTACAGAGAACGCTTGCAAAAACCAAATAAATTATACAATAATATTTGGAATAATTTATTTTAATTTTAAAATTTTATTTTAATTGATCTATTTACTAAAATTGTTTAATTAATTTATAAATTATAGAATTTTATACATAAATACTAAACAGCTAATATTACTAAACATCTTTAATAAACAGTTAATTTACTAAACATTTTTAATAAATAGCTAATATTATCCGCTAGTTAAATTAACCGATATAATCAGCTATCAGTTATTATTGAGGTTTCTATAGTCAATGCATAGGCTACAACTTTCGTCGTGCTTGGGAACTGGTGTCTCAACGCTTTGATGGCCTGATGTAGTCTGAGTCAATAAGATCTTTAAGCTATCTTTTTAGTTCCGATAGTTCGAAAGCATTCTATATGACAAAAATGCTGGCAAGCTACCGGCACTAGCTCAATCCGGTGGTCTACTGCTCGTCTAGGTGGAAGTGCCTTTGGCAATTGCTCCGACGTGATGTTTACAAACTCGTTGAATACTTGCTTAACCGATCTATTAGGTAGTGAATTACCTGCTTCTCGAGTAAGATTAGAATCTACTTTTGACCTAAAACCTTACTTGCCCTCCCCCTTTTAATAACATATCCCTAGCTCTTGCGCTAGCTCCATTACTCACTCTACCCTTAAATACGCGATAGACCACCGGATCGAACTGGAGCCAATAGCCTGCTAGCATTTTTGTCATATAAAATGATTCCGAACTATCGAAACTAAGAAGTCAGCTCAAGGATCTTATTGACGCAAGCTACATTAGGCCATCAAAGCATTGGGGCACCAGTTCCAAAGCACGACGGAAGTCGTAACCTGTGCATTGACTATAGAAACTTCAACAATAGCTAATAGCTGATTATATTGGTTAATTTAACTAGCGGATAATATTAGCTATTTATTAAAAATGTTTAGTAAATTAACTGTTTATTAAAGATGTTTAGTAATATTAGCTGTTTAGTATTTATGTATAAAATTCTATAATTTATAAATTAATTAAACAAGTTTAGTAAATTAATTAATTAAAATAATTTGTCAAAATCAAAATAAATTATTCCACATATATAATATATGTATAATTTATTTGTATTTCACAACAGAAAAGAATTATCATACAAGATGTTTAATATTGTATTAATATGCATGCCGACTAATAGTAATAGTAATAATAATAATAATAATAATAATAATAATAATAATAATAATAATAATAATAAATTAATCAAAATTTTAAATTTAATTTAATATTTTTTATAGTTTGTAAATTAAACAATTTTAATAATCAATTTTTAAAATTGAAATTTTTTATCTTATAAATTTTATTTAAACAATTAAAATTCAAAAATAAAAATAAAAAAATGAATTTATGTCAAGAGCGTGACTTAATTAAAATTTAATTTAATTTAATTTTTTATTAAACTAATACTAATATAATCAAAATTAAAATGATAAAAAATAAAAAATTACAGGCGTGACTTAAGACACTTATATAAAAGGTGTAATACTTAAGTCACGCCTGTGACTTTTTTTATTTTTATCACAGGCACAACACTTAAGTCATGCCCGTAATAGTTATGAATGACTAGTGGCTTTAAAATTTAAACAAAAGCGACGGGATAAAGTAATATTAGACAGAAGATTTAGACTCAACATGTGGACTTAAAGAATGAATCCGTATGCAACCCTTTTTAGTTTGTTGCTGTCGGAACTAAAGCTCTGTTTGGTTGAGAGGTTGGTAATTGAACGAAATGAAACGTTACACATTTTTATTATTTGATTGAGGGTTTCATAGTAGAATAGAACGAAATGGGATGGAAGCGGAGAGTTTCATATTACGTTCCATTCTATCATGAACAGTGAAAATAAGAAACCTCCAATTCAGGGGGTTTAAGATGAAACGTAAACTAATAAATACATACTACCTAATATACTCTCAATAATTTTTCTTATACCAACTATTTCTTCTAACCCTAACTATCTTTTCCTCAGACTCATTTATTACGGTTCACAAGCTTAACACACACAGATATCTGATCCACAAGCTTATTATTTCTAGACTTCTCTTTCCGTTCTCCATGTTCTACTACTTCTTCTTCTTCTCGAGTTATTTATTAAAATTTTTATTATTTTAAGATAGAAAATATAAAAAATATTAAACCTCTTGCAACAACTATTTTAATATTAGGAGTATAATAGTTATTTATGATATATTACATTCCATCCCATCCATCTTTCAAATAACATTTCACTACATTACATTATAAATCCTTCTATTTCTCCCAAACAACTTTTCATAATATTACATTCTATTCTATTATAAACCGTTTAATTTCTTTTTGTTCCGTTCTATTTCATTTCATTCTATTCTATTAATTAACATCCAACCAAACAGCGCTAAGTTTACTAAAACCTATGCCAAAAGTGTCAGGTTGGATGTTGGATGAAACGCAAGCTATTCAACTGCCAAAGACGTGCATGACCTTCCTATTGAATGATGAGGAGTTACCGATAATGAGTGCTCCACCAAGAATCATGCGCTTACTTCGTTAACTTTCATCCCAGTTATCCCTGTCCTAACCCCATTTTATAAAAATAATTGCTGGTTTAGTTGAGGGATTTCAGATATTCTCCAAAAGATACAGAGTTCAGGTCTACTTAGGATTGATTAAATATCAATTTCCTAAAGCCTTATACTACCGAAAGCCTTAAAACGCACGACAGCAACTTCCTGGTCTAGTATACCTTGTCATCCAATACTCAGGATTTAAAGTGTAAAACGAATGGCTACCTTAGAGACATGATTGCTGCTGCCAAGGAAACGCCAGCGACCGAATTGAAATTGGGAAGCTGGGACAAGAAGAAATGAATGCCACCAAACATCAAAATCCAGTAAGACTGCCTGATTGGACTGCAATTTATGCAAACCATCTCCACGAACTTCTTTAGACACTTGCCACCGGTGACCATGTAGACAATGTCACACCCAACCTGCACAATCAGTTGCTGAGGTAGCACAATCCATGGTCCAAGTTTTGGACCGAAAGCGTGTTGACCCAGCTCCAGGTAACGATCAAACCGAGTCCCAGGAACACATTCATGGAGTTGTATCATCTGCCACATTGTGTTTAAGGTCATGCACCAGGACAACCCCATGACCATTATTCCTGGACCCCTGTTACATGTAAGGGACCAAAAATCTACTTGTTTAGTTTATTTTTGGTGTCAAAAAGAACTGTGAATTAGTTAAAAGTTTGTTGATATATGCTGCAGGCCTGCAGCTTAAACATACCAGCCTAAATGAGACATGGCATTGGGAAGACTGAGAACACCAGCACCAATCATGGCTGTCACGATATGGAAAGTGGAATACCACCATTTGGCTCGCCGGGAAGGCTCTGTTTCTTTCCATTTCTCCATAGTTTGATCTTCCTGTCATGTTCGGAATTATTCTAGAATCACAGTTAAGATGAGAACTTTATAGACTAGTAGTACAATCCTTACCTTTGAAGGAGAATTCGTAACCATTTCTTTTCCAGCCGAAGCCCACGGACAGAGCCCTTCAATGTCGGTGTTTGGTCTAAATAGAAATAATCATAGGGTATATAACTACAGATTTGGAGGCTCAAGTGATATGATGGAATCAAGTATGTAGCCTTAATTTTGGCTTTGGTGCTTTCCCTGGACTCTTCCTTTTTCACATAAGAATGCAGCCACTGTGAAAGCACAGGAAGATGAATATTGGGAAAATGGGGAATATGTGTATATTTTAGGTGATGATAGAGCCCACCACTTCACCAATATTCAAATGAATAATGAATCATCATGGGTTTAATAAGCTTCACACATAGTCATTTAAGATGGGTAGCAGCCATTGTTTCTGGTTTTCATTTTTATTGTGTGAATGACATTGAAGATATGGACATCGAATTATAATTGACGTCTACAACAGCTGAGAGTAAAACCTTTAATAAAGCTGTCCAAGCAAAGGGATCAAGAGTAATAACGATGGATACAAGTATAGAGATGTTGAGTTGTGGTAATTGTTAAGACTCCAAAAGAGTGATGCTAAGTTAAAGTGAATGGCGAATGGGATCTATCGTGGTTACACTAATGGCAGCTGCTTTAAGAGGAGAGAGGGCCGTGGTTTCAAGTATAATGATTAAAGGAGAAGGCTGCTTGTCATATAATATGCTATTTGGTGCGCGTCATATTCTCCTCAAGTGAAATGTCCACATCAACTATGGATTGGCGGGGACGGCACTGGACACCGCAACACTACCAGACGATAATATCACCTTTTTCACCAACCTGGCAAAATAACATAATCGTCACACATGCGTCATTCGTAAAAGACATAAAAAAAAAAAACCTGCTAAGTTATCAGTCGTCCTACGCCGAATGACTATTCAGGGCTCCTTTCAACATAAACCTGTACCCTATCCCTTTTTCATGATTGGATAATTGTTGATTTATGGCTAACAATTAACGGTTGATTGTATATTTATAACTTAATTAATTAAAATTTTGATGCGTTATATATTTTTATTAAATTAATATAAAAATAAAGTCAGCAGAAGAAATATAAATAAAATAATAATAATAAAATTCATATTATGTTTATATTTTGTTACTAAATTATTTTTAATTATTGTTCAATTAAAATTGAATATTAATAAAAAATGGAGACTAATACACATTATATTTATTTTCTATAAAAGAAATAGTTGATCTCGTAAGTTAGAATGTGAATATAATAAAGCAAATGTGTTACTATTTATTAAAAATTAAGTTCACTCAAGTGATTCGACTTGGTAATTTTATATGAAATATTACTGGTATGTTTATTAAAATATTCATTGTGATTGTGGTAATTATATAAGTGATTTTTAATTTGAAATCTTTAAAATATCTCATATATACATTATTAAATTTTGATACTATCTATGATCTATATCTTAATCAAGAGGTATGTAGATACAAATAGTCACTGAAATTGATATGAACTATGTAGAGATAATTGAATGATTAATATATGATTCATTAACATAAAGTAATTAAATATAATGTTCTACTGTTTTTTATTAGTATTAATTTGAGAAATCTTTTGTCAAGGTAGAACTATAATTTGAAAATAAAATTTAACTTTCACTGAAACAATCGTTTGCTAATAATAGATAACTGATATGACTAGACCCAAACAGAGTAAATAGTAATTATATACTATACGTTCAACTGAAGTATTATATGATGAAATAATTGAATTATAAAAAAAGTCATGTACAGAGATGTGAGTCAAAATTATTTTGATATTCTTAATATTTCGATGGTTATTATGTATTATTCAAGTACAATCTTGTTCTATAGATATAAATATTTAATTGGAGAATTAAAAATAAAATAAAAGAGTTTAATTTATTTAATCTTAAATACAATTTAGTATTATGATTTATATTCATTTCTAATATATCTAAGAAACTAATATGTCATACATAAAGAACAAATGGAAGAAAAAAGTAATTTAATTAATTTAGACTTTACTATAAAATATGAAAAACTTTAAAATCATATATAAGATAATTGATAAAATAATGAAAAATATTTTATATTAAATTTTATAGAGACTTAATTGATATTTAAATAAAGTATAATTAATGAGTAGCCTTGTATGTCACTGAAGGTGTCATTTAACTAAGTTACATTCAGTCGATTGATCTTGTACATTTCTTAGTTAAAATGCGACCAAATAACTAATGGTCGGCCAATCGAGTTTCATAGGTATCAGATATAATGGTTAGTTTTCTTAGCACTTAATATTTAATTTTTTAAACATGTAATGTACTTTCAATAGATTACTTTTCTAGTTATTAAGAAAGTGGTTAATATACTTCGACTTAAAATAAAAGAAAAAATTGTGTAGATACAATTTTTTTTAAATTTTCTATAAATAAAAAATATTATAATAAATCAAACAAAGAAAAATATAATAATAAAGTGGATATAGTTCTCAATTAGATCCTTCAAACTTAAATTTAGTAGGTGATAAAGGTCGAATGACTTATTCTCACACATCTTTTGCAATTTAAAGCTTAATTTAGAATGTATAGTTGTATGAAGGTCCAATTTAAGTGACACAATATTTGACGAGTTTGAGATTTTTAAAGATATATCTAGTTCACTATTTGATTTTAACATAATTTTTTATGCGGGATGTCGTTTAAATTGAAAATAAAGCTAGTAATAAGGTTGAGTTTAAAGATGGAATTAAAGAAAAAGTAATGACTATAAAGGCTGTAACTCTGGGAATCATTGTTAGGGTTTATAATAAGAACTAGGAATCACATGTAAGATTTTAGACCAAAAAAAATTATCAAAATAAAAATAATAAAATTTTGAAATCGTTTATAAAATTTGGGGATTGCTTCTAGATATTTAAAATTCACTCTTAGAAACAGAAAATTTCATACTTCCAAATATGAAAACTTGAATTTATTAAATATTTATATCCCTTTTCTAGAACTAATATACGACATTAATTAAAATTAATAATTAGTTATATAGATATTAGTTTAGTAGATACTAATTTGATCTAATATATTAACATAATAGAAAAGTATAAGGATAATTGACCTTGAAAACTAAATATTTATTTTCATATTTTAATTGCCTTTTTTTCAAGATTTTATGCCTTTAAAATTACATTTACAGATATTTCTCACATTAAGAACATAATTAGTGTTGCTTCTTGTTATTAAAAGCATTAACTTGTCATTATTAACAAAATTTGACTCAATAAAGGAACTCTTAGCTTACTCCTTATTCAAAAAATATGAAAATTTTGTGAGCATTGAATGGTTAATATTTTTAACTCCTTAAATTGATGTTTCAAACTACTATTTTAGTGCTTTGTTGTATGTGTGTTTCTTTATAATTATTCAATTACTTTAATTTGCTCTACAATAATTTTAGTCTTTTAGTTGTTGGTTATTTTGATCTTTATCAACCTTGAGATTAAGCATTTATTAGTAGTTAGTTTTATTATGCCTTACATAAGTTGTTAATTATTGAACTCATGCTTTACTAATGTCCAACCTCTCTAAATCATTTACAATCAACCAATCTCTCTTTTCATCACTAAATAATCTCGTGTAAGTCCTTCTACTTTGTATAGACATGGATGAACCTAAGCTCTGATACTAAATTAATATAGATTAATTGTTGTATAAATTAAAAACAACATGAGACTTTATTTGTAAGGAAGAAAGCAAGAAATAGTAAAATAGGGGGAATAATAATTGGAAACGTGACAATTTTTTATTAAATTCAAAACATCTCAGGCCTTATATAAAAGCTTAAACATAAAATATTCTTCCTACGTATCAATCTTATGTTATGTGTATTCCTAAAGAATATCACATTAAAGTTAAAAAACTAAAAATTATAAACATGCAATTGGATCAACTTTTATTTTTTTCAATAAACCTTCCCTTAAATTGAAAGCTTCTTAGTTTCAGTTTACTTGTGCTATAGTTCCTAAATAGGATCCTCTAAGTTATAGACTCTTATTAACCTCTTCAAATTTTGAAGGGTGAAAGTTTAAGAGATTTCGTAAATATATCAGTTAATTGTTTTTTTCTTTTATGATACTTTATATCAATTACTCCATCTTTCATCAGAATTCGCAAAAAATGATACTTTACATCTATATGCTCACTTCTTCCACATAACTAGGAAATTTGGAGAGCTTAATTATTGAACCATTGTTACAAAATATTAAAGTAGCTCCTTCTTGCTTTAAGAGCAACTCATTAAGTATTTTTTCAACCAAATTGCTTAACATGCACATGAAATTGTTGCAACAAATTCAGGTTTAGTTGTTGATAAAATGACAATTATTTGCTTTTTACTTGATCATGAGACAGTTCCTAACCCGAACATAAAAAATACAGAAGTGTTTTTTATATCAATTAGATCCCTTATATAATCATTGTTAGCAAATCCAATTAGGTCTGATTTTGAGCCCTTTTTATAGAATGACCCAAAGTCTTTCGTTCCTTGTAAGTAGAAAAAAATTTTACGACTAAAAGATGCTTCTCCTTTAGACCTTTTATAAATTATGTTGATGAGGCATATAACATACATTATATTAGGTACAGTTGCTGTTAAGTACACCAAGGTGAAAAGAGAAGAGTTTCTGAACTAGTTTGTTTAGGCGGTTTAAGGACACTATTGGTCTGGCAATGAATTTATATAATAGAGATACAACAAGAAAGATTACATCTAACAGAAGAGGTTAGAGATTACAATAACTCAAGAGATAAACTCAACAAACTAAAAGATAAGACTAAATCTAACATTTCCCCTTAATCTCAGCCAGTGAAACCAAGTTAAGATTGCGATGAAATTTGTGAAACAACTCTCGATTGAGTGCTTTAGTAAAAATGTCAACGACTTGATCTATCGATGAAATAAACAGAACATCTAGAGACTTTTCTGTCACTCGTTCTTTGACGAAATGAAAGTTTATCTCAATATGCTTCATCCTCGCATGAAACACTGGGTTCACCAACAAGTACGTAGCTCTAAGATGATCGCACCACAAGGAGGGTGCTCTTGACTGGTAGACTCCTAGCTCCTTCTACAATGATTGTAACCAAATTTATTCTGTCGTAGCATTTGCCATTGCCTTGAATTCAGCTTCCGTGCTCGAGCGAGAAACTGTGGACATTTTTCGAGAACTACAAGACAAAAGATTTGGCCCAAAGAAGACAACAAACCCATTGGTAGACCTTCAATCATCAGGGCACCTTGCCCAGTAGCATCAGAAAAGGCATTGAGAAGCTGGGACTTCGATGGCTAAATGAAGAGCCCTGTCGATGGAGTTGCCTTAATGTATCGAAGTATTCCTTTCACTGCTGCCCAATGAGTATCAGTTGGAGCTTGTAAATACTGACATACTTTGTTCACAGAGTAAGCAATATATGGACGAGTGAGAGTAAGATATTGCAGTGCTCCAACTGTACTTTTATATAGAAATACCCGAGCTTCTGACAATGATGTTCCTTGAGTCTTGGATAGCTACATTGAATTAGCCATAGGAGATGATATCGGTTTGCAATTGGTTATCTTTGTTCACAGTAGCAGGTTTGTAATATATTTTTGTTGAGTAAGAAGCAAACCATTCTTAACATGAGATGCCCTAATACCGAGGAAGTAACTAAAATTGACTAGATCCTTTAAATCAACCTCTCTAACCAACTAATGAATCAACTTATCAGTAGCACATGAACTTGAACTAGCTATAATTATGTCGTCCACATATATAAGCATATAGATGAGTATTTCTGATGACTTGAAAATGAACAATGAGGTGTTAGCCATCGAGGGTACAAATTCGAGCTCACGCTCTTAGAGCTTGTTTCAACCCATAAAGTATTTTGTTAAGCTTGCATACAAATCTAGGAAATTTTGAGTATTCATATCCTTGAGGTTGATGCATATAAACTTCTTCTTGTAGAACACCACGAAGAAATGCATTGTGCACATCTACTTATCTGAGACTCCAACTATGAGCCACAACAATTGAAAAGATGAGTCTGACACTAATGGGCTTGATAACTGGACTGAACGTATCTTTGAAGTCAATGCTATGATGTTGATTGAACCCCTTTGCCACAAGACGTGCTTTGTATCGATCAATGAAGCCATCAGATTTTTGTTTCACTTTGTAGACCCATTTGGAGTCAATAACATTCTGCCCCTGTCGAAAAGGAACCAAATGCCATGTCTTGTTTCGCATGATAGCTTAAAATTTAGAATCCACTGCTTGACGCCAGTGAGGTTGTGTCGCAACTTGAGTGTATGTAGCTGGTGTGACAGTGGAGATAGCAGCAAATCCCTTTCAGTTAAGTGGATAACAGACATTATCGTCTGTAAATTACTTCGATTTTGACATTTTGTTCTGTAATCAAGTTCTTATCTGATGTCCTTCATCTTGAGCCATGCACAATGGTTCAGAAGCAATAAGTGGACTTCCTTCAGAACTGAACTTCACACCATCACCTGAAGAACTTGAAATAGAATCAGAGGGAGTAGGAGTGCAACTCCCCACTTGGTCATTAACTAGAAATGGTTTAGAGGATGTGGAGGTTTGAGGACTAAGTTGAGAAGGAAGAGTGACAAGGTTTGGAATAGTGGAATTGGTGTGCTGAAAATTGTTTTCAATTTTGGCAAAGGGAAAAATCGTTTCATAAAAAATGACATCCCGAGAAATATAAACTTGGTCGGAAGATCTATATAAACATTTGTATCCCTTGTGTATACCACTATATCCAAGGAAGGCACATTGTTGAGTTCAAAAATTGAGTTTTCTTTTGTTATTTGGCCTAAGATTGGGCTAACAAACATAACCAAAAACTTTTAACATATTGTAGTTAGGTGAAGTATGAAATATATGAGAAAGAGGAGATTCATTATTGATAACTTTGCTTAGCAATCTATTTACGAGATAACAAGAAGTGAGGATAGCATCATCCCAAAAATAAATAGGCATAAATGCTTGTGTAAGTAGAGTGAGACTTGTTTCAATTAAATATCCCACATCTTTGAAATATTTATGCAATCGTTGGTACTCCCCTCCCTAATTAGACTAGACAGAACGAATTTTGAAAGTTAACAGATTATTAACATGTTTCTAAAAATGCAAGAAGGTCTATTCAACATCAGACTTACACTTTATAAGATAAACCCATGTAAAATGACTAAAATCATTAAGAAAGCTTACATAATAATTAAAACCTCTAGTTTAGGGAATAGCAGGCCCCTAAACATCAGTATAAATGAGTTCAAGAGGTTAATAAGTTACCCGGGTAGATAAACTAAACAGCAATTAGTGTATTTTGCCTTACTAACAGGCATCACACACATGGGCTGCTTAATGGAAGAGCAAGAAAGATTATTTGACTGAAGAATGTTTGAGATGATTGCTGGGGAAGGATGATCGAGACGCTTATGCCATTGTTCGAGACTGGTTCTAACAGAAGTGAGAAGATGACAGGTAGGCTGCTTCATAAGAGAATTGACACCTTTGCATGCTCGGAAAAGATAGAGTCCTCTCTTACATTTTCCTTGAAGAAGAATTTTCTTTGTTGAAATGTCCTTTAGGTAGAAAGAGTTAGGATAGAACTCAAAATAAGCATTGTTATTAGAGGTAAATTTATGGACAGATAAGAGATTTTTGATAACTTGAAGAACATACAGAATATTGGTAAGATGAAGGGGACAAAATGAACTAGAAATAGCTGAATGACCAAGATGAGAGATTTGCAAACCTGTCCCGCTGATGACTTGAACTTGGTTTGATCTAGTGTATTGTTCCTTCGTGGTTAATCTATCTAAGTCGTTGGTGAGGTGATCAGTAGTGCCTGAGTCTGCATATCAATTGGTGTCACTTGGATATGAAGTGGTTGTAGCAGCTTTAGTAAGTTGGTCTTGAGCTTAGAACGAATGATCGAAGCGATGGTAGCAAGGAAGAACATCATGTCCTAGTTTTCCACACACTTGACATGTGGGCTTGAAATTGTTTCTGAAGGAGTTATTATTGTTGTTATTGTTGGATCTTCTTGAATAACCACCACATCCTCAGCCTCTTCCTCTCCTATTTGGTCTTGTGCACCCTCCTTGGAAGCTTCCTCGTGAGACTTGATTTGCTGATGAAGACATTTGAAGAACAGAGTTGTGATGCTCAAGTCGAAGCTCATAGTTGACGAGATAAGTCATTGAGGGTGATGATGATACTTAGCCTTCTATTACAGTTTACCATATGTATCATATTTGACGCTTAATTATAGGCTATTCTTTTGTATCCATTTACTGCTACTTTCCATTTCCTTTGTAATCTATTTGATTTGATTTTATTTGTTGTATTATGTAAATGTTTATAAATAGAAAACTCTCACCACCCTTTTACATGTGGTGGTTTAGCAAATATTGTCATAGTATAAGAGCCTGTCTGGTTTAGCCACCTCGATCCCTTCTTCTCTATGGCTTCTGAATCCTCTTCTTATCTTCTTGCTTTCAAAACTCTAATCCATATGATCACCATCAAGCTTTCTTCCTCCAATTATCTTCCCTAGAAAAGCCAACTTCTTCCTCTCTTTGAGAGTCAAGACCTGCTGGACTACATTAATGGAACTCTTGTTCCACCACCCCGTTTTGAACCAACAATTTCTACCACAATCAGTACAAAATATTTGGCGTAGAAAGCAGCCAATCAATAGCTTCTCTACGTCCTAATCTTCCCTCTCACTAAGGAAGCCATTGTTGTCGTTATTGGTCTCTCAACTGCTTGTGATGTTTGGCTTGCTTTGGAGAATACATTTAGCCATCATTCGAAAGCCCATGAACTGTGACTCAAGGATGACTTACAGCTAATGAAACGCAATGCCAAACCCATTGCTGAGTATGCTTATACCTTCAAAACACTATTTAACCAGATTCATGCCACTGGAAGATCCATCGAGGACATTGACAAAGTGCACTGGTTCCTTCATGGACTCAACACTGATTTTTCCATTTCTTTACCGCTCAGATGGCTCTCACTCCTCTCCCTTATTTTGCAAATTTAGTTTCTAAAGCAGAAAGTTTTGAGTTATTCCAGGGCTCCCTTAAGTCTTCTGACGCCACCACTGTGACATTCACAGCCACTAATCGCGGCCGCACAAATTCCCATAGAACTCCTTCTGATTCCCGTAGCAATCAGAGAGGTCGTTTTCATTCCCACGGCAACCACTTTTCTAACTGAGGATGAACCCACTCTGGTCAGGGTCATTGATCACCCCGCTGCCAAATATGTTGCACAGAGACCCATTATGCTGACCGTTGCAACTAACGGTATGCTCAGACTGATTCCTCTGCTCACCTTGCTGAAGCCTTCAACATGTCATGTTCTCTTGCTGGACTTGAGGCTGCTGACTGGTTTTTGGACACTGGAGCTTCGACTCATATGACCACTGATCCATCTATTTTGGATTAGTCCAAAAATTACAAAGGTAAGGACTCTCTGATCATAGGAAACGGTGCCTCTATACTCATTGCCCACACTAGTACTCTTTCTCCTGTTCTAAATATTCACTTATTAGATGTATTGGTTGTCCCTCATCTCACTAAAAATCTTCTTTCAATTAGTAAATTAAAGTCTGACTTTTCTCTCTCTGTTACATTTACTAATAATCTTTTTACTGTCTAGAATCAACAAACAGGAAGGGAAGTGGTGATTGGTAAAAGAGATGGAGGGCTATATGCGTCGCAGAGTGGTTAAAAATAAATCTCTACGTGCTTCATATGATTTATGGCATGCTCACCTAGGCCATGTGAATCATTCTATTATTTCTTTTTAAAATAAAAAGGTGCATATTTCTCTTACATCTTTATTGCATTCTCCCTCACTATGTAGTACTTGTCAACTTGCAAAAAATCATTGATTGCCTTATTCTCGAAATTAATATAGGTCGTCTCATGTGTTAGATCTTATTTATTATGACCTTTGGGGTCCTTCCCCTGTCAAAGCCAATTAAAGTTTTCTTTACTATGTTATTTTTATTGATGATTATTCCTGATTCACTTAGCTTTATACTTTGAAATTTAAATATGATTTCTTTGATATTTTTCTTCAATTTCAAAAATTTTTGGAAAGACAACATTCTGCATATATCAAGGTTTTTCAAAGCGATGGAGGTGCTGAATTTACTAACACTTGCTTCCATGCCCACTTACATACTTCTGGCATCCATCATCAACTCTCTTGCCCATATACACCTGCTCAAAATGGTCATGGTGAGAGAAAACATCTTCATATGAATGAGACTGGCTTGGACCTTCTTTTCCACTCTTATCTTTCTCTTCGTTTCTGGGATGACAAATTCAGCACTGCAGCTTATATCATCAGCCGATTGTCCACTCCACTTCTAGGAGGTAGGTCACCCTTTAAACATCTATACGACTACTCTTTGCATTATGAGAATTTTCATCTTTTGGTTGTTGTGTTTATGAGAATTTTCATCTTTTGGTTGTTGTGTTTATCCTTACTTGCGTGATTATTGCCTAACAAACTTTCTCCACGCACCATTCCTTACATTTTCTTGGGTTATAGTCCCTCTCATAAAGGGCTTCGTTGTCTTGATCCGCCACCACTAGGCTATACATCACTTGCCATTCTCAATTTAATGAAACTCACTTTCTTACTGTCCCTAGCTCCCAGGCCCAACCTCTTTTCTCTCTTCATTTTTCAAATTTCTTGGAATCGCATCTTCACTATATTGATCCATCCCCTCTTCCCCTACCCCTCCTTTCCAGTACATTCCTCGACCTAGCTCCTCTCTGTGTAATATTTGTTTTGACCTTGTGGATGAGTCTTTTCAGGTTGATAATTCTCTTACAAGTTGCTCTTTGCCACTCTCAACTTTTGGTCCACCTTCTATTGAGCCTGCCGCTGATTCCTCTTCTTCTTTGGGCTCTCATCCAATGATCACATGAGCCAAAGCTGGTATTTTCAAGACTCGTCATCCAGCAAACCTTGGTGTGTTGGGCTCCTTTGGACTTCTTTGTGCCCTTCTTGCATCTGTTGAGCCAAAAGGATTCAAATCCGCTGCCAAGAATCCTGCTTGGCTTGCTACTATAGATCCAGAAGTTCAAGCTTTACAACAAAATGGTACTTGGATTTTGGTCCCTCGCTATACCAACACCAACATTGTGGGCTCTAAATGGGTGTTTCGTACTAAATATTTGCCTGATGGATCCATCGAGCATCTCAAGGCTCGCCTTGTTGTAAAAGTTTATACCTAAGTACCTAGTCTCGATTACACTGTCACTTTTAGTTTGGTTGTCAAAGCTACTACTGTCTGTGTTGTGCTTTCTCTTGCTGTCACAAATAAATGGCCTCTTCGGCAACTTGACTTCAAGAATGCTTTCCTAAATGGCACTCTTATTGAACATGTTTATATGGAACAAACTCCTAGGTATATTGATCCTCGCTTTCTTACTCATGTCTGTCTAATAAAGAAAGCCCTCTATAGTTTAAAGCAAGCTCCCCACGCCTGGTTTCAGCGTGTCAGCTCATTTATTCTCACACTTGGTTTTTCTTGCAGCCACGCTGACACCTCTCTTTTTGTCTGTCATCAGTAGTCTAGCCTTATTTATTTGTTTCTTTATGTTGATGACATTATTGTTACTAGCAACAACCCATCTCTTCTTAACAGCTTTACTCGCAAGCTTCGTTCTGAGTTTGCTACCAAGGATTTAGGCTCCCTTACATACATTTTTAGTTTTAAAGCTTCACCCACTCCTAATGGTCTATTTATTAGTTAGTTAATATATGCTCGAGATATTCTTAATCGTCCTTAGTTGCTCGAAAGCAAACCTGTCCACACCCCATGGTTGTTTCCTAACACCTGACTGCTGATGGTTCTCCTTTCTTTGATCCCAGTCTTTATCGATCTCTTATTGGTGCCCTTCAATACTTGACCATTATTCGTCTAGATATTGCAAATGTTGTCAATTCTATGAGCCAATTTTTGCATGCCCCTACTGACGATCATTTTCTTGCTATTAAGTGTATTCTTCGCTATGTTAAGGGCACACTCCACTTTGGCCTTACCTTTTGTCCATCTAATGTTCCTAGTGCGTCAGTAGCTTATTCGGATGCTAACTGGGCAGGCTGTCCTGATACTTTTCGTTCCATATTCGGCTACTCTATTTATCTTGGTGACAATCTAGTTTCTTGGAGTGCAAAGAAGCAACCTACTGTCTCACGCTCCAGCTATGAATCTGAGTATCGTGCCCTTGCCATGACTACTGCTGAACTTCTCTGGCTTACTCATCTTTTGCATAACCTCTAAGTCCCCATTCCATAGCATCCCCTGCTCTTATGTGACAACAAAAGTGCTATCTTTTTAAGATCCAATCCCGTTTCCCACAAGTGGGCCAAGCATGTTAAATTAGATTACCATTTCCTTCGGAAACTCGTTGTCGCTGGCAAACTTTGCAACTAGTATGTGCCCTCCCCCTCCAGGTTGCTGACATCTTCACCAAAAGTGTTTGTTGACCTCTCTTTGAATTTTTTCCATCCAAGCTTCACGTTCGTTCCAAGCTGATGCTCAGCTTCTGGGGAGGGGGTGGGGAGTGTTGAGGATACTTAGCCTTCCATTACAGTTTACCATATGTATCATATTTGACCTTTGATTATAGGCTATACATTTCCTTTGTAATCTATTTAATTTTATTTGATTTAGTATACTCTATAAATGGTTATAAATAGAAAACTCTCACCACCCTTTTACGTGTGGTGGTTTAGCAAATATTGTTAGAGGGTTATTACATCTGGACGTGTCGTCACTTAAGTGATAAGGGGATCATATTCTGAATCGAACCCGGCTAGCATGTAGGAGACAATCTCATCTTCCTTGGGAGGATGTCCAATGACAGCCATAGTGTCACTTAGACTCTTCAATTTATGGAAGTAGTCAGTTGCTATCATTTCCTTCTTTTGTAGGTTGGAAAGTTGAAGTCATACCTACATAATTCTTACTTTTGAATGAGAAGCAAACATTTGTTTAAGGGAGTTCCATACCTTAGCTGATGTGGTGAGAAACAGGACATGTACAAAGATCTCCTCGGTGAGTGATGACAACAATGCACTCAACACCACCTGATCCTACTGATACCAGATCGTATAAGCAGGAATATTTGGAACGTGACGTGTGTCACCATTTGAGGTTTTAGCAACCATCATTGAAGGAGTCTTGATAAAACCATCAATATAGCCCAGAAGGTGTTGGCTTCGAAAATAAGGGACGATCTAGGCTTTCCAGAGAAACTAATTGTCTCCGGTGAGTTTAACATTGATGAAGTGGCTAAATTGTGGTATAGGAAGAAGGCTAGCAGAGGAGGAGATGGAAAAGGAGAGGGTTGAGCAAGTGGCAGCAGAGGTGGAAGATAAGTTGGTAGAAGACATTGTTTCTGATCACCAAGAGCTCTGATACCATGAAAAGAGAAAAATTTCTAAACACAGTTTTTTTAGGCCGATTAAGGATGTTGTTGGTCCGGCAATGAATTTATATAATAGAGATATAATAAGAAAGATTGCATCTAATAGAAGAGGTTAGAGACTATAATAACTCAAGAGATAAACTTAACAAACTAAAAGATAAGACTATATCTAACACATAGTTCTTACAATTTGCTTGTAAGGGATGCTATCCACCTTTCTACCTTCAAGATATTTTGCAAGCTTTAAGCCATACTTATATGGGCTGCTTACATAGTTACAATTATTCATCCAAGAATTTTCTAGAGTTTCTTCCACATACTTCTTTTGAGAAATAAAAATTCTAATTGCTGATTGCGACATATCAAATTAAAAATATGGTCATTTAGCATTCAAAGGCGATAGGTTCAATTTGCGACATATCAAACATATCAATTTAGCGTTCATGGACTTCTTAAAATTTTCAAATAAGGAAGTATTATTTCCAGTGAAAATAAGATCATTAACATGTAGACATATAATGAGCATCTTCCCTTTATCTTTAAATTTAATAAAAAGTGTGTGCTCATATCAACATTTATAAAATTTTCTTTTAAAAATAAGCTTTAATAAGACTATACCAAACATATGGGACTTATTTTAATCCATTGAGAACTTTCTTTAATTTATACACATAGCTAGGAGGTTGCTCAATAAATACATGTTCTTCTAAGTCTTTATATAAGAAAGTGAATTTCAGTTTTAACTAGAAAATAGACTATGAATTTTAAGCTACCAAAGTAATTACTAATATGATTGTATCATGCCAAGCAACAGAAGCAAATAGTTCCTTACAATTCATACTAAACTCTTCTTTATAGCCTTTAGCTACCAAACATGCTTTGTACTTGTTGACTTTGCCATTCTTTAAAGACACGTAAAGTGTGTTTGCCCTTGTAAGTCTCTGTGAACATGTAAAGTCACAATTTTAGGTGTTTTAGAGCTACACGACCACCTACACAACTTTGTAAGTGGCCATGTATGTCCTAAAATTTTTCATTATAAACAGACATAAACGGAGGCAAATAAAAGAGAGCTAAATTATTGAGCAATTTTGACACGTAAAATGCCTAGATATGCAACGATTTTGATCAAGGGACAAGGAGAACACAAAGAATACATCAAGAGATCCAATAGATAGGTACATCAAGTCCATACTTGCAAGAAGATTTAATAAAAGAGAAAGGGAGATTTAAAATTATGATTTCTTCGTTTTCTA
>JANZXR010000003.1:17031804-17052205 GCA_027575705.1 Erythroxylum echinodendron
TTTGTTCTGTTCTGTCTCTAAATTTTTGTTCCGTTCCGTCTCTGCATCTTGAAGACAGCAACCAAACAGACAGTAAGAGTACACATCTGGACTCGGGAACTGACGGAGGAGAACCTTTAGAGCGTGGAAAAATCACAACCACGCAGGCATTATTTGCTAATCACAAAGCAATCGAGTGGTCGAGACAGCAATGCGATTCTCGAGCGCAAAGGCCCATTGAGTACACAGACACGGCCTTTCTTCTTGTCCCTGTAAAGATCACTGTTATGGCTCTTCAGTTCGGTTCTCTTCCCTACAGTCCCTGTAGAGCTAGGACCTTGTGTCCGGTCAGGCCTTTTTCATGCACACGTCTTTCATTTTCTCATTATGCTCCAATCAACTTCCCTTCAATCTCACTGAAGCTGCCAACAAATAGGTCTTTCTCTGAATTGCCGCACTTCCCACCTGATTCTAAAGTATGGTGTTTACTTCTTGTTGTTATGAGGTTTAATGTTCGCAGCCTTAAGTTACGTGAATTTACAGGTTGAAGAAGGCTGGTTCCGCAGTTGTTTCCCAAGAGAGCGCTGTTGGGTCGAGCTCTTGCACTGATGTGTTTAAGCTCACTTACTTGGAGGTGAGTGTTCTTGTAGTTTGATTTGGCTATTTGCTAAATTGGGAGAGCCTTTCTGATTTTGTAAACATGTTGATTGAGAAGTTCCATTACTTGTGCTTCTCTTAGGGGAATAGTTGGCTGTGGGACGTGGCTGGGTTTAATATTTTGGTTGATCCAATTTTAGTCGGTAACTTGGATTTTGGAATTCCCTGGCTCTATGATGCTGCGAAGAAGTTCATTAAGACTTTCCAGGTACTTATTCATTTTTGGGATTGCCATTTTTACCGTTTCTTATGGCATAAAGTTTTCCTTATATATCAATTTTCTGCTCTATTATTTACGTATCATAAACTTATTGTTAATTCATGTAAGACCATAAAAGTGGAATGGAGTTATCTGTCAGACAGTCTGTTTGTTTGTGGATTAATATCGTATTAGATAAATTTTAGCATGGATGTAATTATCCAAATTGCTGATCCAAATATACTGTTTGTGGATGAATATCGTGTTGGATAAATTTTAGAATTAATGTATTTAGCCAAATTGCTGATCCAAATTGTACTGCAGCTTAGCGATCTTCCAGAGCTGGATTGCGTATTGATAACACAAAGCCTTGACGATCATTGTCACTTAAGAACCTTAAAGCCACTTTCTGAAAGGAATAAAAATCTTAGAGTCATAGCAACTCCTAATGCTAAGCCTTTACTGGATCCACTCTTTGACAATGTAAGTTTTTTTTCAGTTGTGGATTCTTTGTCTATCTCTTTTCTAGATGCAATTATTTTGAGCTAACTGATATATTAACGCCCTTAACTCTATTATCAAGAGAGAGTAATTAATCTGTGGATTGAAATAATACATGAATTATCTTTGTTTCACTTTTTTTTTTCCTTGGTATTCATATTTAGTTGTATTCTCTTCCTAAGTACTTAATATTCCAATCATTTACTTCAGGAGGTTATATGATTGATGAAAGAGTTTAAGAAGTTATATCTTACTATTAGTCATTTTTGAACAAATTGATATCAGAAAGAATCTGAATATTTTCTCATATTAGTAACCGCAACTTATCACTGGTTATATACAAAATTCTGTCCACTAACCGTATAACAGAATAATAGCTACACAACTCATTCGTTCACGTGAAAAAATAAATAAATGAGTATATCACGGGTGTGACTTATCACCTGTGTGACTTAACATGTCACACCTGTGGCATATAGCTATTCATAACTATTTGTTCATCCCCCCTCAAGTTGGACTTGGATGTATATCACGCAAGTCCAACTTGGAGATAAACTGCTGAAATAGAGGAGGAGCTAAAGGCTTAGTAAACAAATCGACAACTTGAAATATGGAAGGAAGATGGCGTGGAAAAATCAACCCTTGTTTGTACTTGTCACAAACAAGATGACAATCAATTTCTAGATGCTTAGTGCGTTCATGAAAAACAGGATTTGAAGTGATATGAATGGCTGCTTGATTATCACACCACAGAGAGATTGGTAACAGGACGAAAATCTAGAAATCTTGCAATAGATAAGGAAACCACCGCAACTCACAAACAGTAGCACCCATGCTTATTTTGCTTCTGCCGAGGACCGAGACACAGTAGTTTGCTTCTTAGTTTTTTTAGGAAATCGGGGAACTACCAAGAAAAATGCAGAAGTCAGTAAGAGAATGACGTGTATCAAGACAGGTGGCCCAATCAGCAGCACAAAAAGCTTCAACTTTGAAAGAGTTGCGAGAAGAGAAAAACAACCCTTTGAAGGAGTGCCTTTAATATAACGTAAGATGTGTACTGCATCCCAATGAGAAGATCGTGGAGCTTGAACAAATTGACTAAGTTGTTGAACTGCATAGGAGAGATCTGGACCAAAAAATTGCAAATACAACAATCTGCCCACCATTCGTCTGTAGCACTCGGGATCAATTAATAATTCACCACTGCCAGCACTAAACTTATACCCCTTTGGTAATGGTGTGGCTGCAAACTTAGAACCCAATAAATCGACGTTATCGAGAATGTCCAAAGCATATTTACGTTGATTGACAGAAATTCCTTCAGTAGATCTGACTATATCCAAGTCTAAAAAATATTTGGCCAAACCAAAATCCTTGATAGTAAATTGATGATGCAAAAATTGTTTTACTTTGTGATCTCCAAGTCGGAAGAACTTGTGAGAAGAACATCGTCAATATAGACAAGTAAGTTGAGGAAATAAGAATCGGTTTTCTTGATAAACAAACAATGATCATTTGCAAATTGAATGAATCCAATAGACTGCATTTTGGTCGTAAGCTTATGATTCCATTGTCGTGATGCTTGTTTAAGACCATATAAGGATCAGAGCAATTTACAAACTTGATGTTTCTGAGCTTTAGCATACCCGTCAGGAGGAACCATGTACATTTCATCTAGATATCTATGAAGAAAAACATTATTGATATCTAGTTGATGAAGTGGCCATGAATGAGTTGCTATAATCGCCAAGAACAATCGGACAGTGACAACGTTTGCAATTGGGGAGAAACTGTAGATAAAATCTACTCCTTCAACTTGATTAAAACCCTTAGCTACCAGCCTAGCTTTGTATCTGTCAACTGTGCCATCGGGTTTGATTTTGTTCTCATATACTCACTTTGAACCAATGGCCTTTTTACCCAGTGGCAACTTTGTCAACTCCCACGTTCTGTTGTCGTCAAGTGCCTGCAGCTCCACATTTATGGCATCTATTCATTTCTGTTTTAGTCTAGCTTGATTAAAAGAAAATGACTCTTGAATATTAGACATTGCAGCTAAAAATGAAAGGTATGATGTAGAAAGATTAGGTGAGTGATGATAAGGAAATGTTTGTGTTGTAAGGCTATTGCTGGTAATGGAAGAAGGAATAGAATGAACAGTAGATGAAACAAAATCATTCAAATATGCAGGTGGTTTTCGAGCTCTGTCACTTTTTCATCACTTAGCTGGTATCATAATTGTTGATTCATTTACTAAGGGAAGTGTAGCCGAAGGAGGCAAAGAAGGGACATGTGGTGGAGAATTAGAGAAATGATCACAAGGATTAGGAATATCAGCATCAGAAAAATCAAAATAGTTGGGTAAAGGAGTAGAGTCTGAAGTATCATGTAACTGATGATAAGAAAAAATCTGTTTATGAAAACGAACATCTTTAGAGACAAAAACTTTATGGTTATGGAGATCATAAAGTTTGTATGCTTTTTGTCCAGGACTATAACCAATAAAAACACATTTATATGCCCTTGTATCAAATTTTCGTTTGACAGGGTTGGTGTTTGCAGCAAAAGGCAACCAAAACTTATGAGGTGATATAAGATGGTGGTTTATGAAAAAGAATTGCATATGGGGTTTTCCAAGAAAGTCTAATAGATGGCATACGATTGATTAGATAAGTGGCAGTAAGTATAGATTCTCTTCAAAACTTACTTGGCAAATGGGATTAAAACATCAAAGCTCTTGCTATCTATAACAAGCGTTTATGCTTTCTTTCTACCACTCCATTCTGTTGAGGGGTATGGACACAAGATCGATGATGAATGATTCCATTATTGTTGAAAAGCAAGAAACAATCTTGGTTCAAAAACTCTGAACCATTATCACTTCGGACAGTTTGTAGTTTGAGATTGAATTGGGTTTGGGTCATTTGGAAGAAAGACTAAAGAATTGAAGGCACTTGAGATATATATTTGAGCAGAAATCTCCATGTACATATGTTAAAATCATCAACGACAGTTAAGAAAAAATTGGAGCCACTGATGTTTTGAGGATTATAAAGACCCCATAAATCCACATGAATGAGTGATATACATCTAATTGTATGTATATCACTATTTGGAAAAGAATGACGCTGCATTTTTGACATGGGATAAAGTAGTTGGGTAATCAAAATGAATTTTATTCATGGAACAAATGTGAGTGGTTACAACGGTTGAAGGATGTCCAAGTCTATTGTGTCATACTATGCCATCCACTAGAAATTTGATTTACAAAAGAACAAGGAAAAACACTGTTTTTTTTTCAACGTAAGACTCTCTGACACACTGGTCAAAAGAAGAATGATCAAGTATGTATAGTCTGCCTATTGCTTTCCCAACAGCTAGTATGTCATTAGTCTTTAGGTCCTGTAGAAGACAACACAAGGGATAAAAGATGAATTTGACATGTGCTGTCGTTGTTAACTTGTTAACAGATAACAAGTTAAAACGAAAACTAGGTACATGTAAAGCTTTGGTTAAGGTAAGATTATTTGTCAAATGTATATCACTAGTGTGATGAACAAATTTAACAGTTCTATCTGGTAGATAAACAGAAGTTGGCTGAACGGTTGAGTGAACGGTTTTCATTTTTTTTTTTACATCCATACACATGTGATTGGAAGCCTCAGTGTCTATTATCCAGGAGTCAGTTCTAATTAATTCAAGAGAACTAAAAGAATGGTATGGAATCGTACCTGCAAATTCTACGAAATTCACATTATTTTCTCTGTTTACGCTAGACTTTATTTTCCCTTTCATGAATCTTTCAACTTCTTGTTGAATCAAACTAGAAATGTTCATCGACTAGTCACCGATGCTTTTATGAATGGACTCTGTATGTAGCTTTTCTGTTTCCCCTATTTCTACCAAATTTGCCAAACTTTTCTTTGATGTTTTCTGTTTCTGCTCTTTTAACCCCTTATACCACTCTGGATAGCTTTGAATTTTGAAACAACTATCTTTGGTATGTCCGGTCATTTTGCAAAGATCACACTTTAATTCAGACTTGTCTACGGTATCTCTTCATTTATAGGTCCCTTTCCCACCTTTATCGGTCTTAGTTATTTGTCCTCTAACAAACATGGCACTGTTGTTATCAGGTTCAACTATCACAAGATGAATTTCCTTTTGTCTCTCCACTATCAAAATAATTGAATATGCGTTTTCAATACTTGGTAATGGATCCATCACTAAAATTTGATTTTTAACCTGATTGTAACTTCATTCAACCCCATCAGAAATTGTGTCAGCTTATGACTTGAATTGTTCTCCCCCATTTTCCTTCCAGTTCCACACTTACACTAATTACATGAACACTTTGGCGTTGGTAACAAACATCTTAATTCATCCCACAGTTTCTTCAGTCTTGTAAAATACCTAACAATAGACATATTTCCTTGCGTGATTGTACTGATTTCTCTTTGTAACTAATACAAAAGAGGATCATCACATTCTCCATATCTCTTCTTTAATTCCTTCCAAAGCTCAAAAGCACTTGAGGCATACAAATAAGCATCAACGATCTCTTTAGAAGTCGAATTTAATATCCATGATGTAACCATATTATTAACTCGACACCATGAATCATAAACTAACAAATTTTCATCTGGTATTTTGTATCTACTATCGATGAATCCTAGCTTCATTTTTGCTTTTAGAGCTAACTTCATAGCTCAACTCTATGAAAGGTAATTATCACCTGTTAAAGGAGAAGTTACCAACACCATTCCAGGATGATCAGATCTATGCAACGTTAATGAATCATTCATAGTTTGAGTAATAAAATCCTCTGTCCTTGAGCCGAATCCTCCTCCTCCATACCGTGATGAAAAAGGTTAACGGAAACTACCAGCTCTCTTTAATAACCCTGCTCTGATACCATGAACAAATCGATATTAGAAAGAATCTGAATATTTTCTCATATCAGTAACTGCAACTCATCACTGATTATATACAAAATTCAGTCTGCTAACTGTCTAACAAAATAATTGCTACACAACTCACTTGTTCATGTGGAAAAATAAATAAATGAGTATATCACGGGTGTGTGACTTAACATGTCACCCCCGTGAGAAGGCCTCATGGGTGTGACTTAACATGTCACACCACATATAGCTATTCATAATTATTTGTTCAGTTTTAGAGTGTTTTCTAGGTTCAGCTGCAATCCTATAAGCCTTCACGTCTGGTGAGCTTACCAAGCAGAGCATTGGCCCCCATCAACTCATTGAACTATATTGACATTGGAGTTCCTTTTAACCCTTGCCTGCCCTGCATGTCCAGAATCATGTCTCTAAATACTATTTCTGCTTTAGATTTCAATTTAAGTATTTGCTGCTATGTTGCACTCTCATAAACTTTGGTTCATTTGTGGCTGTAAGTTATGTTGGCCAAAAGGAGTGTCCGTGATTAGGAAAAGGTCTTAGAACTTACTGATGGATAGAATAGGTTATTGACTTTGTAAACTCTGAAATGTTAATGTCTGCTTAATATTCAACCCTATCTGATAACTAGGAACCCAAGTGGTTATATAAGAATTAAGCAATCATTTCTTTGCTTTTTCATGCATTGTCATTTTGGATTTTGTATATCAAACGGAAATATAGTTTGAGAATCTTGCAGGTAATATATGTAGAACCTGGTCAGAGCTCCGAAGTCGAGGGGCAGAATGGCACTAAAGTCAGTGTTAAAGCAACAGCAGGGCCTGTTCTAGGCCCTCCTTGGCAGCGGCCTGAGAATGGGTAGAAATTCTCTTTGCTAAAAATTATAACTGCCGATGGTTATAGATTTCTCTTCCTCAACTGAATTTATATGTGCACTTTTTGCCTTTTCTATGTGCTTTAGATACATTGTCAATTCTCCACAGGGCCAATTAACTTTATACTATGAGCCCCATTGCGTCTACTGCAAGAAGCTTCTTGAACAGGAATATGCTGATATCATTATCACCCCAGTCATAAAGCAGCTTCTGCCTAAATTTACTTTAGTTTCAGGGCAAGAAGATGCGGTTCAACTTGCCAAGTTGCTGCAAGCCAAGTACACAGCATTATCCTTGTTCTTTGTGGCTACATCAAGATTTGCTTCAATAGGATCTTTTTTTTTATTTTATTCCTAGGTTTGTTATACCAATGAAAAATGGTGACCTGGATAGCAAAGGGCTTCTTGCCAGTATCATTCAAGCTGAGGGAACAATAGAATCCTTCAAGGTTTGTTTCATTTGCACTCGACGAAAACTAAAAACTGATGGAATTGTCAATTGCAAATAACAAATTTATAGGATGAGGATGAATAAACTTGACTAGTGTGCATCACGATTATCACACGTTATGCCTGTCACATTTCTATAACTGATGATGCGAACTGCCACGCGTACACCATTGTCTTGTAACATAAGAATAATATTCCATAGATGTATGAGGAAAGACTGAAACAAAAGAAAGATGGTTGCGAATATGGTTGTGGTGTAGGCATATGGTTGGGGTGTAGGCTGCTGATCGTTTTCCTTCTCTTAACTCTTGGGCAAATGGTGATCAAATTTTCTGAAATCTTAGTGGCTGCTGAGTTTATTGCCTTTATAATTGCTAAACTAGTTGATGTTGGTAAGAAAAATAAACGTAATTATTTTCTAGACGTTAGTTGATTGGAATTTGGATATGTACGTTTTAGATGGGTTCTCAGACAGAATGGGCCAGGTGTTGGACCTTGAACCAACTGTCTTGGGATATTGATCATCATCTAAAGTAGCAGACAAGGTCTTACTTTACTTAATTTCCTGTGGTGAAATTAATGGGATTAAGTTTATTTAATTGTTTAATGGGTTTGTAGGTTGGACTTTAAACAAATTGCTAGCCAATTGGCCTGTTTTAGTAGAAGAGAAAAACAAGTTTGACAGTTCATAAATGGCGCATGGTTAAGGGAGTCTTTTTCTTATGTACATTGGCCTTAGCACTAACGTTTTTGTGGTGTGGTTAGTTTTGTTCTCGTCCTCATTCATTAAGATTTATGGCTCTTGATTCCTGCTTCTATATCTCTAAGTGTTGCAAAATAATGTGATGTGATGTAGGAGCTTTTGACCAAGGAACTGCCAGATGCTCAAGTATTGGAGCCTACTCCTGGTGTGCCTCTAGAAGTTTCCAAGCCTTGAAATGCTTGGGCAGTAAAAAAAACATTTGCCGTTACTCCCAACTTTCACTCTCGATACTCTAATTGTAGGCTTTCTTCTCACTTTTGGGTTAATTGCACTAAATATGAATCTCTTTTGAAAGAATTTCTGATTTGGATATAGTTTTAGAGGTCCTATAATAATAAAATAATATGATACTCAACAAAACAAGTGCTTTATTAGTATTTTGTAAACTTAAAATTCAGAGGTCTTCACAAGATTCACGACAATCGCTGGAACATGAAACTCAAGAAATGTCATTTGAATGCAAGTGGAAGGTCAGCTTTTGTTTTGATACTTTGTATTGGATGCGTGAACGTTCGAACAAGAGAGAGATATTAGGAATAAAAGATACAGAGAAATCACGAGAGAATTTTAGAAGGAAGGAAAATAACTGCTTCTGTTGTTACAATGTTCAAACATACGTAAGAAGAAAGCTTAATTAGGTGCTAGTCTTAGATAGTACATCGCAATCATTGTGTTAAATAATGTTACTCTTCTTCTTCATTAATCTCTGCAACAATCCCCTCCCTTTTCAGTTCCTTGTCCATCAAGTTAACCTTTGGAAATCGTTTCTGGAGTTCAAAGAGATATTCTCAAGAAGCACTCTTGCACCGACCATTGAATTAGCAGTTGTGTTATCGAACGATTGTTTATCAACATGCTCTGTAGTGGTGATCACTTCGCGTAATGCCGTAGTTCTTCCTTGTTCCATTTGAGCTTCTTAAATTTGTGACGTGTGAAAAATTGGATGAATAGAAGTTCCTATCAGCATCTCCAATTTATAAGCTACATTTCTCACACTTTTTAGAATCTTGTAGGGGTCGTAATACAGTGGTGACAGTTTATAGTTGCCCTTCCTTCGAAGGGAATGCTGTTTATAAGGTTTAAGCTTCAATAAAACTAAATCACTCAGCTCAAATTCCCGTTTTGACCTTTTTGAATCCGCCTGTTGCTTCATTCTATTTTGGGCTCTCTATAGGTAGAACCTTGTCATCTCCGACGTCCCTTCTCCTCCCTAAAAGCTTGATCTACTTTTGCTATCTTCGAATCGCCAACGAGATAAGGAGTATAAATAGGTGGAGCATATTCGTATAGAACTTTGAAAGGTGCTGTGTTGATGGTTGAACGGTATGATGTGCTATGCTATCATTCAACCAAAGGAACCCACTCGCTCTACCTATGGGGTGCTTCCCCACAAAAACATCTTAGATAAGTCTATAAAATTTTGTTGATTGCTTTTGTCTGTTTATCCATTTGTAGATGATAAGCTGTTGAGAATTTCAAGCTAACTACTTGTAGTCTAAATAATTCTTTCCAAAATTTGCTTAAAAATCGGGGTCTTTGTCACTAATGATAGTTTCAGGCATTCCTTGCAACTTGAAAATGTGATTAAGGAATAATTCTACGACATCCCTTATTGAATACAGATGTTTTACTAGAATGAAGTGTGCATACTTCGTAAACTAATTAACCACCACTAATATCAAGAAATTTCCCTTCGATGTGGGCAGCCCTTCGATAAAATCGAAGCTTGATTCCCTCCAACTTTCTTTTGGGATTTTAAATGGTTTTAGTAACCTTGGAGATGTGGGTGTATCATACTTGTTTTTTTGGTAAATCATGCATTTCTTAATGTAATTTCGGATAGCAAAGGGCAAATCATCCTTGTTTCATCACGACTCATCTTGATTAATTATTCCTTGAGTGTGATTTTCAACTTGGTAACCCATTTTTTCATTCATATGCATTTGAGGCAATTTCTCCTTATGTTAATTTCCTTATTAGGTCCTATACAGTGTGATCCTTTTCCTAACTCTTTTTAAGCGTCTACCGTAGTGTTCTCCTTCCTGTTACCATATTGAAGTTCAAAATCATACCCCAAAAGCTTCAAAAGTCACAACTATTAGAATGATGTAGATAATTGTTGCTCCAGTAGATACTTCAAACTTTTGTAGTCTATTCGAACAATGAAAGATTTGATACTAAGATAGTGATGCCATTGTTTAATTACTTTGATTACAACTAAAAACTCTTTTTATATGTTAACAACCCTTGATGTCTTGGAGCTAATATCTTGCTTAGATATGCGATAGGATGATGTACTTGTTGTAATACTACTCCAATGCCCAACCTGTTGGCCTCTACTTCCATAAAAGGGGGTTTTGAGAAATCAGGGAGCGCTAATACTGGTGCTATCGTGATTGCTCTCTTCAATTTTTCAAATGCTTCCTTTTCTTCTTGTGCCAACTCCATAATTAAAAAAAAAAATCTTTCTTCAGTAATTTAATTAAGGGTCTAGCAGTTAGTCTATACCCTTTAATAAATCTTTTGTAATATCCAATGGTTCCCAAGAAGCTCCTCAATTCTGGATTCTAGCCAATCTTCAATCGTTTTTACCTTCCTTACATATGTAGCCACTTCTTTCTTTAAAATTGTGTATCCCAGATACTCAATTTGTCTTGTTCTAAACACACACATGCTTCTGTGTAAATATAATTGGTTGACTTTCAAAGTTTCCATTGTCATAATAAGTTGTTCCATATGTGATTGTAATGATTTAATGTAAATTAAAATTTCATAAAAATACCAGGATGAAGCATCGGAGATACGATTTAAATTGTTCATTCATCAACCTTTAAAACATGGATGGTGCATTGGTCAGGTCAAATGTCATGACAAGGAATTTATAGTGCCCTTCAGGCATCTTGAACGTTGTTTCCAGAATATCTTTAGGTTGCATTCGGATTTAGTGATAACTGAGAGTAAATCTAGTTTTGTAAACTAGCCGATCTTGTGTAGTTCATCTAATAATTTTTTGATTAAGGGAATGGAGAATTTATCTTTGAAAGTGTGCTTATTGAGTTCACGGTAGTCCATATACATTCGCATGAACTATCCTTCTTCTTAACGAGGACTACTGGTGATGCATACAATCCATAGATGTGTCTAATGAAGGCTTGATTCATTAGTTCTCTCACTTATATATAATGATGTCCTTTTGAGCTCCTGAGTACTTGTATGGTCTGATGTTAATGACTTATATTCACTCTTTTAAATGGATATGATGATTATGTTTTCTACTAGGTGGTAATGGGGTTGGTTCTCTGAACATCATCGAAAACTCTGAATATTTGCATGGATCTCATCAAAGGTGCTCCATTAATCCTCCTTTACTCTTAGTTGTTATAGTTGGCATTCAATCGAAAATGTCAGTTCCATCATGAAAAGTTGGCCTGCCTTTAAGTGTTGAAGTGTTTTGTGAAAATCTTTGTCTGATACTACCCTAGATATCCCATCTAGATTCTCGTTTAATATAACTATTTTTCCCTTCCAGTTGAAGTTCATGGTCCTCTTCTTAAAATTACACAAAATGTTGTTCAATCTTACCAGCCATTATACTCGGAGCACTACATCACAACCTCCTATTGACAATACTAGTGCATTTATGGTGAATCGGACTCCTTGCATAGTCCATATAAAATTCATGCAGCACTGCTTACATACCAGTTACAACCCTCCGCCTATTGTAACGTTTGGTGGTTCGATTTCTTTGTCATCATAGGTGCCTTTGCCTTTCTTCACGATTGAAGCATCTACAAAATTATGGGTGATGTCAGTATTAGATTTCCATATCAATTGAATAGGGGAACGAAGTAGGCCTTATAAGGCTATAGAAACCTCTCCCTCATAGAGGGATTTTTCTAAGGGTGGAAAGAACAAAATCATGAGGGCTTGGTTGGGCCAAGGTCCTCCATAGCAGACAATATCTGTGAGCGGGGTGATCCGGGATGTTACAAATGGTATCAGAGCCAATATCCAGGCCTGTGTGCCAGTAAGGACGTTGGGCCTCCAAGGGGGTGGATCCAAGCCAGTGGATCAGCGAAGACGTTGGGCCTCCAAAGGGAGTAGAATGTTAGATTCTCATATCGATTGAAGAGGGGGAACGAAGTAGGCCTTATAAAGCTATGAAAACCTTTCCCTCATAAAAGCATTTTTCTAAGGGTAGGAAGAGAAAATGAGGGCTTGGCTGGGCCAAGGCCCAAAAAGGACAATATCTATGAGCAGGGTGGTCTGAATTGTTACAATCATTATCTATCAAGATGTGAATCGTCCTCCTCAATGAATTCCCATTACTCTCATTTGCTTAAAGTTCCACTTGCCTACTAATCCCATCATTGTCTATATAGACACGTTTAGGAAATTAGCTTCTAATTGTTCTTCCTCGAGTTCATCATTGTCTCCCTCAGTTACAACATAAGTTACCTTTTCGCATCATAAAAGATTTAGGTGCGTATTGAATATTGTTATTCCATTTTAAGAGAGTTTGAGAAAGGAAGGTAATAAAGTGATAAATTATATGGAAAGAAAAAGCATATACAGAGTAATTTGCCTAACGATATTTAATAATGCTTAATTCTTTAAAAATTAAAACTAAAATATCCTACATATAAATGTATATATTATATGTTATATATTTTTTATGTGAACTAAAATTAATTTTAAATTTAGGACAAATAGATACATATATATATATATATAATTATGAAGTTATGTTTGTGATTTTATTTTAGACTTGATCTTATTAACATATTTGCTGACTGTAGTATGACTATTGTGTAGGACTATTAGAGCATCTTGATGATAGAGTTAGATCATTTAATTAATTAATTTAAGTCTTCTTTGTCCATCTGTAACCCTTATAAGGATTGTTCTAATGGGTTAAGTTTGTATGATTAACTGACAATGAGGGAGAGGCAAGAATAGAATTTAGGTCATCATCTTTCAAATAAATTTAAAGATATATTGAAGAGTTTAAAGCTAAATGCATATGATTTTGTAATTTTTTTAGAAATTAAAAATAAAAAAATCTAAAAATTGATTGCTTAAAGTGATATCATAGGGATTTAAGAATTTTGAAAATGAGTTGTTTTTTTATTAATTTAAAAATGGAATCCTGAATAATAAGACTTAAAAAATAGACCAAAACCAAACAACATGCTTAATTGGATTTGAATAAATTAAAATAAATGGACCTAAACTGAAGATATTTTTAACTAAAAGAGGCTTTTATTGGATAAAAGGGGCTTTAACTGTTGATAAAAGATGGTCTTTTAATATACAAAGCGTAAATGATTCGAATGTAATAAATGTAAACTAAAATTCTTGATTAAATTAGAAAGGTTTACTTATATAATTTAAAAGTAATGAGCTAAAATTAAATATACTAATTTATAAAGTTAAATTCGAATTTCGAAAAAAAAAATGATATGTTTTTTAAATGGAACGATCAGAATTAATGATTTTATGCTAAACAAAGCTTAAAGCAATTCATTCAAACAAAATCAGCCTTCAAATTTGTCGTGGACCTTTTTTTCATGGTAAAAATTCACACACACACACATTAAGTCATACAAAAGTGCATGCATATATACACACACACAAACACACCCACGTCACACTCACACCCATACACTCTTCATTTGGGCCATTCACCAACCATATAAGCTTAAGAAAAACCTTTATAAGGAAATTAAACTAAGATAATCAATATTACTTTCTTTTTTAGTCTAAAGATTTTGATTGAGTCCTTGAAAATCCAAATCAAACTTCCTTATTTTTATAAAAAGTCAAGGCTTTTATTTAGGTATTTTAAAATGTGAGCCCAGATATTAAGTACACAATGAAAATGACATTTAAAATCAAATATTTCAATCAAATTTTATAAAACATAGGTTTAGTAGTAAAATTTATAAAAATAGAACTGAATCCTAATTTTTTTCTTTTTAACAAAAGTTTGAGGATGCTTATTAGTAAAAAAATTCATCAACTTTCCAATAATAATTGATTAAAATTTAATGAAAATCTAATAAGGAATATAGAGAACAAGCAATTAGATTACTAAAACAAAACGATAAGTCTAGCACATTAATATTGTGCCAAGATTTCCAATCGTATGTAACAAACTATCATAACCTAATGATTGTTATGCTTTCTTTTTTAAAAAAATGAAACTAAAAGCAGACATTTAGAGGCATGTTAAAATAAGAATCAAAAGAAAAGAAGATAGAAAAATAACATCAAGTGGCCATCATCACCAACCCTCATAAGGTATATAAATGATTGAAAAAGTAAACCTAATGCGATTAGTGTCAGTTCCTAAATTCTTTCATGATTGTGAGCCATGAAAATCATACAAGCAAAAAAATAAACAAGAAAATGGAAAAGAAGACCCATGAGTTTTCTTAGATTTTTGAGTTTGAGTTTCTAAATTTTAAAGAGTGCTAATCAGAATTTGGAAACATCTTAATATGGATGGAGTATAGTGGTTGTACAAAAAAAAAATCTAGAAAGAGGTTAATCGAAGATTGTTTTTCTTAATGAGAAGGTAGATGACTTGGCCTATAAAGAGAAAGTTGAGATGACAGGACTCAAGTAGTGACTTAAACTACATGGATTTCTACTTAGGGAAGGTATGAAGAGGGACTTAGACAACTTGCAAGAGATTCAAGTCAAATGCCAAAAAGAAGTTGGAGATGATAGTTACAAAATTAACTAGTGTCGAACTCAAAAATAAATTGACATTGGTCTTTTACAAGGTTTTATAGAGTGAAGTTCTTGAAGTAAATTGATGCTAGAGTTCAAATTGTAATTAGCACTAGATTCATCTTGGTTTTGCACTTTGGGAGTTCCAAAACAAAACCGACACTAATATTGGCTATGACAAATGTTATTCTTGTATTTTAAATAGTTAAAATTTTGTAATTTTAAATTATTATTTTTCTTTTAAAAATCTAATTTTAGAGTTTTGTGTTTTTATATAAGGGTATCTTATGAATGAATTAAAAATGTATCATTATTGTTATTGAAACAAAAACCTTTAGAAAGTTGTCTTCATCCTTGTTCTTATAGAAACTCTCATGCAGGTTCTCTATTAACTATAGATCTTATTTAACTTACTAGTGGCGATTAATTCTAAGATCTTATCATTATCAATCTGGTAATTCATATCCTTCTTTTGCATAGTTTTATGTTTTATGTTTTATTTCTTAGATTAACCTATTTTCAATAGAACTTTCCTTGGACCTGTCATATTGATATTGAATCTCATTAGTTCTATTGGTAAGGATCGTATTAAGGATTTTGTATTAAAGCTTAATTTTATATTCATATTAGTTCTTGATATCCTTCTTTACATATTTGATATTCTTGTGTCTTTATTTCCTACATTTAATATCCATGATTATTCTTGTCATTATTAAAGTTTTATTATGAACAAGTTGTTATTAAGTTCTTGTTTCCTGTTTCTTGAGTTACAAGTCAATAAAAAAGGGTTCAACAAAGTTTTGTGAAGAAAAGTTTTAGAAAGTGTTGTTTATAACAAATATAAAGGAATTAGTAATTGCATTAATCATTGTAAGAAAATTTTATTTTTATTATATTTATCTATTTTTCTTGCTTTTATTGTAATTAATTCATTATGTCAATTTCTTCTTATGTTCCATATATTAGGTTATATAGAGCACAATTCCCTATAATGTGAGTTTTATTATTCTTTGGCCCATAGTTTAGTTTCTCTATTTACTTTTTATCCAAATTTACCTTTTTTGGAGTATTTGACAAAAGGGGAGATTTAAACTAGCGTTTATGATTTAGATTGTCTGGTTTGCAAAGAACACTTAATCAAGAGTTTAGGCAATGAGTTGATTGAAATATTGAGAGAAACACGTGAGGGAATGTTTTAAATACTAATGTCTTATGCATGTACAACATAACTAAAACTTGAAGAAGAAACTTGTTGAAAGATAAGGAAATAGGTGAAGGAAAAAGTGGAAGTAGATTATGATGCCTTTATAAGCATCATCTGAGGCCAATACAAGCAACTTCTTTTATAATTTGGTGAAGTTTAAGATAAGTTGTAGAAATATAAAGCTACTACAGTTAGACTATAACATAATCCACCTCCAACTTTTAGGACTGATCACTTTAACGTGAATGATAAAGGTAAAGGTATTATCAAATACTTGGAAGAGCTCAACCCAAGAGGTGGTAGAGGAGGAAGAATATGGAGATAAAGAGGAGGAAAGTTTGGTATAGTATTTGAAAGGGAGTATGAAAAAAATGGTAAATAGTAAAATGGATACCATTATGATGGAGATATTACCTTTTATGAGGAAGGTAGATCTAAATGCATAATTGGAGTACGAGAAGTGCGTGAATTTAGTTTTTGAGTGCTATAATTTTTTTAAGAAGAAGAAGGTTAATTAGTTACCGTAAAGTTTAGTGACAATATAGTGGATTGGTACGATTAATAAATTCTCAATAGAAGGAGGAATGAAAAGCTACTTATTAGAAATTTAGAGGAGATGAATTTGGTGATAAGGAAGCGATTTGTGTAAAGTTCTTATTATAAGGAGCTTTACCAAAGATTGCAAATGTTAACTCAAGGTTTCAAGAGCATGGAGGAATAATATAAGGAGATGAAAGTTTTTATAATTAGGGAAAATACGGAGAAAGATTGAGAGGTGAAAATTGCTCAATTTATTTGTTAGCTAAACTAAAAATTATTTATATCATTGAGTTACATCATTACATGGAGTTGAAGAATGTAGTGTATATTATCATAAAGGTGGAAAACATATTAAAAAGAGGCCTATTAATGATTTTTCTTTTTTCAATAAAGGTTCTTCATCATGGTGTAATTTAGAGAGTAGAGAGAAAGACAAATCTCCTAAAATATGAAGTAGCTAAACCAAAAATGCATGCTTCATATGGAGTGAAGGCTAATGTTAATTGCTTTTCAAAAATCGGGAATCAAGATGTTTTGTTCCTCAAATGTCTGGGGAGAGGACATATAATTTCACAATGTCCTAAAAAGCTAGTAAAGATGATAAAAGAGGATGGAAAATATGTATCTATAAGTGAAGAGGAGATGGAAGGGGATAAGCCTAGTTTAGAGAATACTAATGGTGATGAGTATATAGTAAAACTTAAAGAGGGAAAGATACTAGTCACTAAGAGCGCGTTATGCATGCAAGTGGGAGAAGATGATTTGAATTAGCAAAGGAAAACATTTTCTATAGTATATATGCCATAAGAGATTAGATTGTAACATAGGAAAGGTATGCTAATATGGTTAATGTGAAGTTGGTGGAGAAATTAGAATGAAAATTATAAAATAGTATGAACTATACAATGAATGAGAGTAATAAGGTTAGGGCAATCAAGTAGGTATTGGTTTCTTTATCAATATGGAGGAATAAGGATGAGGCGTTGTTTGATATAGTTCCTATGTAATCATGACACACTCTTTTAAAGTATCTATGACAATTTTATAGGAGAGTAATATAGGATACATATAAGAACGAATATTCCTTTTTCTATAAATGGCAAATTGATTACCATTACTTCCTTGCCACCTAAACAAGTTTATGAAGATTAACTCAAGCTTATGGGAGTAAGCATAAGATATTAAGGAGAACACTTAGTGACAATTCAATTTTTTTTTTTGGAAAGTAACAACAAGAGGTGCATATTTAGACAAGCATCAAGTGTTATCTAATGTTGTAGATGAAGGTGTTGATTTTAGGATAAATCATTTAGAGAAGTAAAAAAATGATGGAACTTAAGTAGCGACTGGAGCTACACAGATTTTTACCGAGAGGGGGTTAGAAAGCTTGCAAAAGGTTTAGTTCAAGCATAAAAAAGAAGTTAGAGATGATAGTTACAAGATGTAACTACTGTCAGACTCAAAAATAAACCACTGACAATCTTTTGCAAAACTTTAGAAACTGAAGTTTTAGAGATAAACCAATGCCTAAGTTTAACTTGTAGTTGGCACTAGTCTCATCTTGGTTAAGATATGTGTCAGTATCATATTTCAAATAGTTAGGTTTTGTTATTTCTAATTGTTTACACCAAAAAATTTGACCCATTTTTACTGTTTTTGGCCGAAAACCAGAAGCCCACAGAAAAGCTCATGGTTCGAAGTCCAGAAGAAAACCACTGGCCCTGGCCCATCAGATTCCAGTGTCTAGCGAAGAGGAAAGTAGTAGAATTGGAGTTGGAGTGGGAGTCTTGAAGTCCAAGATAATGAAGAGATAAGGATAAAGTTTTATCCAAATTTTATCTCTATCTGGTATCTTATCTCTATCTGATAAGATAAAGTTTTATCTAAATTTTATCTTTATCTAAAAAGATAAAATTTTATCAGGATTATAAGTTGAATTGGATTGGGACACTCAACATCTTTGGCTATAAATAGGAGCTTTGAAGAAGAAAAAAGGATCCAACATCTGACATATCAAAAACCTAGCATCCCAGCAAATCTTTTAACCTATTTAGCTTATTTCATTTTCGACAATCCTTTAGTTTTCTTAGCCTAGTCTTTCCTCTTTCAATTGTTTTCAGCAAATTTTCGATTTCTTAGTCCTTGCATTTTGCCGATTTGTTTATCAATAAAGCAAAGTTCTTTCTGTTAGATTTTTTTCCCTTTTCTAGCAATATACAATTGTTTTGATTTCAGTCAGATTACGAGTCGCAATCTTTTTTCCTTATTTCTTTAGTTTGGAAATACTTTAAATTCCTGGCACGCTCATAAACTAAAAAAAAGGGCTACGTGTTGTCTTTTAGTCAAAATAAAGGCCAAACATATTTTTGGCACGCCTGGTGGGACCCACGTAACAGCAACGTTTCCCCCGATGGAGGTGATGAAATAGAAAACGTTGCAATAGCAACGTTGGAAGACCAACCTTAGCCTCTTGAGTTGAGTCAATCAAGCAACATTGAAATCCTTTTGACAAAGGTTCTGGAGGCCATAGAGAAATCAATAGCTGAGACGCGCACTCTCTTGAGCACCATGGGGAGTAATCAAAAAGAGATTTTAGCTGCGATCACTGGATTTGCCATGCCAGAGAAAGACAAAGGCATAGGCGGGGTAGAATCAAGTGAGGTGTTGCGACAAGCTGAATCGCAGGCCAGTAAGTTACCAATAGCCGCGGGGAACTAGATAATGGCGCTCACGGTCACTACAACTGGAGGTGAAGGGTCGTCAACCAAGGCGATCAAGTTGGGAGAAGCTTCTTCCGTGAAGATACTCGGGGGGCAGTCCACCAGGATTGACAGCCCCAACAGACCACCTACCAGCCACCGCACAAAAGGGATGAGACACCGATTACTGCCCTGCCGCCAGTGTCTATCAACTATAGGACCCCTGTTCAGTTCCAAAGTCACACTAGACCAGCGACTCAACCTCACCTCTATGAAGAGGGAATGATCTCAGGGGGCAATGGGAGTCTGGTGACCAACCAGATGCAGGCACTCCCAAAGAGTACAAGTCACCAGGCTATTCAGTAGCCAGTGACTATAGGCCAGGTGATGTATGGGCAAAATACTCAAACGATAGATCACGTTTTACCTGCCAAGGAGGAGATAAAGGCCAAATACTATTGTAAATATCATAACGCATGGACTCATTCCACCAACATGTGCTGGGCCTTTAGGAACGTGATTCAGAATCGCATCAACAGGAAAATTCTCAAGTACCCAGAAGAGGCAATTCTTATTGACAACAATCCATTCCTAGTGGGGTCAGTGAACGTAGCAAGTGTTGACATAAGGAATGGGTTCAACCAAAAAAGGAGCCAGAAGCATATGAATCAAGTTTGGAGGCCGAAAGGGTGGAACATGTGGAAAAAGAAAGACAACCTAACCACTGCCTCTAAAAGTCAAGAGAGAGTCGATGCACTGGAAATGATCAGTGACTAGGTCACCGAAAAAAACATTAAAGCCGAGGACCAGGTGGTCATCAGCACTGGCAGTCACCAGAAATTGGTTAAGCCACCGATGCCCAAGAAAGCTGGAGAGTG
>JANZXR010000003.1:17052305-17067286 GCA_027575705.1 Erythroxylum echinodendron
TTGATTTCAGTCAGATTACGAGGCGCAATCTTTTTCCTTATTTCTTTAGTTTGGAATCACTTTAAATTCCTGGCACGCTCGCAAACCAAAACAAAGGGCTACGTGTTGTTCTTTAGTCAAAATAAAGGCCAAAGATATTTTTGGCATGCCCAATGGGACCCATGCAATGACAAGAACAAGATCTAGTAAGAGTACTGACATTTCCCTCGGTGGAGACGATGATATGGAAAACGTTGCAACAGCAATGCAAGAAGACCAACCTCAACCTGTTGAGTTAAGTCAAGTAAGAAACATTGAGATCCTTTTAACAAAGGTTCTAGAGGCCATAGAGAAATCAACAGCTGAAACGCGCACTCTCTTGAACACTATAGGGAGTATTCAAAAAGATATTTTAGCTGCAGTCACTGGATTTGCCATGCCAGAGAAAGACAAAGGCATAGGTGGAGAAAAGTCAAGCAAGACATTGCGTCAGGCTGAATCGCAGGCCAGCAAGTTACCAGTGGCCGCGAAAAATCAGTTAGTGGCGCTCACGGTCACTCCAACTGGAGGTGAAGGGTCGTCAGCCAAGGCGGTCAAGTTAGGAGAAACTTCTTTCGTGATGCCGCCAATGTCTATCAACCGCAGGACCTCTGTTCAGTTCCACAGCCACACTGGACCAGCGACTCAACCTCACCTCTATGAAGAAGGAATGAGCTTCGGGGCCAATGGGAGTCTAGTGACCAATCAGATACAAGCGCTCCTAAAGAGTGCAAGTCACCAGGCTATTCAGCAGCTGGTGACCATAGACCAGGCGATGTATGGGCAAAACACTCAGACGATAGATCACGTTTTACCTGCCAAGAAGGAGATGAAGGCCAAAGACTAATGCAAATATCATAACGCATGGACTCATTCTACCAACATGTGTTGGGCCTTCAGGAACGTGATTCAGGATCACATCAATAGGAAAATTCTCAAGTACCCAGAAGAGGCAATGCTCATTGACAAAAATCCATTCCTGGTGGGGTCAGTGAACGTAGCAAGTGTTGACATAAGGAATGGGCTCAACCAAAAAAGGAGCCAGAAGCATACGAATCAAGTTTGGAGGCCGAAAGGATGGAACATGTGGAAAAAGAAAGACAACCTGACCACTGCCTCTAAAAGTCAGGAGAGAGTCGGTGCAATGGAAATAATCAGTGACCAGGTCACCGCAAATAACATTAAAGCAGGGGATCAGGTGGTCATCAGTGCTGGCAGTCACCAGAAATTTGTTAAGCCACCGATGCCCAAGAAAGCTGGAGAGTAGATTCGGGTGGAGAGCAGAAGGAATGCCAAAAAGGAAATACTCACTGCTGCTCAAAAAAACGCTAAAACAAAGAAAAGAAGGTGGCAACGCAAGAAGTTGGCTGAGAGATTGTTCCAGGAAAAAGAAGAACTTGAAATAAAACTTCAAATTCAAACTCAAGCTCGCTTGGTGGAGAAACAAAAGAAGCTTGATAAAGGAAAGAAGTTGGCCAACATGACTAAACAGATGGTTGAGCATTGTGAAGAAGGACTTCAGAAGAACAAATTCAAAAGGAAGGCAACAGAGGATGGTGACATCGAGGAACAGGTAAACAGTTGCATCAATGTTGGTGATGTCCCTGTTTATTATGTGGGAGTTGCTTCTGTGTTGTTGCCAGCTATTTTTTGCCGTGTCAATCTTGATGTTGAAGCGGAGGACAACCCAAAAGATGAAGGAAAAGTTTGGGCTGCAAAAGAAGAACAAAATCTAGCAGAGAAATTTTCAAAAGAAACGTGGGACACCGAAGGGAGCAAGGCTCTGACGTTCGACAAGTCGTTGACTGTAAATTACACTAAGCCACTGTACATACGGGTTTGTATCAACGGGAGGTCACTGAACAGAGTTTTGGTGGACAATGGAGCAGCTGTAAATGTGATTCCCTTGAAAGTGCTACTAAGACTTGGGAAGAGAGAAGAGGATATCATTGCTACAGACTTAATGGTGACTGCGGTAACTGGGGACGTGGAAAGAACTTTGAGATTATTTCCACTACAAATAACAGTGGGGAGTAAGATGTGTGTGTCTGCCTTCTTCGTAATCAGCACTAACGCGAGTTACAAGTTGCTTCTGGATAGAGACTAGATTCACGCAAAGATGTGTGTGTCGTCTTCTCTCCACCAATTTTTATTGTTCTGACATGGCGACAACATGGAAATGGTTAAGGCAGACAATAATCCTTTCAGCGCTGAAGTCAACTTAGTAGATGCTTACTATTACCATGGAGATACCACGTCAATTACTTTTGAAGGTTTGGACAAAGAGGGCAGGCCTACACTGATAAAATTCGGACAAGCATTTGATACTTTAAACAACCAGTGCCAATAAGAAGAATAAAAGCATCAGGCCTCTTAGGCCAATGGAAGGAGACGTTGGCCAAACAGGCCAATGATTGCTCAAGAAAGTGAGAAAGGGTGGTCAGTAGCTGCAATGGCCATCCAGGAAGCAATTTTGCAGCAGGTCAAGAAACAATTAATGGCCAACCATAAAAGGGAGATTTTCGAAATAGAGTTAGTTTACGAAGGCGAAATCCTAGAAATAGTAAGAGATGAATTAAGTCTGGAAGAGCTACAAGTCACGTCACCTAAAATGGAAGATAAGAGACTTCAAGTAAAGGACCCTCTGGAAGAAATCAACTTGAATACTACCGAGGATCCTAAAGTAACATACATCGGTGGGCACATTGGGAAAATTGTTGAAGTCTACATCGATGATGTGGTTATCAAGTCTAAAAAACAAGATGACCATATAGAACATCTCAGGCAAGGATTAGAGAGACCAGCTCAACCTTAATCCATTAAAGTACGCTTTTGGAGTCAGGGCTGAAAATTTTCTCAGATTTTTGGTACATCAAAGGGGCATGAAGGTTGATGATAACAAAGCGTCCAAAAACTACTCTAGGCAATATCGTTGGCTAAATGGTTTTCTAAATAAGTCAAAGGCCACCATAAGGATTATATTTATAAGCCCAATGGTGCAGGGGGAAATTGTTTACACCGAAAAATGAGTTCGATCTATTTTTACTATTTTTGGCCGAAAACTCGAAGCCCAAAGAAAAGCTCATGGTTCGAAGTCCAGAAGAAAACCGCTACCCTGGCCCATCAAATTCCAGTGTCCAGCGAAGAGGAAAATAATAGAATTGGAGTTGGAGTGGGAGTCTTAAAGTCCAAGATAATGAAGAGATAAGGATAAAGTTTTATCCAAATTTTATCTCTATCTGGTATCTTATCTCTATCTGATAAGATAAAGGTTTATCTAAATTTTATCTTTATCTAAAAAAATAAAATTTTATCAGGATTATACGTTGAGTTGGATTGGGATACTCAACATCTTTGGCTATAAATAGGAGCTTTGAAGAAGAAAAAAGGATCCAACATCTAACATATCAAATGCCTGGCATCCTAGCAAATGTTTGAACCTTTTTAGCTTATTTCATTTTCGGCAATCCTTTAGTTTTCTTAGCCTAGTCTTTCCTCTTTCAATTGTTTTCAGCAAATTTTCGATTTCTTAGTCATTGCGTTTTGCCGATTTGTTTATCAATAAAGCAAAGTTCTTTCTGTTAGATTTTTGTCCCTTTTCTAGCAATACACAGTCGTTTTGATTTCATTCAGATTACGAATCGCAATCTTTTTTCTTTATTTCTTTAGTTTGGAAATACTTTAAATTCCTGGCACGCTCATAAACTAAAATAAAGGGCTACATGTTGTCCTTTAGTCAAAATAAAGGCCAAACACTAATTGTTATTTTCTTTTAGAATTCTAGTTTAAGACTTTTATGTTTTTTCGCCTATATAAGGCTATCCCATGGATAAATTGATATTTTATCATTATTATTGTTGAATTATAAGCCTTTGAAAAGTTGTCTTCATCTTTGTTCTTAAAGGAATTCTTATGTTAGGTTCTCTATTAACTATAGATTTTATCTAACTTATTAGTGACAACTAACCATTACGATGTTATCTATCTAAATCCTTTCTTTTCTCTAGAGTGTGACGATTCATATTAGTCTTTTACATATTTTTTTGTTCAATTTCTTGGATTAACTTATTTTGAATAGAACGATTCTTGGTCATAGCATATTGATATTGAATCTCATCAGTTCTATTAATAAGGGTCATATCATGAGAAGCATAAAATCTCTTTATTTCCTTTTTTTTTAAATCAAGAATATTTATAAGGCCTAATGGAGGATTTATATTAAATGCTTAGAAGATCAAAGGTTAAGATTTATTTAAGTTTTTGAAAATACCTAAAAAATTAGAGATATTTGATGGTTCAAAATGGGTACACCAAATGGAGCCACCTTATATAGTAATTAATAGCTTAAAATTATCAATTTGTAATGAGAGTAACAGATCGATCAATATTGGCTACATAAAACACAAAAGAGACCAAAATTTATCCAACAAGTTACCATTTGATTCATTGGATTAGCTAATTTTAATGGTTGGGATCCGTTGATTTGTGCCATAGAAAACATGCCAACCATCAAAGGGCATATAAAAGAGTGAAGAGTTAGAAATTCCTGCCAATGCGCTCTCGTGAGATAACTGTCTCCAGCAACCTTCTTGTGACACATTTTATCATTAAAACAAATCATTTTTCCTTATTTATGTCACATCATTTTTCATATGTCACTTAGTACTATAGATAGATTATATGATCATTATTGACAATGAACTTAGTGGTGTTACAAAATTGAAAAGCACCTTAGTCAACACTTTAAAATGAAAGATTTCAAATATCTAGCATATTTTTTTGGATTATAAATTCATTATGATAATTCATGCTATTGTCTCTCTCAAACTAATTATGTTATTAGTCTCTTATCTTATGCAAGTATAAGAGACAACAAAATTGCTTCCACCCTAATTGATGGTGATGTTTATGTTTCACCAACTTATAAAAATCCTCTAGATGATCCTACCTTATATTAAAAACTAGTAAGGAGTTTGGTATACCTTATAGTAGGGAGTCAGTTTTTGACAACTTCTCTAATTGCTCATTATATTGCAATACTTCATATTTTGTACTATATTAAAGATACCATATCTGATTTTCATCATCTTTCTCTTTGGAACTTCTCACATATTCTAATGTTGATTGAACTAGAGATCCTATTGAATAACACTTTACTATTGAGTTTTGTTTCTTCCATAGTGATTCTCTTATCTTATAGAGAAGCAAGAAATAAACAATTATATCTTGCTCCAATACTGAAGTTGAATATTGAGCTCTTACTAATGCTGCTTATTAACTCATATTATTATGGTGGCTATTATAGGATATAAGAATTGACAGTTCGTCTGTCACAACTATTTATCTTAATAATCATGGTGCGATTCAAAATGATTATATTGACATATTTCATGAGTGAACAAATATACTAAGAGTTACTATCATTTTATTCTTCATTATCTTTAGTAAGAGATTATCTCTCTTATTTCTATATGAGCTATGATCAGGCAACTAACATCTTCACAAAAGGTCAATTGCGAACTTAATTCAATAAAATTGTCAACAAACTTGGCTTCATTTTCACCATCTTGTGTTTAAGAGAAGGTTTTGGTCAATATAGTATGATATTATTAAAATATTATTGATTGCATAATAATGAAATAATATTATGTAAAATATTAAACAATTAATGTATGTTGTTTCAATAATCAATGTAGAATATTTAGGCAACTAATTATAAATAATCTTTTGATTATTTCCTTTATTCATATAATTATAACTCTAAAGTAGAGTCCTTTTTATACATATTTCATACTCAACTAAGTTTGCTAACAGGTTAGAATAGGTTTAGTGCAACTTGAGGCTTGATTGGACTAAAAATTTGTAATCTAAGCTAGAATTTGAGCTTGATCGGACTTATCTAGTCTTAAAACTTAATCGTATTATATTAGACCTAAAAATAAATGGAGAAAGATTCTATTTCATTTTCTTTAAGTTATTATGCAAGAGAAACTTCAAAACTATTGCTACCAAAATAGATTTTACTTTCAATTTAAGAGGTTTGACGCAATCTCCCCCATCTCATTGTATTTCTTATACCAAGTAATTTAGATAAAACTTTGTTCTTAAAATAACTACCAATAAAATTATTGGAGAATATTCTTAGAGACTCTTCGAGGCAAAAGTGGAAACTTTATTCGTGGCTTATGACTATTTTCAATTATTGTTAACCTATTAAAGAAGAGTCATTAAAATTATGTATCTTTTACAGGTTTGAAGGTTGGATGATGCTACAATAGAGAGGAGAGATGCACGTATAGATCATTAGGCTGCAAGAAGGCAAGATATTCAATAAGGAAACAATGTTATTTTTCTTGGAATAAAACAACATCGTTTATTTATGAAACAATGTTACTTTTGGTACATAAATAAAACTATGTCCCTTTTAATGCCAATTAAAAATTTTGAAGTAATAAAGAGAAAGTGTCTTTTAACATTTGAAGTAATAAAAAGAAAGTGTCTTTTATTATTGGAGACAACATTAAAGATATACTAACCTTACGTCAATACTTCATGCATGTAGACACTACAAGAAAATAACACAATTCAAGATGTTTTATTAATAAAATGTTGCGAATTGTGAAGAATTTTCACGATGTTTAAAAAATGTCATGAAAAATTTGAATTTTTTATAACGTTTTATAAAAACGTCACAAATTTATAAAATTTTTTGTGATTTTTTATTAATATACGTTTTGTTGAATAAAACATCGCTGGAGCCTTCAGTAACAAACTGGCGTTTTAAAACACACGACATTTTCTGAATTCTTTCATTTTATTTTCTCTCTGGCAACTTGTAAGAAAGAAAGAAAGCATCAAAACACACAGCGTGCCCTTAGCTTTTCTATGCCTTAAAGGTACTCTTCCATGTTCCTGTTTCTGTTCCTTCCCAGACACCCAGACACCCACTTTCTGGTTCTCTTTCTCAAGAAAGTAGATTCAGTTTTTCCTTTTCTCTCGAGGATGGGGAGGAGAGGGTGAGGATGTCTGTTGGTAGGGAGGCGATTGAGGTGGTGATCGGAAGGGGTGAGGAGGAGGAGCTACCGAACTTTGAATACGACGCGTTTGAGGTGTTGGGGATTGGGAATAAAAGGAGAAGACTTGTGAGTCACGAGTTTTTAGATATGTATGTTCCTCAAAAAGACATTGTGGAGCATACTATGCGTAGGTTGATCGGGTCGATTTGGGTCATGAATGAAAAGGAGTTCATTTGTGATCAGGTTCATTACGTTTTCTTCGCTTGTTTGAATGTTTTAAGTTTACATCTTTATGATTCAAATGCATTCATCAACATGAACGATATGCTTACTTATGTTGTTACCATTAGAGACCAGATTTTAATTATGTAGTGATCTTTTCGGTGCTTGCAGTAGATTGAGGAGCCCACTCTTTTGGTTTTGCGGTTTGAGTATGCAAATGTGTTTCATACTGTTACAGATTCGTATAGTGCGTATGTAGCGTCTAAAGTCACTGACTTGCCTTATCGGCCTCATTTGGTTTTTGTAGACGGACACAGTAAAGTGAGTCTCCTTTTTATTGTCGTCTAATGTGTTTCCTTTTTCTGATCTAATTTTTTAATTGAATGAAGAAAGAGCGAGAAAATGTGGAAATGTATAATAGGATATAACTTTTCTGATTGGCCTTGCCCATTGCATTAGGGAAGATTATATATTGACTGGTTTAGGTGGGTCTAACTTTAAGATTATGAATGAAGGTTGTTGGGTTGATTCAGATTCCTTTTTTAGTATTTGCTTTATTTTGTACTTGTTTCTTTCCAAACAGGTTGTCTATCTATTCATCTTCTTCAAGAGGGACTTATTCGTATGTCTTATAGAAGAAGTACAGGATCATCTAAGAGTAGTGATCTTGATTTATAATGACCAGATGCACCATTTATATAAGTTCTTCTTTGCTAAGCCTTGAATCAATGTTTCAAGGCTAATATGTTACTTCCTTTTTTGGTAATAGGAGCTCCCCAATTCCCTCAATTCCCTTTTCCTGCCTTTACTTTTAAGTGGTTACTTTTTCTACCTGGAATAAAAAGGAAATAGTTCATTATTTTCCATGTTAGCTAATCTTGTTCAACTTTTGGAACTTTATAGACCAATTTGGAGGAAACTTGGAAAGGCATTGTTTTCAAGTGTCAGATATGAAAAAAACTTCAGTGGTCTAGTTTGATTTTTCCATGTTGTTTTTGTTCCTTTGGGTTATGAGACACCACTTTTTAAGGCCTGACTAAAGAGATATACTATCGAGGAGAATCCGTACATGATCTTTGGAAGAAACCAGATAACAAGAAAACAGCGCGATTGTCTGAATTTGGTGAAATGATTAGAGCAGCTTTTGACTTTCCTGTCAACAGACATGGTGCTGAAAAATTACCACCAAGTCATAATGTTCTCTTTGTTAGATGTGAAGATTATTTAGCCCATCCAAGGATCCATTCAGAGGCAAGGATCCATTCGACGACCCTTTCATTACTCGCCCTTTTGGACTAGAATCGAGTAGGTTTCAATCTCATAGTTTTGCAAATTATGGTGAATCATGTGATGGTCGGGGGAAGGCAATAGTTATAGAAGAAGTAACTTCTGATGGTAAGGAAGAAAATGGAGTACACGCTGGGAACATGAAGAACAACCATAAAGAGCATGACAGTTTAAGAAAAGAACCATCCATTGAGCATCCTGATGATGACTCCGATGGTGGGTGAATCTTAATTTTCTGTCTATCATACACATTTTTTGTTTGGTACTGAAACTTGTGCTTCATGCAGCTGAAAGGACAAGTAAGGTTGTGAATTATGGGAGTAACTATAATAGGAGAGCACAACCACAAACAATATTACTGCCTTCAAAAATATGATATTGGTATTCTAATGGGTTGGATATTCTTTACGACCTCTTCAGGGCCATTCAGTTACGAGAAAACTCAATGCAGAGGGTAAAGTCGATACCATCCAAACTTTGCACAACTTGGACGAAGGTTTGTTATGTCCATCGATAGTTAATATGTTTTGGGATTGTCTCTAATGGGAAAACTAATTGTTTTTATCTCAAGATGAGCTTACTAGTTTCAAAGCAGCATAGAATGGTAATATTAAAGAAAATTTGCATGACTGGATTGATCCCTTTGGCTCTTATGGCAGTACAGGTAGGAATTATTCTTTAAGCTCTATTTCCTTTTGTAGCTGTTAATTATCTGTTTATTTTAAGAGTGTTGTCTCCATGGGGCAAGTAGAGGAGAATTATCTTGTTAGCTGCTCCGGAATAATTTGCATACACTTGTGTTCTATTAAGCTGTAGCTAGAAAAAGCAAAATTTGGGTTTTTGTTTCTGATAAGTACATCTGATGCTTAAAAGCAGGCAAACATTCTTCTAATTTTAAGTTTTTCAAGCTATCCACCATATCATGTTGAATTTTTTACCTTGTCATTCTCTTTAGAAGTCCATTTAGAGTAAATAAATCTAGTAGTCAGCCCTTGTTTATGTCATGTAACATATTTGATGGTAGGTTTTATGTTCTTTTAAGTGCTGTAAAAAGCATCAACGTAACTAAGTTCTGATTCAAGGATGACCCATTTATTTTAGAAAACCAAGCGAAGCAAGTCTTTTATATGAAAGATTTTTTATTCAGTCCACGTTAGCGGATTGTGCAAGAATGTGAAGTTAGACGTGCGTATGATATCCCTTTGCATGGTAATGAAGAAGGTTCAAATGACGTTAAGGAGTCTGACAAAGTTCCAATGGAAGTCGATGAATGTTCCTTTGAGTGTTTAGATCGAAATGATATTGCATTTGATGTAATAAATAATGTTTTATTGAATTCTGAGCAACGTTTGAATGACGATTTAGAGGACTTAGAGACAAGCAGTAGTGAGAATGAATGTGATATTGTTTTGAAAGAGTCCACCGACGACGATGATGAATAAATTCTTATTATACAATTGAACTTTTGTTGTTTTCTCTTCATTGTTGTATTTAGATTTTAAGAGAATTTTAAAGTTAATATAAAAAGTCAATTTTTAAGTTTGAATTAGGTTATATGTATCTCTTGAATCACATGAATTTTTTCCAATTAGAATTATTAAGGGTTGTGATGTATATACAATATTATTAATAACAATAAAATTCATGTAAACATCAGACATTTCGTTATTTTGTGTAAGTTGAGATTGGGATAGGGTAAAGTATTTGAACTTACATACTATACATTGCTTTTTTTAATGATATACTAAAAAATTGAAGAATTATTAAATAAGTAAAATTCATAAATAATATTGAATAGTTATTAAACAAATAAGATTTAAAAAATTTGTATTTTCAAAATTAATTATTAAAATTAAAAATTATTAAATTCAAATGATTTTCAAAAAATGGAAAAAAATAATAATTAAAAAATAATACTATATGTGACAAAGCAATATTCCGCGACATCTTAAAAACATCGCGGAATATAAAAAAATGTCGCGGAATATGACTTTTCGTGACATTCCAACAAACATTGCAAAAAGACCAATCTTTCAGTGACGTTTTTTAAACTGTCGCGGAATGTCTGTATTTTTTGTAACGTTTTATAGGAAACGTCACAGAAACTTTTTGCTTACACTACATTCTGTGATATTTTTTGTGACACTTTTTAAAACTTCGCAAATTGTATTATGTGATATTTTTTGAGATTTTTTGTCGTTTTCAAACTTTGCAAATTGTGCTGTTTTTTTTAACGCGAATATGTTGCTTTTGTTTGTAATCTTATAAACCAAATGGATGGTGGAAGCAGATAGGGGTCTAGCTTAAACCTTCTAAAACCCCGGCTCAAAACTAGGACCTTTCGACAGAGCTTTTGGTGGATTAAGAGAGCAGGAGGCACCGTGATGCCAATCACAATATTGATGTGATGGTTTTGATACAATCTCCCCGTGGATTTCAGATTTGCTGTCATCTCTAGTCAAATTTGTCCGCCGATCACCAATTTAACGTTAGTCCAAACATGATCTCTTGCTACGGTTGGTTTATACGATTATCACAAAAAGGTAATCAGCAATATTCTAACATCAAAATAAGCACAGGATTAATACCCCATAAGGAAAAGCTCAACACTCGTCCAACATATTTACCTAGATGGCACAAATAATATGCTCTTATGGTTAAGGGTTGAAGCACTTGGGTGAAAATCGGGATCATGTTACCCTGACAGGGACATTCTTTTATTGGAAGCTTAGCCCATTGCTTGTCATTGACAAGTCTGGCTCGAAACTGTTCGTCAAATTGGCGGACACTGACGACGAAAACCATCGGAAAATGACTCTTATCGTACTTGTAATGGGTTAATACGGTTTGCTTGCTCTCCTCAATTGCATGGAAATTTGTTACTCCCAACATTTCCCATCTCCATGTCAACAAGCTGTCCCTGTCAACCTCTCTGGAATGACAAAAGTAGAGCGAGAGAGTCACGCTTCCGCCCTCTCTTCTACAGTTAACGTTGTTTCCACTTCACTTTTGCATTGTTGATGGACAGAAAGCGAGAGAGAGCAGATATATATGTGTTAATAAGCGCAGAAGTAGACTAAAAGCGAAGGCATAGAGGTAGGGGATAGTAAGTCATTAGAAAGACCTCGAAAATCGAGCATGCATTGGGATCGACAGTGAGAGTATATGTTTATCTTGGTGAATTAGTGTAAGCGTTAGGTTTTATGATTTTCCCTCTCCCTTCTTCATTCACGGTTCTTGGTGGTCTCCGTTTGCCATTCCAATCCAAACACGTAAGCCTAGGTTCTACACATCACTTTCTTTCCAGAAGCACAATTTATTTTAAGAAAATTAGTTCAAAACAAGCACCTTGTAGCAATACTGGTCTCCGATGGACAAGACCTAAACCTAAACCTAAACCTGCAGATAGTGATCTATACTTGTCTTTCTTGTTTTCTCCTACAAATCTGAGAGACCATATCTCTGTGTCTCTCCAGCTTGCCTGCCTGCCTGCAATCTTGCATAACAATCATGCAAGCTCATTCCTCTTCTTGCATGTCCTCCGGCGGAAGTGCCTTTTTAGAAGGCGATCATGAGGAAGAATATGAAGATTCCCTCTTTCTTTCTCTAGGTCCTCCTGGACAATACAGCAATACAATCTCTACTTATCATCATCTCTCCTCGAACCAGCTTCCGAATGATGTTCACAAAGACCCTGTTAAAGGGAATGGTGCAACTATTGCTCTTCATCTCCGTCCTTCAGAACCTGGAGCTACCACTAGCAACAACAATCACATTGATCCTCAGCTGGCTAAAGGACAGTATTGGATTCCTTCCCCCGCACAAATACTTGTCTGCCCGACACAGTTTCCTTGCACTGTCTGTAACAAGACTTTCAATAGATACAACAACATGCAGGTCTCTCAATGATTATCATCGACCTCTTTCATTTTGAGAATTCTACCTTTTTAACGCACTATCATAACGTCTTCCAACTGTTGAAACACACATATCTTCACTGTTAAAAAGCACCCAAGTGTGTAATCTTCTATCTTTATATTTTTTGGGTAATACGTTTGGACTTCTGTATGTTTTCAGTTTGATGTTTTTAAGTACACTTTTTTTTGTTCATTCTTATTATCCGCCTTTTTTGTTGTTACTGGAACTCTAGATGCATATGTGGGGACATGGTTCACAATATCGAAAGGGACCGGAGTCGCTAAGAGGAACAAAACCAGCATCTTCTTTGCTAAGATTGCCTTGCTATTGCTGCGCTGAGGGCTGCAAGAACAACATAGAGCATCCAGGATCGAAGCCATTGAAGGATTTCAGGACCCTACAGACGCATTACAAGAGAAAGCACGGAGTGAAACCATTTGAATGTAGAAGATGTGGGAAGCCATTTGCGGTTCGAGGTGATTGGAGAACACACGAGAAAAATTGCGGTAAGCTTTGGTTTTGCATTTGTGGATCTGATTTTAAACATAAGAGATCTCTAAAGGATCATGTTCGCGCATTTGGAGATGGCCATGCTCCTCATACAATCGAGATATGTGAAGTTGAAAAAGAAGAATACGATGATTATGATAATAGTTGGAACAAAAATGACAATCTACTGAATGACAATTGGGATGGTCGTGGTACTGTATTCTTCTAGTTAATTAATGCATGTCTATAATATGTATGAGAGAGAGTGGAGTAAGAGAGGATGAAGACAAAGAGTACAGTGAAAACCAAGTTTTCTATGCATTATAGTATTTAATGTTGGAAGTGCTAGTTTGATTGTCTAATTAAAGAATCTCTCTTTTGCACTTTTCATGGGGTTAATAAATGTGCGAGTGAGAAGGTGGTCGAGTAAGTAAATTCAGCAGTGACTGCTGATAAAAGCAGACACGCAGACATGCACAGCAGAGTCACAGATTCTACTGTTCATAGCTTTGCATTTTGCCATGAACATCATGTACTCTCTAAAATCTCTCTCTATGAAAAATTTACATATATATCACTCCGAGAAAGAGAGAGATGGGTCATTGTCTCTGAGCTTCGACTACCACTACAAACACTTTGATCGAGCCCTATATGTCAGAGACGAGTGAGTGAAAAAAAAGCGACAAGGAGCGCTAAGGGACCACTGCATTTTTACTGTTTTTGGGGTTTCACCCAAAGAATTTCCTTTCCCGCTTTTCACACCAACTACAAAGCTATATTAGTATAAATTTTCAGCCCATCGGATATTTACCAATTTCAGCCATCATAATTTGTAATCATCTTCCAATTTATCTCCTTTGTTCCCATCTCAATTTTTACAAAGTATCTGCTTTCATTCACAAATCATGGATAACAAAATAGCTGCACTTGCTTAGCTATATGGCCATTAAAATGCCAGCTAGCTGCTGTTAGTGGGGCACAGCTTGATGCAGTCCGGTCTTATCCTGAAAGTCGTGCATGACTGTCAAATTAAGGCTTAGTTCGAAAAAGCTGCGGCGGTTGATAACTTGCTAAAATGAATAAGTACTTATGTATTTACAATTGCTGTTTTGGTAATTGCTAAAACGTGAAAACAGGTATTTGACAAGTGCGATTGCGGTTGCTAAAAAGAGATAAAATGATTAAAAAGCTAATTAATTTAATAAATTATTAATTATTTTATAAATAATTAAAAATATATTATTAGTCATATAAATTTAAAATTATAAATAATAAAATATTAAATTAAATAAAAATATAAATAAAATAAATTTAATAAATAAAATATTTTATCAAAATATATTATTAGTCATATTAATTAAGAGTATAATGGAAAATAATACTTATAGTGAAGGTTATTAATGGAACCGCAACTCTCTTTCTGCTTATTGATTTCTGCAGTGACACTGTACTTTTCTCTAACCTCCGGTTGTTTACTGTAAATCTAAACATATGATCGCGTTTGAAAATTGCGGTGAATAAGTATTTATCCCCACTGTACCACAAATTCAAACGTAGCCTAAGTAGACAGCGAAAATATTATTGTCAGATTAAATCAAAATGAGGTGTTATAGATGTTTCAAACAAAAAAAAAAAAGATGTGTTATAGACAACTTTGATGTACGTCAGTTCTAGTACAATTAGATATGGATGACCAATGGGGTATTTATGGATACTAACGAAACTAACTAGATGAGCTAAAATGTAATATCCAAGGCATCTAAATCTAATTAAACCACGTTAGGGCTAAGCAGAAGCTGCCCAAATGTTCAAAGTGCCTAAGATAAATTTCTAAAATCATTTAAACTGTTAATCATTGGATTATTGGCTTGTAATTGATAAAAAGTATAAGTTACGTTATATATATAAGTTTATGCAACACATTTACAATCCCATACAATATAATTGGAATAATATGCACCATATTACAAAGTAGTTAATAACTTTGATATATATATATATATATATATATATATATATATATATATTTTT
>JANZXR010000003.1:17067386-17092547 GCA_027575705.1 Erythroxylum echinodendron
ATTTTTGTTTTGAGTTAATATTCATTTAAATTTTTAAAAATTTTAAAAATTAATTTTATGAAGACTAAATTGAACTGTCAATCCAAACCATAAATTTATATGAATTGGTTGAGGTAACTAAAATTTTATGTATAATTTTGTTTAAAAATTTATAAACAATTTTAATACTAATTTAATTAATTTTTGTTCAAACCTCATGCTGGTCGTGAGACACCGCTAACTACACCTTTGCTGGTCGTGAGACACCTCTTACTATACCTTTCTTATTTTGCATGTCAGTTGTGGATCATGTACTATTATATATAGTCCTTTCAACTGTTTCCTGTAAATTAATCGCGTAGTGACCTTGATTATACGAAAATTGTTTGGACTCTTCAAGATATCACATGAAATCTTCTTTTTCGATTACAGTGTTCCAACCTTATTTCATTAAATCTTATATATATATTTACGTGAATGAAACAAGATAAGAACATCATAATTAGAACAGAGAATCTGTTTTCTCAAGCTAAGGGTCCAAATGTACCATAACTAATTAAAATGACATCATTGTTTGCCATATTTACTTTTATAGCGGAATCAAACCCAATTACTTAAAAAGTATCTTAAATTTAACAATTATCATTTATATCAAAGTTAGTAAATACCATTATTCAGAATAATGATCATATATAAAATTTCCTCCTAATTTTTACGGTAAAAATAAGATTTGACTCTATGCTATTGTTTTGTAGAACATGAAATCTGTTGGCATTCATCAAGTTGGACTCTTAATAACACAATGAATGTGATGCATTTGATCAAATATTGTGCTAATCCTAGAATCATTACAAGAAAATTATAAATTACTAACGGAATATTACTGACGATAAAAATATCGTAGGCAATCAGCGACAGAAATTCAATTCCAGTCAGTAAAGTTGTTGGAAAAATTTGTATTTAGCGACGAACAAATTTTCCATTAGTAAAGATGGGCGGAAATTATCCTGGTAAAATTTTCAACCAAATATAGCAATGGAATAATCATTTCCATCTATAAATTACTTGATTCCATCGTAAATCACTTCTCCATTGGTAAAATTAAAACCTAAGCGTCGTCGTTGGCTTCTGCTTCAACATTTTTAATAAATCGAAAACGACGTTGTTTGGTTTAACACCAAACGACGTCATTTTGGTTAAGCATCTAACTTATAGACGACCAAAGCCACCCCCCGGTCGATGTTCATTTTCTCCAGCTCTCTTTTGTTTTCTCTTCTTCCACCAGTTTTTTGTCATCGTCATCGTTCGTGTTCTCTCCGTCCCTTTTGGCTCTTTGTTTTGATCCTTCACGTGCTTCAATTCCCTTCTGCGTCTTCTTCCTTCGTGTGCTTCAATCCCTTCTGTGTCTTTGTTCTATGTCTGCATTTTTGTCCATCCTTCCTTTCGTGTCTTTTTTTAATCATCGATTGAGGTAAGTGGGTTTTGTTTTTTACTAGGTTTTGTGTACTTCTTTGATCATTTGGGTTTTAGTTTGTGGTTTGATTGTATGGTAATCATTAGTTTATGTTTTTTACTGGGTTAAGGTATTGGTTTAATCGTCGATTGAGGTATAAAACCCATACATTGATAATTTTGTAATGCATTATGATTAGATTATAGTATAAGCAACAGTTGTAGTTAGGTTATATTTTTGTAATAGCATTACATGCAACGTACTGAGGATAAAATTAACTAGTATTACTCTCCTAACTAGAGTTAAATTCCTATTGCATCTGTTTGTAATCTTTAAGATGATTCTTTCAATTAAAGGTTTAAAGTCAAAAAGATGGTCTCCTAATTGAGATTAGGATTCCAAGGTAAGGCTTTAAGGTGTGTTAGTTATATATTAAGAGCAATTATTAGGATAAAAACTGAGTTTGGGTTAACCTTTGAGAACAATATTAGAAAATTAACAAAAGAAAGGCTAGTATCCTCATTTCTTTGCACTTAAAGTGAAATCTAAACTTTTGTTTACTATTAACTATCCGTACTTTATTAAACTGATTAAGATTTCTATCCAAATAGTTAAGAGGTAAGGGAAAAGTGAGCCGCCTTGCATAACACCTCTAGCTCCTTTAATCAAGCTTGTTGTTACCCCATTTATCATAATGCCATAACTAACTGTGGTGATGCCTTGAGATATTGAATTTATAAATTTTCCTAGGAAAACATAAGTTTTCATGGTGCTAATAAGGAAAGACTACTCTATAGAATCGAAACCTTTATCGAAATCCACATTGATAGTGCAATTTTTGCTTAATCTTTGCTTATTGTGGCTCTTGATAAGCTTTTGGAAATTTTATCACATATCAACTTGTCTTTAAGAAAAGCTCCTTGAGAAGTATACACAATTTTGGATACTACAATCAGGCATTTTAGAAATTACTTTGTAAATTATGTTGCAACATGATATCGGGCAAAAATCCTTCACGACACTTCATGCATAATAGTGAGTTGAATATGATTATTAAAATTTAGTAGTTTCAATATAAATCTTGACTTTATAAATGGTTGGAATATGACTTTGTTAAGTGAAGATGCTTGAATTTGACTTAAGTGAGAAACTAGGCCTTCATGTAATATTTCTTTTATTTTGAATATTCATTGATTTTGAAATTCTAGAACTTGAATTTCATCTTTCTGAGATTACATGTAAGATGTATACTAGCATTAAAGTGACAAAGAAACTTACAATTGAGTTTGATTCAAATTGCCTATCCTTTTTGCATATTAATTCATTACTGAACCCTATTGATCCTTATGTGAAAATTTTAGCCTTTTAACAACCTTTTCTAAAGAACCTTGAGCCTAAAAGAAAAATAAGTAATTACTCTATAATTCATGATTAATCGAGCTTTTATTTGTGATTTGTCATGGTTATTACGTATTATATGCAAAGAAATTAGAGTGAGAGAGATAGTTATATATGTGAAAAAGGTAATGTAAAAAAAAGGAGAATTTGTGTGAATTGAAAAAATATGAATAAAAGAAAGAAATTCAAAAGAAAAATAATGAATAAAAAGAAAAATTTATAAAAAATTTTTGCATGTTTCCTATGCTTGAAAATAATAAAGGAAAAAGGGGTTATTGCAGAGACATAAGGAGTTGGTGACATAATGTGTGTGTGTGTATATACTCTTTTATTTTTATTTGCTTTTGCTTTACTAATTACAAAACTTTTTGCTTCTGTCGTTCACTTTTAATATTCAACTCACTTATCCCTTTTAGACTCATCACAATCCTATTCAAAGTCCTTATAATTTTTGGCTTTATATATCTATTTACATATTGGAGATTAAATGATTTTCAACCTTATGATAAGTTCAATTTCATAAGAAGATGATGAGACTACCTTATCAAAATTTCAAACACTTATACAAATGACTGATATCTTGTGAGAAATTGTCAAATTATAGTGTTTAAACTTAGTGAAAGAGGTAGAATAGTTTTTACTTTGTTTTTTTTATACTGATCTACTTAAGAAATATTATATGTTTTAATTTTGTAATTTGATAGACTTAAATTTGTATATCTTTTATTAATAATTTTAAAGTTAATAATCATTTTTGATCGATGTTTATTGGTAGCATTTAAGTAAACGCTTAAGAGATTATAATTTTTTCTCTAGAGACACCTAAGGGTATAAATTCTTATGAAGTAGGCTAAATGTCACTGCATACCTATAAAAGTGGAAGTATTTTTTGTTTAGTTATGTTTAGGATGGTATCTAGTTTGATATTATTGATTGCTTAAGAAAAAGCATAAAGTTAAGCATGAGACAATTTGATAAGTTGATATTTCACATGTTATTAGGGGTTAAATTGGTTGTAATTTGACATCTTTTATAGTATGATTTTATGTAGATGATATTATATTTTCATATATGTAGTTTATTGTCCTATAAGTGATGATTTTAAGGAGAAATCTTGAATTTATGCACAAATTTTTTCATATTTGTCTAATCAAGAGATGATTTAGGAATCATTTAGAAGCTAACAAGATGAACAACTTTGTAAAAGGCATCAGAGGTTGATTTTTACAGATGTCGACAGTTGGAGAAGTTGGTGGAAAAAGCCTAACAGGAGTTAGACTGCAAAGGAGACTTGTGCGTGTCTTTTATGAGGTTTAAGAACTAAAGTATCAGTAGCTAACTATTGTAGGTTAAAACATGGTGTAAGGCATTTATCTTATATTAGATGGAAAATGTTGAGAAACAAAATCTAACTGATGTCAGAGTTCAACTTGATGTCAGGCATTGTACTTATTATATTACTTAAGTTTCAAAAGCTAACCAACATTGGTGTTAAAAGCAAAATAATATCCTTTGGATGTATTAAATCACCAGTAAAAGCAACTTAAGACTATTTGTATAACCATAAATACTTCATTAACTTAGGATATTTTTGGAGCGTGTTTGACAACCACTTTACTGGAGCTTTCATGGTTTTATTTTTTCTTACCATCAAAAGAGGATTGGAAGCAAGATTAAAGGAGCTCTTAACAATTTCTCTAATTCTTTTCTTCATTCTTTCCCTTATGTTAACATTCATTTGTTTGTGTTTTGATTTAGTTATATTTAGTGCCTAAAAATCCTAGTAAGGTTTGGGGATATAACTTGTAATGGATTATTAATTATTAATGTATGATCAAATTATTTTTGGGTTGAATGTATTCTCTTTAATCTTAACTATTGAGTTTATAATTAACCATTATAGATTCAATCTTAAATTTTGTATGAGAACTATAAGGTGAAATATGATTTGTGTACTAAGAGAATAAATACATCAACTAATAGGGGTGTATCATGTTTGGTGACTGGATTAACAATAATGTTCCTCCTTAATTTAATAGAAGAGCATGCATTAGCAATTGTCTCTAGAGTGTTAGTGAAGAATATGATAATATCTCATTTAGTATCTTCTTATAAATACACCCAAGAGCCACGCTAGTCTTGAGGAGAAAGAATTCTATTAATGTTTTTCCTAGATGTCATAGTCCTTTAGTCGAAAGTTGTATTCTTGTCTCTTCTTTACACTTATTATTTTGTTGATCTTTACTTGGTGAGAGAGTGATGAAACTTAGCTACTTGATTGTATCTAAAATTGCTAGCTTCCCTTACTCTTAAAGTCTTAAATCTCCTAGAGAATTATTGAGATTTCTTTGAATTAGTCCCAACTTTTTTTATTTCCTTTACCTCCATTTGTGTGTCTATAGCCTCCTTTCCATTGAGTTTCTTTAGTTCAAATTTTATCATTTGCAGTCTCCTTATTTAAGAGTATTGTTTAGTGGCTTGTAAGTTACTTCTTACTCCTTTGGTGATAGCTTCCTCAAAACCTACATCATTCACCATGTATTTGTTAAATATGAATAGATAATGCTTCTTTTGGATGTTAAATATGTTTTAAAATGTAAGTGATCAGATAGTAATGGTTTTTAATTGTAGCTTTTTCTCTATGGATAAATTTGTAGTTGTTAATGATTTAGTAGCACCACGTTTAACTTTTTCCTAAGGAATCATTCTCCTTTTTATTTATTTCTTCAGTTGTAAAAATCCCTTTAATGATTAAATTTGTTATTTAGGTATAGTTTGCACAATTCTTGAAGTCATATATGTAGTGCCTTATCCTTATATTTCCCTCAAATTCCAAGGGTGATAGGGTACTACTGATATCATCTAATAGTGTCCAGAGTTCTTGGATGTTTTTCCATAGTGGAATTCCCTAAAATAACAAATTAAAAGGATGGGAAAAAGTTATAAAAAAACTAGATCTCTCTTTTTCATTTTGATATGAAGATGAATGAATTGGCCTTTTTTCAAATGATCACTAATATCTAACTTCGATGAATGAAAATATATGATTATTCTTCTATTAAAATGACTTTGGTGGTTTGTAAGAGCATTTCATTTCTTACTAAGGAGATTCAAGTTCTTCCAAGAGTTCTTTTTAATCTATGTTTCCAAAAGGCCAACCAAAAAAGGATTAAATTTCTTTTATATAGTCATAGACAAGTAGCTGTTCGTTGGGACTATTAAGTCTTCTAATGTTCTAAGAATAGTTATCTAGAGGTGCCCTCTTCTTTTTATGCTAAAGAGGTTGTATCAATCCCATTTTGATAATTTATATGTTTCCTTGTTAGAATGATTTCTTATTTGACTAATGTTCTATGTTAATGGGTGCACCATTGATTGCTTTCTCTGTTAAAATTTCCCTTGGAGTGGCTCTCCTTTCTTTCTGTGTTTTGTTGTCATTCTTCTTGTGATTATTGAGAGTATGCGCTAATACTTGATTTGGGTGATTGGTGGTTAGTGGTTGGTGATGATGCCCTAACTTGTTAAAGAAAGGGGTGGACCCAGTTCATGCAAATTACAATTGGGTCGTTGCTTTGGCTTTATCAATATGTGGATTGCTCATTTCTCTATCATGCATTGATGTAAGGTTAATGACTAAATCCTATCCTATTTCTTTGTCATAAGTCCTATATTTTACATTGATATAATTTCTAAATCCTGTACTGTTTCTTTATAAAGCAGCATGAAGATATTTATACATCATCAAAGTTGTGATTCATAGATTTACTTCACATTTTTCTCTTCAACATGTAATTTATGGTTGTAGATTTTTAAGACTAATTCTTTTTTTTAGTACTTAACAGACTGACATTTTACTCTGATAGACCTTTGATGGTTTTAGATAGTTGAAAGGATTTCTTTTACGGTCCTAATCATCATAGACTTTCATCATAAGATGAAACACTTTGATTTGTGATGTAAATCCGTTGAACGAAATTGATCTATATTGCTGTGTTCTATTTATGTAATAACATTTTGCAAAGGATGTCAATTTTGTTATCTAGTTGGTAAATGCTTTATTGACTATACTTAAATATCAATGGCTCAATTTCTCAAATGACATGCTCTGTCACTTTTTCCTATATGAAAATTAACTAAATATCATTGATACAATGCTAAACTCAAAACTTATAGGTGTGAAATTTGTAGGATTTGGTGATTACGAACTTCTTTTTAGTGCTTTGATACAAGAATTTTTTCATATGATCTGGGTTATGGATATGCTCATTGATTCAACTTCTAGATGTTAGTTCGTTTCTTATTATATGATTTAAATTCCTTTTTCAGGAATAGAAGCTCAGGGATTTATATTTGGGCCTCCCATCGCATTGGCAATTGGAGCAAAGCTTGTTCCATTAAGAAAACCAAGGAAATTACCTGGTATTATTTCTTCACTTTTGTATTAGTTTCATCTAATATGTCCTGGGATATATGTGTGCTAGGTCTAATGGCATAGTCATTGATGAGTTTTTAAGTTTTCCTTTAATAGTCTAACTATTTATATTTGGGTTATGTTTGATTCGTTTATGAGTAGATATATGATTACATAAGCATTTATTGTATATGGAATGAGTTTGAGATCTTATGAATGGTTTGAGGCATAATAAACCCTAGGATAGTGTATAGGCTGAAAACCTGTGATATAGTTCCCATAAGGCTTATCGGTGAAAAATTCCACAAGCCTAGGAGTCATAATGAGAACTTGTTTTCTTGGTTCATAGGTGTAAACAATGCCACGTACTATAGTTTTGAAATCAATTATAGGTCATTAATTTGATTGATTAATACTTCAACTTCGATGTAATTAATGTAAATTTATTATTAACACAAGGAATTAATACTTTTTATAGACAAGACAAATTCTTTCCATAATAAACCTCTAGGATAATATATAAGCTACCGTTATGCAGCTCCCATGAGATTTATCGGTGAAAAATTTCACGAGCCTAAGAGTCACAATGAGAACTTATTTTCTTGATTCAAAGGTGTAAACAATACCGTGTACCATAGTTTTGAAATCAATTATAGGTCATTAATTCGATCGATTAATACTTCAACTTCGATGTGATTAACGCAAACTTAGTATTAACACAAGGAATTAATAGATTTTATAGACAAAACAAAATTTTTCCATAATAAACCCCTAGGATAATATATAAGCTAGAAACCTGTGATACAGCTCCCATGAGGCTTATAGATGAAAAATTTCACGAGCTTAAGAGTCACAACGAGAACTAGTTTTCTTGATTCACAAATGTAAACAATGCCACGTACCATAGTTTTGAAATCAATCATAGGTGATTAATTTAATTGGTTAATACTTAGGAGCTATTGTGTAAAGTTTAGATGCTCTGTAAACTTTGGGGAACATAAAGGATACTAATTATGAAATCACTGTTTGAAATTAACAGTTTTGCAAAAATGAGTAATGTTGATAGATCTTAAATGTATAGATGATTAAAACCTGATGGTTTCATTAATCCTGAGTTTGTTGAGGGAGTTCAAGCTTTTATTCATTATGCATATTCTCAACTTGCATATATGGATGGCCCAAAGATCATATGTCCATGTAAAAAGTGCAAACACATTCGTTTCCTTCCTATTGATGAAGTGAATTGGCATTTGTTAAGATAAGGGTTTGTCCAAAAATATTTTGAGTGGACACGATATGGGGAACCATTAATTTGTAGCATATCACGGAGTAATGAAGTACAATTATCAGTTAACTTAAATAAGTTTGAAGGGGGATTCGATTTAGAATAAATAATGTAGATGCAAATGAAAATCCTTACATGCAAATGGTTTATGATACAGCCAGTTATATCTTTAAGAAAAATATAGAAAATCTTAAAGAAGAACCAAACCCACATGTAAAATAGTTTTTTTGACTTACTACATTCAACTGACCGAGAACTATGGCCAAATTGTGAGATAATGACTCAATTGTCTTCAATTGGTCAAATATTGAATATAAAGTCTGAAGGGCATATTTATGATCATAGTTTTGATAAAATTTTTAGATGGTATAATGAATCATTAGCTCCTGATCATAGAATGGTTTATAGTTTTTACAATATGAAGAAACTTATTAGGGTCTTGGTTTGCCAATAGAAAAGATTGATTGTTGCAAAATGGCATATATGTTGTATTAGGGAGATGATGTGGAATTACAAGAGTGCATATTTTTTTGTCAATCTAGGTTCAAGCCTAGAAAGTATTCTATTAAACATAAATTAGTACCCTAGAAGTGGATCTATTATTTCCTGCTAACTCCGAGACTTCAAAGATTATATGCCTCTGATGTTACTGCATCTTACATGAGATGGCATAATGAACACTAATAGGAAGATGGAATAATGAGTCATCCATCATATGCAATGCCATGGAAACATTTCAATGAAATCCATTATGAGTTTGCAACTGAAAATCGAAATGTTAGGTTGGGATTGTTGACAGATAGATTCCAATATTTTGGTTAATCCGGCTAGCAATATTCATCATGCCCTATCATAATTAACCCTTATAATTTACCTCTATGGATGTGTATGAAAGAGGTATATATGTTCTTGACAGTGATTGTGCCAGGGCCTATAAATCCAAAGCATAAAATTGATATATTCTTATAACCATCGATATCTGAATTGCAACATATTTGGGAATGTGGTGTTGAGACATATGATGTGTCTCTGAAACAAAATTTTATGTTGAGAGCAGTTTTGATGTAGACCATTAGTGATTTTTTGGCATATGACAAGTTAGCTGGATGGAGCATAATAGGGAAATTGGCTTATCCTTATTGTGGAAAAGATTCTAATGCATTTATCTTCCAAATGGAGGCAAAATATATTGGTTTGACAACCACAAAAAATTTCTTCCTCCAGATTATCCATTTAGATGCAATAAACAAAAGTTCATTACAAATAGGATGGTAAAAAGACCTCCTCCCCCTCACAAAGCTGGAGAAGAGTTATTGCTGGAGATTAAGGAATTAGGCTTGCTGAAAGTTACAGAATTTGAAGCTGATGAACTTGATACAAGCATTAGTGAAAACTTTGGTTGGAGAAAACAAAGCATCTTTTAGGATTTGCCATATTGGAAAACTAATTTGATATGTTATATTCTAGATGTAATGCATATTGAAAAAATGTTTTTGACAATTTGTTAAATACCATAATGAACATTGAAGGGAGGATAAAAGATAATGCAAAATCATGAGCTGATTTGAAACTTTTTTGTAGAAGGAATGAGTTACATAAAGATCTTCGCAACGGTAAATATCTGAAAGCATGTTAAACTTTGGACAAAAAACAAAAGGAAATATTGTGGTTGAAAAGTATAAAGTTTCTCGATGGTTATGTTTCAACTTGGCAAGTGTGTGGACATGAGGAAATACAAATTATTTGGGATGAAAAGTCATGATTGTCATGTGTGTATGCAAAGACTAATTAAAAATGCATTTTGGGAGTTGCTACCGAATAAGGTTTGGGAAGTAATAACATAATTAAGTTTATTTTCAAAAGCTTAACATCATCTAAAATTAAGTTGGCTGAAGTGGAAAAACTAGAAAGGAAAATTTCAGTAATTTTGTGCAAGCTAGAAGGGATTTTTCCTCCAAGCTTCTTTGACTATATGGAGCATCTACCTATGTATTTAGCACATGAGGCTAAACTAGTCGATCCAGTTCATTATCGATGGATTTATCCATTTGAGAGGTAATTCAACAAAAATGATTGTTAATTAAAGTAATAACATGTTTTAATAACTAAATTGGTATAACCCTATTTGCTAATATAAGTATTTGCATCACTTGAAGAAAAATGTCAAAAACAAGGCTAGAGTTGAAGGTTCGATATGTAATACTTATTTAGTGGATGAAGCTAGTACATTTTGTTGACATTATTTTGAGTCGCATGTTCATATAAGAGAAAGAAAAAATCTTCGTAATGACGATGGGGGAGAAATGAGTGATACTGATGGTAACTTTTCAATTTTCACATATCCTGGACGAACATATAGATGTTCAACAAGAAGAATGTTAAGAAAGGAAGAAATTGAGGATACTCATGGTTACATTTTATTGAACTATCAAGAGGTTCAACCTTTCATGCAATAAGTTGAAATTGTTTATTTGGGTTTTGAAATTTAATGTTATTCATAACTGAAATACATAATAATGTTTTTAGATTATATGAGGAGTTTTTAAGTGAGCTAATGCTCGAAAAAACACAGAATGGTATCAATAAAGAAGTTCGAAGACACTTTCCTCGACGGTTTGAGAAATATGTAAGTTTTCACTTACAAATATTAAAATGATTGAATTATAAGATTTAAGTGTTCAAATGACATTATATTGTTTAATATGATAATTTCTTGTATGTAGGCCTTAGAAAAATCTAATAGAGAACAATTTCATATGTGATCTTATGAAGGGACCTTTGCGAACTGTTAAATCATATCCGGTGTATTTCATTAATGGATATAAATATCATACAGAATATAATGGCCATAGTATAATGGCCATAGTATGACAACAATAAATAGTGGAGTTTACATACAAGGAGAATTGATGGATTACTATAGTAAAATTATTGAGATACTTGAAATTGAATACCTTGCATTGCCAATAAAGTGACTGTGATATTTAAGTGTGACTGGTTTGATCCAACTCTAAATGTTGGTACAAAAGTACATAGCATATGCAATCTAGTTGAAACCAACAAACGAAGAAGTTTTAGACAATTTGAACCTTTTGTGTTAGCAATGCAAGAAATCTAGGTGTATTACGTCCCTTTTCCCAGCTTACAAGTAGATAAGTCAAATTGGTTGGCCATTTACAAAGTTAAGCCTAGAGGTATTTTTGAATCACATGGAAAAGGAGAACAGAGAATTAAAAGTGAAGTGTTTCAAGAAGATGTTTATGAAATAAATGCATCTGTCATATATGAGGATAATGAACCTTTGAATGATCCATCTAATGAATATGTTGAAATTTAATCTGGAAAGGATGAGGAGGGCTAGAGATCTAAAGAGGAGCCTGAGTTTGATTTTAATTTTTCAGAAAAAGAAGACGATTTTGATTTATAATTAAATGATGATAGCGATTGATTTGTGTTTATAATTGAATATTATATTCAACAAATCAACTATTTACTTTTCAATATATTGTATAAAATATTGAATTCAAATTTTTATAATTCTAGAAAATTCAATCAAATATTAATTTCAGGTTGAAATATGCCACCAAGGAGAAAACAGGATATAATACGGCCAAGGATCAGATAACGATTTGGAGCTACTTACTATCTAGGTAAAGCATCACATTCTACAGTTGGAACTGAATCACCTCCTCCCCCTTCAGCTACTACACTTACAATTGAGGCATCACCTTTCGTACCTGCTGCTACACCATCCACCACCCCTACATCATCCACTAACTTACACCAATAGAGATATCAGGGCTAAACAATGCAGATGAAGGAGGCGGCTGCCAGTCTGGAGCTGAGGGACCTAATTGTAGAACTTACATCACAATTGTCAATAATCTGTAAGTTAAAATACATGAAACACTATATGTTTATAATTAAGTTGTAGGTTTAAATTTTAAAAATGGTGCATAATTATTTGTTTTTATATTAGGTTGATTCTGTCTAAACTGTGCTAAAAAAAGATGACATCCAAATTCAAGGAAAATATTGATCTTGGGGTTATGTATAGAAGAATATCTCTCAGGCCACAAAGGAATTTTACTATCAGGAGTATGAGGTACCAAAAAATATTTTTTAAATAATTTTTATACATTAATTAGATAACTATTATGATATTATAAGTACTTATCAAATGTTTTTTCTTTTGTTTCAGAAAGAATTTTTTTGGAATTCTGAATTTGGCGCAGTCATTTATAAAGTATGAGAGAGACGAGCACGTACACGTTATCGGGATTTTATTGGTGCGATACACAAGGCTGGTGTACGACAACCTTATATTTCTGAACAAATATGGAGTCGTTGGCAGCAATATTCGACATCACTTGAGGTATTGTTTATTTCAGAGCGTAATTCTACCAACAGACGTGGAGGATCGGGGAGGGGGAGTCTTCCCGTACATACAGGAGGATCTATTACCCACCACGAGCATGCAGAGAGACTTGTAAGTATCTACACTTTACATTTATATTCTAATTTTTTAACTTTACTATATTTCAATTTAATTTGATGTGTAATTTTTGGAATGAAAATATGTATATTATGGAGAACGATAATGTTATAAATATCTGGTGCTATATATGGCTATGTTGTTGAGTTATTTTTTTGTTCAATAGGGGGTAAATATCATAAAAATAGACAAAACTCTTTCGAAATTTTTATATTTTCTAGTTCACTAATAACATTTTATTCTTACGTAGGAAAAATTTATAGGCATGAGACCTACGCCTCATCAGCTCTTATTGCATACTCACACTAAGAAACATAACGGTGTGACATTCGTCAACACCTGATGTAGAGAACTAAATGTATGTAAAATTTATAGTTTAACATTAATTCTTAATAATTATCACTCACTAATATAAACTTTGCCTTCAGATATGACCAAATACAAGAAAGCATCAACGATAGTCTTAGCAGTCTGAAGATGTTGATGAGAATGAGAACTATCTTCATGCAGTGGGTTGTAAGGACTGTCGTGGAAGGATATTCAGCTTATGATCATTTGTGAGCACACGTTATTCGCAATCCTCAACGTTCAGTACAACAGCATCTAGTAGGTAGTCCATAACCAATGAAGTCCAAGAACTTCAGAACACAATGCAGACATTGACGACTCAGTTGCAATAGTCGATGGAGTACATAGCTCTGCTCCGTAATAAGATGGATGAGTTGAAGGGGAGGGGTAGCACCTTATCACAGCAATCAAACCATCTACACTCACCAAATTAATAGTGTACTTATAGTCATTTCATTTAAATTATAAATACTCATTATGTACAATCTAATGTTTTTATTATCAATTAAGATAATTTTAATTTTATATCATCAATCAACTTTCTGTTTGAACAAATTAAATGTATAAACAAATCAAATTATTATGCACAGATAATTCATAAATGTTGAAATTATGCATCAACCATAAGATCATCACATAAAATTTAATGACAGTATATTCTTTAAAAATATTTTGGTTAATTTACCTACGGAAAACAAAAGTGCATCGATAAAATCAATTCTATTTACCGACGGAAAAAAACAAACCATCATTAAAATTGACATTAAGTAACAAAAGTAATAACCAATTCAATTGCCAAATTTATCGACAGGATTTGCCGTAGAATAACCGTCAGTATACTCATCGACAGAACAAGCATAACTATTGGTAATGTTGTAATAAACTTACTGACGGAATAGATAATATCGTTTGTAAATATTGATCGTTGAAAATTTACAGACGGTCGACCACAAAAACAACCATCGGTATATTCACCAATGGTTAAATTCTCTGTCGGTAAATTTAACAACAAACATTCTGTTATTCATTGGAAATTATTACCTACGGCTGTTTCTACGACGCTTTTGTCTATCGGTAAATTCCGTCGCTAACCTGACTTGCCGACGGAATGTTTAGGTTTTCCGTCGGTATTGTCCATCGCTAAACAACATTTTTCTTGTAATGGATTAGATCCACCTCATTTAATCTAAAATAATAAACTTAAAAATTAAAGGGCTTGAATTTTAGATATCATTTTATGAATTAAGTTTGAATTTTAAAAATAAGAAAAATATTAAGCTCCAAGTTTGAATTATATAAAACATTTAAAAAGTTGAGTGCAACACAATTTTCATATACTAATGTGTTATTTAGATCTTATCAAATTTTGAATCTTAATAATTACGAATGTACTTTATTTTTATGAATTATGATTAATATTTTGCATATATTATTATATGATATTTTATTTTATTTCTAAATAAATAAATTTTATTTTATATAATGAAAGGTTGAAAAATATATGTTTATAGGCTAGACCTAAATTTTAAAATTTTTTATAATAAATCAAATTTAAATTTAAAAATGATATCAATTTTGGATCATGTTAAATATTGACATAAAATTTTTAAAATTTTATTGAACTTTGTGTAAACTCAATTCAACTTAACTCGTGTGGATGTCTACTAAAAATGTGCAAAAAAAATTGGGTTAGACAAGGAACCAACTAACAATCAATGAAAGTATAAAACCATATCAAAGCCTATTTCACCATCTCTCCTTATTACGCTCGTTTCTTCTAATTAATTTTCTTGTTCTATTCTCAATCCTTTTTCCTCTACTCTCCTCCTCTTTCTTCCTCTTCTCAGGTTTTTCCCCGTGGTCATTTAATCTCTTTGATTTTTCTCACTCCTAATGTAGTGCATTTCCCTTCTTTGATAATTGATCTTTTTATTTGACATTTTTTGCACCTAGTAAAACTATTTTTTTAAACTATTTTTGGTATGGTTTTTCCTAGTTTTAGAAGCCCCTCTAAAGATGACCTCAGCATAATCCTTTCCATCTCTTTTACCAAACCAAGCAATTTTAGCCTTGTTTAACCTATAAATCCTTTACCTAATAGTCATCACTCCTCACTAAACTTTATATACAGGATCACTCTCATAGGTCTCCAGCTTGTAATGGAAAGAAACATTTAGGGTCAATTAGTAAAGGACCCCTTAGGTCAAATAATTCTACATTCCTCTAACACAATTTGAAGAATGTAATATAATTACTCCATCATTGGAAGTACTCAAGGTAGAAGCATTGAAATATTCCAACTCTTTAATTAGATTTTCCATTAATAAAGACCAGTTTTTCTATCAATATTCTATAAGAATTTGAAGAATTGGAAGAGAACATGATTAGAGGAAGTTTTGATCAACAAATATGGTCCATTTATATTTAGATTCAACTTTAAATAAGGGATAAGTAAGGTGCTATAGTTGGGTCCTTAATAAATAAACAACAAGCCTATATTTCTCTAAAAATGGATACTTAGTTGAGATATGGAAAAGATAAGCATAGAACACGTCATAATCTATATTAATTTTTATAATATTCTATTAGATTATTGGCTAAAAATGAGTTTGAGTTGCATGACCTACTTTATAGGAAAGCCTCTGTGCCTAGATGAAACAACTATAGGAATGAAACACTTAGGATATTCTAAGGTGTCTGTGGAGGTGAGGATAGACCAGGAGCTTCCCAATTCAATTCCTATCCTGAAGCTTGATGAGGATGATAAGATGATGAGGGTTATGTTAATGGTAAGTTAAATATGAACTAACTTTGGCACAACAAAAGAAATAATAGAAACCAACAGGTAGAACAATTCAAAGAGTGGATTATGAGGAGCTCATAGGAGTTAAAGTTAAGGAGCAAGAGGGAATTGCTAGAATTACTGCTTCTTTAGAGGATTAATCACTCTCAGTACCTGGAGAAATTATAAGGAGTGGAGATGAAAGAATTGTATCATAACCAATGCCAGACACAACACTAACATTCTTATCAAACAATACAGAACATAACCCTTTAAGGAGAAGAATAGGTAAAGAAACAATTAGAGAGAATTCATATACTAGGTTAAAGAGATGACTCAAGAAATTGCTCAAATGTCACCATTCTTATAGGAATCCCCTTATAATAACACGTTCTTAACAAATTATATACAAAGTGAGACAAAATTTACTCAAGTCAAAAGAGAGAAGTCAGAAAAGAAAGCAAAAGCAAGGGCCTCGATTAGTAGGCAAAACCCCCTCAAATTTTTATTATCGCATAGAACATAAGAGGGCTAAATTGTCCTAAAAAGTAGCAAGTGCTTTATGACTTCTTGAGCATTGGGAAACCATTTATGGTAAGCCTCTTAGAAACTAAAATGAAATTATATTCTTATAATAAAAGGCGTTGGTTTTTGAAGAAAGGATGAATCATTATTTCTAAAAATTATTAATCAAGCTTAGGCCCGGCTAGAGGCTTAATCAGTTTTGGAATAGGCAACCTAGACCTAAATTCGATTGGGATTAGGCAATGTCTTTTTTAATTTTATATTATTTTTATTAATTTAAAAAATAATTTTTAATAAAAGATTTCATCTAAACTCCAAATAATTGAACTAAAAATAATATGTAGCACAAATATTACTTATTTTTTGAAATAATCTATAAATAATTTAAATATTATCATCAATTATTTTAAATATATTAAAATTTTCTTGTAAAATTTAAATATATAATAAAAATACATTGTAACATTAGTAAATATGTTTGTTAAAATAAAAAAGATTGTTTAAAAATTTTGTAACATACTTTGTTATCCTAAAACTCATTTTCATAAAAAGTTAATATATGTCATTTTATATATAAAAAAGTGTTTTATAACTCACTTATTTTTCTAAAGAAGCCTAATAATATAGGCCTTAAGTGTATATAGTCTTAAAAGTTCTAAATTGCTCATTTTTGTCAAATAATCTCAATTTTAATAAAGAATCCATATTCAATTTATTTTTTATTAAATTAAGACTGCTAAGTCCATTGTCTTGCTTTTGAAAAAAATTAACGAAAATATATTTGCTTCATTTTTAAAAATTAATTTCTCTTTAAACTATTACCTTTTTTAATTATTAATCACTATTCGCTTATCTGAGTACCATTTCCTTTTTTAATTATTAATCATTGTGCGCTTATCTGAGTCTAGTGGTAAAATGGTGCTTAGTTCATTCAAAACATGAAGAATAATATTAATTCATAAGTTTAGCTATGTGACAACTATCACGACACTATTATCAAAATCATTTTATTTTCAAAACAAAAAGTATCCTAGTGTTATTATTATCCAAATGAAAAAAGATATAAAAAGGAATTATCAATTATATCTAGAGACTAAAATTGAAATAACAAGCAGAGGCAACAATATAGAGTTTTCTTTGTTAATAAAATTGAAATAACAAGCAGAGGCAACAATATAGAGTTTTCTTTGTTAACCTACATAAAACCACATAGATAAAGATTTATATCTTCAATTATAAGAACCAATACAATGAAATGTGTTGAATATTCATTTAATAATTGTATTAAATGAATATTCAACACATGAAAATTAATAATTAAATATACTTTCATTATTGAATATTTGTTCAAAGAAATTTTCAATTAAAATACTGGTCAATATAAGACAAAAAAGACAAAGAAAGATAATATAATATATGATTCTTAAAATTATTAAGGTAAACAATACTAACATATTATAAAGAATAGAGTTTACCCTATTTTTTCCAGAGAAAACAATAGAGTTTACCCTAAATATTTTCACCATCTAACTGATTTTGAGCATATATAAGAGCTTCCACAGTATTAGCATTAAGTTGAGTACGATAAAGATTAACTATATGACCTTCAATACTAAAAGTATGCTCTAAGTAACAGTAGATACTGGAATTACTAAGAGGTCTCATGCAATTTCTTGTATGATTTTAAAATTACTTCCTTGTGTCTTCCACCACACCAATATATTGAACTGCATATTTTCAACTATGGTCACAACACTTGCATCTAAATAGTTGTCTAACTTGATCCTATTATAAGAAGTCTTAGTCTTTTCTCTTTGATTAATTGTGTAAATTTGAGACTCACACCAATCTTATGAGCTCCAAATGAAGCTGAAGCTAATGTTCAACTATAACATATTCTTCAACTGATCACTTACAACTTTTGATAATAAAAATATAACTTCATCTTATATCTAGGGTCTAACATAGAAATGACGACCATAATTTTTCTAATCAATAATAATGACTTTCTTTATCATTTGCTCTGCCATGACCTAGAGCACCTTATTGAAATCAAATATCTAACCAGATAAAGCTTGTTTGATTTTGCACATGCTGCTAAAGCAAATGTGCAAATTTGAATATCTTGTTCTTGAGAACAACTCAATAGCAATATAAAATATATCCAACTTTACACAAAGTGTTTTAGTCAACTCCCATTTCTCTTTTGTCGGTAAAAAAGTAGAGCAAAAATCTTTGTCTCAATTTACAAAACATCTTAACATGTTTGGTTATTGACTCCAACATCTTGAATTTTGAATTTCATCTAGTCGGACAATTCAAAACTAACTTTTTTGTAAAAATAATGTATAATTTTTGTGTAATTTCTTAAATTTTGTTTTACTGATTTGGGTGTTGCATTGCAATACACTACCTACTCCGAATCAACTCTACCATTTTCTCTATTACCTTAAACTCATCGCTCATAATCAAAGCCACATATACATAAAACAACAAATATATAATAACATTCCTCCAATCAATAGGCTTTTAACTCATAACTTGTTCTTTATTTTTTATCATTGCAGCATTATGCTATAATTATTGAGAGTTATGCTTGAGAGCTTGGTGCCAATGTCCATTAAACAATCTACCAACACAGTTGTCAACCTTTCAACTGTACCTGATGCCAACACATAAATAAACCTACCATTTAAAAATATGAAAAGATATCAGTTATAATATAATTAATAAATAAATGATAACAATATTAAAATGTAATCTACCTTAGTATTCGACTGCATATAATCCATTTTTTATCATATAGTGTACTATCACCACCATAAAACCCTTCTTTTAGTTGTCATTTGTTCATATTTTTGTTTGTATGGCTACCAATTTGTGAATACCTAACAACATCTTCAATATATTTTTTCCTTTTGATCACCGTAAATCTTGAAAATGTCTTTCTTCATGGTATTATAAGTTAGGATCTTAAAGGTCAATTAGAGAGAGGTGAGCACCATCGTTAAGTTTTTTCCATAAACAATAGAGAGCATTTCATCATCAATGATCATCTTAGCTATCAAAATCTTTGTTTTTCTTACTATCATAACTTGTCACAATCATTTTATTCTTCACTCTCTTTAGATTAGGGGAAAATTGTTTATCTTATGATATAATCTTTTTTCTGTTACACAACTCTATATGTCTTTTTAAATGAGAGATTCCACCTTTAGAAATCTCGATCAATGTCTTATCACAAAACTTAAATTTGGCCCTTAATATTGTTTTATTGAAGTGATTTTAAACATCACTTATAAATGAACCTATTCCTTCAGCCTAAATTATTTCTTCACTTAGTGTTGAATTGGATCTCTCTGATGGTATAGTATCTAGTACCAAATTATAACTCTCCATTGAAGGAATATATTTATCCATCTGAAATAGTTAACATATATGATCATATAAGTTATTAATGGAAATTTACGTGAATACATATACTTTAAAGAATATTTAACATATACAAATACTAAATTTAATGAGCATTTACACTTTTCAGAGTACAAAAAGGGCATAGAAAGATTACCTCTATAGAGAAAATAGGGAGACTAAATGTCTTTTAACTTAGATGTATTTCATAAGGATGTGAAATATTATCCTAATCTATAATTTCCACTTTAAAGGGAGATTAGAAATAAATTGTAGAGTCAAAGCCATTATGCATTAGAAAATAAAACAATTCTTTTTAAAAACCAAATTATAAGAGTCATGCAATATTGTAAATACATGTATTTAAAATACTTATGTTCCATAAGCATACAAGTTTATTATCTAATACTAAGTTAAGCTATAATAAAAGGAGATATATAGTTTTGTTTGGAAATCCAACATGAAAATTTTAGTAATAAGCTCAAAATATGATAAACTAATGTTCCAAGCTGTAAGATTAGCTACTATAATGTACAAATCTCCTAATAGTGAGGTAGTATAAAAATAATTATAAAGGTATTTGCCACGGATGTGAATTCTATAAATTAAATCAGTTTTAATATTCAATCTTAACGCGAGAAACTTATGGCACAAACAATCTTCTTTCTTATATACAAACAAGTAACCACAACTTCATCATGAACATAATAGATTTCTTATTATTATGCCATCATTTGTACAAGACCATGTTCATATTTTAAATTTAAATCTTTCCCACTAAGTCTTTGATATGATTACACCTAAGAAGTTATAATTTTGTTTTCTTAGAGGGAAAAAAATAGAAGCAATTAATTACCTTATGAATTTCTAATTAGACGTAACAATCATAATCAAAAGTGTAAAGCAAGTACCATTATTTATACCTAATCTGACAATTCCTCTTTAATTCTCCTTTTAAGATTTTGCTGGTGGATTAGGAGTAGATGAAGAGTAGTAATTAAGGGCCTCAAGGTTATTGAGTAGAGTGTTAGATGATGATGTAGACTTAAAAGTTGGATTTGAGAGGTCATAGGAAGGTCTCTTCTCATAGAGGGTTGGAGTAGGTCAATTTTTTTCAATTATGCCATAGTAATGCACCAATAATGTTCTACAAAATGAGGTAATTTTGGTTTGCATAAAATGATGTTGTTTTATATAAAAGTTGAAGAGATGGTTTAGAATTTAAGCTAGGCCAAACTAGTAGCCCTGAGCCTAAGCTTGACTTAAGGTTGAAAATTAAAAATAACTCGAGCTTGATTCAATGCCTAGTCAAGTCAGGCTGGATCTGTTAACTTTATGTTAGGTCAAACTAGGCTTGGGAAAGATTTCAAACCTATGTCTAACCACCAACTCATTTTAATGGTTGCATTATAGTAGCATATGAGTCCACCAAAGTTAAAATTACTTAACTAGTCTCCTAAGGCCAATTTGTGACACTCACATCTTTTTTTGCCTATCTGACAAAGATTTTTATTACCTTTATTTGTACAACTAACTTAGAATTCCAGATATCTTTTATGACAAATTAATTTTAAAAGGGGATGGAAGTTTGGATGTGGATTATATTAAGGGACTTTAACACCTTATTCTCCTCAAAATCTAAGAGGGTAAACATAATCTAAGAAGCCACAGTAAGGACTTTAGGAAAAGCATCAGTGATCTAGGCATTATAGACTTGATCTTCTAGATAAATGGTTGATAAGGAAAAAGTTGGATAGATCTTTAGTGAACTGTGTTTGCAATGTAAATTTTTTTAGAATAAGGTATCATTCATGAAGTGTCTCATCTTATACCACTCTCTAATTGAAATATATGATTTAAAAAATATATCAGTTAGATTCATTTTCTAACCAAAATTTTTTTTTGATTGGTATATAAGCATTATAGATTGACAATTCTTGAGAAAGTTATGAGAACCTATGAATATGTCCATTAGAAACAATAACCTCTAGCAATAACTCTTTCGCAATGTCTCCTCAAGAAAGAGACTTACCTTCATCAACCAAAGACTTTTCTTTTGTAAAGAATTTGAACATATGCCTATTATTAAATCATATATTAGGATCTCTCTACAGAAGACAAAAACACATTTCTTACCATTTTTTGAATAAAGACTAAAAACTTCTTTTTTTGATCATGTGTTCTCTTAGGAGGCTTTCATGCTTTAGTTCTTATGATATGTATAGAATTTAAATTGTACAACCTGAATCATTAACTGGAAACCTCAAGCTATAATTAAGTTTTTCTTACTAAGCATCTATCTCTTTATGCATGGAAAAACACATTCTCTAGTTGGTTTGTGGTCTTTTAGTCATTAATGGAAAAAGGGTTATTATACCATAATTTGATATCGTCAAGGTTCACCTTAAACTTAAACCCGTACTTTGTAGCCTCAAAGTCCTTACTCAAAAGTCATTGGCCATTTATCTACAACTATAGGCCATTGTATTACCTTTAACTCAGTGCTAGATTCACTCCTACATTTATCACTAAATCTGTCACCACTTTATGAACCACTAGGTGCAAACATTATCTTTTAAAAATAAAAAAGGCAATGTAAAGATGACAAGCATGCATTGAAGGACAACTCTTTTGACTAAATTGCAAGAAATCTTAGTTATATCTTAAAACAAAAAATAAGGTAAGCCAATGGATATGAAAGACATTTGGTATTTAAAGAAAATGAGTATACAAAAAATATAACTCAATGTATAAGACAACATACAAATTGTTCTGAAAATTTAAGATCTCATTTTTCCACTAAGAGCATGTATTCTAAAAAGATATTTTCACATTAGATATGACTTAAAGAATGCACTTCATGTGAATTAGTTATCTATTCCTAAGGCATTTAGTTCAAATCCATTATTATAAGAATGATGCGAATGTGACTGTATCCTATGATCCTTTTATAATCTCACACTTGATGTAAAGGTGATCATATCATGCAATCCATTTAAAATCCTAAACAACAAGTCTTGCCACTTATGAACCTAAACCCAAGTGGATTACCCAATAAGCTAAGAACCCCATTATTACATAAGATGGAGACATATGTCATCATTTATTGTTAAAATGCTCATAAGCAAGACCTAAATCATACCCTGATTCATCACATCAGACCTATTTTAACGTATAAGAGATAAGACTCATACTCAAAGAATTCAAACAAATGAAAATCACTTAATATCACTACCTAATACAAATAAAATCTTAACATTATTAATAAAATTTAAATTAGATTATAAATAACTCCACTGGTCAATGATTTTTAGTAGTCTTTATATCTATTTTGGGAAGAATAAAGATATTTACCATTGTTTTTCGATAAGTGCCCAAAAGAAAATTATTCCACCTTATGTAATCATATAGGCTTTTCAGTTTAAGTTTAGGGTAATACTATCATATCAAGCTATCTCATACTATTTTCATACACATTGTGGACCACCCCCACTATGTCCAAATCATCACGCCCCAAACACAAATTATTAACTTCAAGTTAGTTTGAGGAGACCATTGATTAGAGTGACACATCCAAACCAATAAAAGTAATTAAGCCTCCAATGTTTAACCAAAAGTCTAAGAAGGCTCCTACATTATCTCTAGTACTAATTCACCCCCTAATGTTTTTAAATGGAATAATTTTCAACTAAAAGAGTTAGTCTACTAGGTTTTTGTTAATTAGATATAATAACTCTATTATTTTAGAACACGTGGCATATCATATAAGCTCATATTCCAACTTCATAGCTCCCTACACTATCTACAAAAATCCATAAAAGCTAAACACTTTGGATTTTTTATCCTTAAAAATTTTGATTCAAGATATTTGGTATTTGGTATTTGGTATTTGATATCACAATATTCAAAATATGGGCATCATTTAGGTTATAAATAAAGATTGATCTATTTTTTATAGGAATGACACCTTGATAATTACTAAAGATGAAACCTTATTGCTCAAAGATAAAAATGGCAATTTGATTTAGTCAAGCAATACTTCAGAGTTGTCTAACAACATAATTGCAATTCTTAAATCAATCGGTAATCTTATTTTGTCAAATGTTTTTTACACAAATAAGTCCTACTAGGAAAGTTTTAGCCACCTAATGAATACATATTTTCCTAACTTAAAAGTTATAGTAAGTCTAGCAATGGGAGAGAACCATATGTTTAGTTCATGGAAGTTTGCAACTAACCCTTCTCTAGGGAACTTCATTATTGTAGTAGCCCTTTCCTACACTTAAGGAATAATTGTTAGATTAAGTCATATCATGTGAGAATATATGAAGAGCATTCCATAGGCATGCATTATATTTGTATACACATAAGAATCATGAATTAGAAACATTGTAAAGATAGTATATGCACTTAATTGACACATTTCAGGATATGAAAGATTTTAAGTGATTATGATGCAAATTTGTGTTGGTAATGTCATCGATCTTATTTGATGATTATAATTAGTGAATTGGGAATTTATAGTTACAATTGAGTAATTGATAAAGTGGTGTGAGCATCTAAATTTAGAAAAAAATGTTAAAGAGCAAGACAAAATGATACATGGACATTTGGGTAAATTAAGCCTATGAAATGGTGACATGTGGCATTGGGAATGAGTGACACGTGGCTTAGCTAATTGGATGAAAATGGAATGATTACATGAGTGAAAAGTGGAACTTAAAATTTATGGCAAATGGCACCTTAGATTTGTGACATGTGGAGCAATAGAATGGTGACATGTGTAGCCTTACAATTGGTGACATGTGTAGCCTTATAAATAGTGACATATGGAGGCTCAAATGAGTTACATGTGGAGCCTAATGTAAGAGACGCATGGGCCAATAGAATAATAACATACGGGCCAAGCATTAGGTGACAATTGAAAGCATGAGAAGAAGCCATATGGCATAGCTCTCAATTTGACAGGTGTCCCACCTCTCCACCACACATTTGTATCCCACAAATTTCACGCTTGAGAGACCATTTTTCTTCATGTTTTTGGTCTTATGTTTTCTCCTTTATTCCCTCACCA
>JANZXR010000003.1:17097022-17109301 GCA_027575705.1 Erythroxylum echinodendron
CTTGTTGTGAGTGAGCACATCGATGATGGTTCACTCACTGAGTTCGCAAACTCATCAAAATTGCAACATTGTTTTTCAGGTTCAGGAGGAATCTAGCTAATCTAGTCGAAGTAACTTCTGTATTCGAGTATGGTTCAATGTCGAGATCAATTGTTCCTGCATACTTGTAATATTTCTGCTTGTTGTGAGTAAGCACATCGATGATGGTTCACTCACTGAGTTCGCAAACTCATCAAAATTGTAACATTGTTTTTCAGGTTCAGGAGGAATCTAGCTAATCTAGTCGACGTAACTTCTACATTCGAATATGGGTCAGTGTCGAGATCAATTGTTCCTGCATACTTGTAATATTTCTGCTTGTTGTGAGTGAGCACATCGATGATGGTTCACTCACTGAGTTCGCAAACTCATCAAAATTGCAACATTGTTTTTCAGGTTCAGGAGGAATCTAGCTAATCTAGTCGAAGTAACTTCTGCATTCGAATATGGGTCAGTGTCGAGATCAATTGTGCCTGCAAATGTCTTAGTTATAATGTATCAAGGGTTATATATCTCAACTGTTGTATATTGTACATATGAATGGGAATGTAATGACATTTAAGACTGTATATGTTTTTGAATAATAATGGAACAATAAGATTATTGGAATGTTGTATGTTATATGAGATGCATTAAAAAGTAAAAATGAACTGATTTAACCGTCTTAACGTGCCATTTTTATAGAGTATATCCCCAAATATCCTTTGGTATGTCGGGTATATGCTCTATGGGAGTGGTATGTTACAGTTATAGGAGTTGATCCTTATAGAGCACCATAAATAGTAGTATGGGAGAATTAAAAAAAAGATGGAATGTTTGTCTTTTGGGGATTTGTTGGATGAATGTTAATGATTTCTACAGATGGTGCCGAGATAATTTAGAGGAAATCAAAATTAAATATTTTATTTTTAAATAATTAATAATTAAATTCTTAAAAACATTGAAATTAATTAATATTGGCACGCTAGTTGATAATTGACATCCAAATTTATTTGATACGACATATATTTCAAAATAATAGGAGTATCATATATAATTGATATAAAAGTGATGGAGAGACTCTAAATTGTTTTATTTTAGAACATTAAAAGGTAAACTTATACTTAAATTGAAACCTGAAACCTGAAACCTTTTTAAGCTTTTGATCAGTTGACCAAATGTTCGAAAGCAAATTAGATACTTTACCTTTATATTTCTCTAGTATTTTATTCCTAAACTTGTTAGTCTGTTTGTAGTGTGTCTTAAACAAGTCTTATTGGCCACAACATAATTAAACTCAGATATCTGTTATTGTGATATTTATAAATTCCTTAGCATTTAGTTCCATCAATTGATTCTTTAATCTTTCATGGTTTTTCAAATTAATATGAGCATGTAGTGAAGACTAACTAAAGTACTTCTAGACAAGTGGCGAATGATAGTCACCCATAAGGCAAAAAAAGGCATATTCAACCTTAAAGTTTACGTCCTCTGACAATTTTAACCCTAAAATTTCAGAGAGTACAAATTAAACACTATCATTTGACAAATGTTAAAGTTCAACCCTAAATTAATAGAGAAACTGATGGCAATGTGACATTGTCAAATTTCTATCAGGTGATCATATATGTATAATATTTTATTGTTGAAGTGGATCCTAAACTGCCATGTGAGTTTGACGTGGCAATGTGGGATTTGTATACTTAAATTATAAATTTTAAACAAATTTAATAATAAAAAGTGGGACCTGTTGAAATAATTTAACCATAGTTTTTGTTAACCTAACAAATTAACTTAATTAATTAACCTATTAACTTAACAAGATAATTTAACCCTAAATTTTGTTAACCTAACAAATTAACTTAACCAATTAACCTATTAAGTTTAGTAACTAAACTAATCAATTAATTAACCTAACCTATTAATAAAAACATAACTCAACTCCCTAACAGAAACATTTATCGTGAAGAAGCTATTAAAAAATTCCAATCTTCACCACTAATACCATCTTTCCTCACCGTCACCAATCGTCCTATGAGATTCGTTATTGGTCACTTACAAAATCGTTGCCATCTTGAAGTTTGCAACATTCGTTTGTCACTAGTCACAATGGAAGTCCTCACCATTTTCAACTTTATAGCATCTTAAATATTGACGTTATTAGGCTTATGTTTAGGACAAAATAACACTTTTAAAAATGATGCCAAACAAAAGATGCCTTTTTTATTGCACTTCCCTTTTTTTTAGTATACATTGACCTATTTCAATGTCCTTTTATTGCTTTCTTTTTACGCTAAATGTACATGTATTTTTTAACCAATTAACTACTAGTTTCATTCGAGTTTTAAATTGAGTTTCAATTAGGTATAATTTTTCCTTTAGCTTTACTTTTTACTAGAATTCCAGTCTTTTTTAGGTAAAATGGTACTACTAGGTGGTATGAAGTGAATTCTAACTTCTGCTAATACTACTTTAGTTCCTTTATCACTTATTTTAAATTTTAAGCTTGAGATAATAGGTTGAGCATCTTCCTAAATTTTATCCCCATTTATCTCAGTGAGATAAGAATGTAATTCTTGAATAATATAACGGGAGCTTAGAGTTTTGTCCTTTACCTCAGTTATAGCATACTCCATTTGAGGTAAGCTTTTGGAGCTTTTGATTTCAACTTCAACTCTTCTTTTCTAGGATTGGCCAATATAAATTCCTAGTAATTAGGTCGCTGAATGTACAAAACATTGACTTTTTTATAAAAGAGTGGACGAGAGTTATATTTGTGTTTATAAGAAATGTGTTTACTTTGGCTTTGAAGAATATAAAAGTAAAACATATTTGATTTTACTGGTCTGATAACAAAAGTTGTGACTTCTTAACTTCACTAAACTCTTTACTTTTAAGAGTTTTCCTTAATCTTCAAGGCTACTTTAAATAAAACACTTTTTTTTAAATGATGATGCCCCAAAAGGTAAAGACTTGGTGATACTGTTGACAAATGAAATTGTTAAAAAAATTAAAATGTTTTAATAATTCATTCGACAAGTAAGTAAATTCTTTTACTAGGGACTAGCCTCTTGTAGCTCTTTGGAGTATTTAAATACTGACAAAGTGCTAATTTTTGTAACATACTATTTAATTTAACCTTATAATTGATCATTCACCAAAGATACTTGTTATTAGGATACCTTAAACTTTTTAATAATATCATAAAAGTACTAAGTTTAGTCTTTTAATGGAGCTAATTTGTAGTAGTTGAGTATTTATTTTTAATTGGTGCAAAGTAGTAATTAACAATTTATTATCACTTTTTGTTCTACTTACTCTTTGTTCTACATGATCAAAATTAGTAAATTAAGGTTTAGATATGGTCTTTTTCCTACTTGCTAGTATTGAAGTCAAATTGATCTTCTTTTAATCTACAAATTGAATTAATATTTAGAATTTATATAAGCCAAACTTGTTGATTGTTTCTTAAGCATTTTTCCTACTCTTTATTTGAATTTATGTTTGAATATCTTTTTGTTCTCGGGTCTCTAATATGGAAAAAATTATTTTTAATTGTTGATTTATAGGTTTTAATGGATCAACAGGAAGTGTAAGGCTTTTTTATGGTGGAACTTTTATGTTAAAGCCTGAATTTAGATATATTGGTAGGGATATTGCTACATTTAAGAATGTTGACATTGACTATGTTAGTAATAGATAAATATATGAGATAGGGATACATTTATGGTATAATCAAATTGATAAGGCATATTATAGAGTACCTAGTTTTTAACTTTAAATAGTCACTGATCATGGTGTAAATATGGAGGAACCAGGTGCATATGGGAATGTGGGAGGACCAGGGTGCACATATGAATAAAAATTTGGAGGAATAGGGTGCACATATGGATGAGAATATGGAGGAACAGGGTTCACATTTTCAATCAGACTTCTATTTATACATTCTAGATGATCATCATCCAGTTGAAATTGAATCAACAGATTTTGGTAGTGTTATTAGTATTGATGAATATCCCGATGGAGAGGAAGCAGTGAAGCTTTGCGTAGACCTAGTTCAAACGTTAGGGATGATCCTATAGATGTGGCACATGGGTGTGGTAGTGTTATTAATACTGATGAATATCTTAGTAGAGAGGAGGCAAGTGAAGCTTTGTGTAGACCCAGTTCAAATGTTATGAATAATGCTACAGATGTGGCATATGAGTGAAGTAGTGTTATCAGTACTGATGAATATCCTAGTGGAGAGGAGGCAGGTGAATCTTTGTGTAGACCTAGTTCAAATGTTAAGGAATCCTACAAATGTGGCATATGAGTGGAGATTGGGAATGGAGTTTGGAACTAAAAAAGAATTTAAATATCTTGTTGTTGATTACACAATGCATACCAAATACAATGTTAGGTTAAGAAGTGTGGGAGTAATTGGATTAGTTTTGTGAGTATTCATGGATGCCTGTAGGTTTTATATGTTGGCTATGATAAGAATGAGAGATGTTTCAAAGTTAACGCTTATAACCCTGATCACAGTTGTTTCGCAACAAAAAAACCAAAACAGGTTTCTACCAAATTCTTGATGAGACACTTCAAAGATAGCCTAATATCTCAACCAAAAAAATGGTCAAAGAATGTAGAGTAAAACTAAATATTTTTGTCAATTCAATCATGTGTAGAAGAGAAAAGAAGAGATTGATGAAAAAGAAATCAACAGATTATGTTAATGAATATGTGAAGCTGTAAAGTGATATACATGAATTAAAGATAAGCATTCCTGGATCAACATTTGGGTTACAATTATCGAGAAATCAAGAGAGATCATTTGAGTTACAATTATCGAGAAATCTTGAGTTACAAATATGATTGCTATAGATAATGATAAATGAAATTTTCATTAACATTAATACTTCCTACTTCACTATGTTATGTTATACATTATATTAATACTTTTTTATATTTTGCTACAATTCAAAAGATTATAAATTTTTTTAATGCCATGAAAAGAGATGGAAGCTTTTAAAACTGATTTTTTGGATTGATGGATGCTTCCTAAAAATAGAATTCTAAAACCAATTGTTAAGCACAGTTGTTAAGGATGGTGATAGAGGAATGTAACCATTAGCCTAGGCAGTTATATAAGGAGAAACATATATTTTTTTAGATTGATGGATGCTTCCTAAAAACAGAATTCTAAGGCCAATTGTTAAGCACAGTTAGTAAGGATGGTGATGGAGGAATGTAACCATTGGCCTAGGCAGTTATATAGGGAGAAACACATATTTATGAACTTGGTTTATGAATTTGTTAACATTTGATTTGGAATTGGATATGTAGAATGTATGTTCATATTAATATACTTACAATTGAAATCATTATTGAAATATTAACTAATATCTTTTTAATTTGACTTAGGGATTGGTCGGGTTTATAGAAGAGACTTTCTTAAATGTAGCTCACCAAATGTGTGCTAGACATATATATCACAATTGGAATAGCAACTAGAAAGGAAAAGACCTAATAAAATAGATTCGGAATTACTCATGGTCAAACTATATTGAAGATTTCAACGAGCTACTGAAGAGGCTTGACAAGACAAGCCCTGGATACTTTAGCGTTACTTGAATATCCTAAAAAGAGGTAGGCAAGATGTTATCAATCCTTTGAAACTAAATGTTCGATAGTTGACAATTATATGAATGAAACTTTTAATGGGTGGGTCCTACCAATAAGGGACAACCAATGATTAGCATGCTTGAGACAATTAGAATAATGGTAATCAAGAGGCATGTTGATAGGAGACATCTTATAGTTGGGTGGAATTCAAATATTGCACAAATTATAATGAAGAAGTTGGAGACGAACAAAAAAGAAGCATTATAGTGGAGAATTGTATAGAATAGAGATGGCGCTTATGAAGTTTCAAAGGGTGATGGGAAGCATACTGTGAGGATTAGTAGACAAAAACATGTAGTTTTTGAGCATAGGACCTACATGGATACCCATGCAAACATGAGATTAGTGCAATCCATCACTTAAAAGAAAGGGTTCAGACATTCATAGATTCATACTATATGAAGGGTTAGTTTATGAGTTTGTATGAACATGTATTATAACCAATTAAAGGTAAAATTTTCTAACCTTCAAATGATACAAAGATGATGCGTCATTTAGCTAAAACAATTATGCCTAATAGCCCAAATTTGCAAGAAGGAAACAATAAAATGAGCTAAAGAAAATAAAAAATCTAAACAAATTGTCTCGGGAAAGATAAGTGCATGAATGTCAAAAATGTGGAAATTCCGGTCACAACTCCATAAAATGCAACAAAAACAACTATAACTTAATATGTTGAGGCTTCTTCATAGGTGTGCACCTTACTTCATTCATATAAATAAAGTTTTATTAACATACAACAACTAATGTTTATTATTATCTTAATTAAATTAGAATAAAGGCAACTTCACATGTATACAATTTTTTAGATTTATATTAATTACTATTGGCTTTAATGACTGAAAAAGTTTTTCATGAAAACTATAGTTAAGCAATGTGAATTTGGTTAATGATAATGTTATACTATGTCAACAAAGCTATATTGTAAGGAACATGTTCTTTATCAATTTAAATTAGTTGAAATAATTTCCAAGTATGTTTGCAATATTTTATCTTCAATTTTCTAGGTTGGTACATTTGGAGATGTTGACCTACGCAGATTCTAGTTATCATTTAAACCAAAGGGTTTACGGTTTAAAGGATGTCCTAATATTACTTCACATCAATCACAAGCTGAAGCAATCAGAAGAAGAACATCATTGACACAATCATCATAACCTAAACTTTCGCATTCAAGTAAAAGTGAGGTAAAAATATATTAGCAGTGCCTTTTAACTTTTTGATATTTTGATATTTGTCCCATTGAATTTTACATATGTGTACTAATGATAATGGTGACCAATGTTTACAATATGTAAACATAATGTAATCTAACTTTTTGATATTTTGATATTTTTCTCATTAGTTTTTAGATGTACGTGCTATTGATAATTGTAAGGCCCCAAAATATACCCTAGATGAAATGTTACATATTTATGACAATACACGTATGATTGGCTTATCCTTTGGAGTTGGAATTCGAAATTAAACAAGTGAGGGAATTCTAAACTTGATAGTATGTATTAATAAAAGTGTTATGAGATTTGAATTGGCATGAATATGTGACAAGATGATGAGAATTGAATGACGGAAAAATGATGGTTACATGCTAATTCTAGTTTAATTACCAAATAGACTTCAGTAGCTCATCTATATCTTGACTTGTAGACATCCAAATGGGATGATTTTAAATTCAGATGAAACTAGATACATTTATCTACAACTTTTATGAAGGAACCCAACTCTTATTCTTCCTCTAAGATTTTTGAATTATGGTTTGAAGTTTAGTTATGGCTGTTGTCCTTATTTTCAAACAGTCAGTGGTTTTCGAGGTATAACTCTTAACCAAATTGCATGAAATCTATGTCATTAGAAAATTAATACATAGGGGAATGAAAGTAAATGATAAGATCATAGGCAAATGTGGGAATTAAAGGAAGAAGAAGAATCAATATGTAATTTTCCTAAAGTCCACCCATGGATCAATAAGATTAAAGCAATCCAATAGAATCGTAACACATGGTCCAATAGAATTATAACACATAGTTCAATAGAATTGTAACACATGGTTCAAATTGGTTATACAAAACTGACCCGAAAATTATCTTATGAAAATAATTGTTTGGAGATTTCGGGCCCTTTATCCTACAATTGTGGGAAATGGCTAAGAAGGTGAAAAATGATATTTTTATACAATTGATGACTGTATAAGTTTAATTGAGTAATAGTTAGTTTAATGATGCATGATTAATTGAGATGATAATGTAAATGATGTATGTTGTACAATGTTGAATTGCTTGGAGTGATCATGAATGAATGAGTTCAGAAGGCTTATATATTATGAATTGAATATAGATGTGTGTGAATTAGGAATTTCTGTGATAATATTGTGATAATTCCAGGCCATCAGTTGTCCAAGGAGTTTGATAGTTAGGATTGTGTTGGAAGTGCTTTCTATTTGTATGGTGATACCTAATTGGTGATGACTTAATACCTCTATTAATGTATTATTGCACATACTTGTAATTGTATGACATGTTAGTTTGTTTGAAAATTAGTGATTATGTCAAGTTGAAAAAATGGAATAAAGTGGTATGTGTTGCAATATGTTGCTCTTATGAAAATTTTGAATTGAATCCATTTTGTTTTAAAACTGTTAAGTCCTAGTCGTGGGTAAATAGGCATGTCTAGAAGGGTCTACAGCTGCTCCTGTGACACTTTGGTGTCTCTTGTTACTGACACTTCGGTGTCTCCTGCTATTGAGACATAAGTCTCTTCTGTTCTATGACACCAATCACGGTATCTCCTGTATTATTCATGTTACCCACTTCTGTATAAAGGATTAACAGACTAACTTCTTTTGTATTCTATTATATGCTCAGTTCTGATATAAATAAGCTTTGATCTGAAACATCTAAGCTCTATTCTAAAATATGAAAATTTTGTTTTGTTATAGACAAGTTTTATTCCGATATTATAATATTCAATTTTGAAATTGGTGAGTTTCGCACTGAAGTAAATGGTGACCTATTCTAATATGTTCTATTTTGTTTTAAGATTCATGATATTTTGGTTCGGTTTAGAAATGGATAAGTAAACACTACTTATAATCTGAAGTGATTTTGAATATGTGAATGTTTGGATGACTGTTTGAAACAGTTGTCAACTTATATTATGTTTAGTTTATTCCTAGTAAGCTTTATGCTTATCACGGTGGTTTTGCCCCTTGTAGGTTTAGATAAGAGGGTTTGAAAACTGAGACAATAACAACCACAGTGGCCAAAGAAGATTGTGTTTGTTCTAGAAATGTTCAGTTTGTTTTGAGTTGTTCTTCAATGTCATGAGATATGTTGTATTTTGCTTTTTGTTTAATGGTTTGTAAAAACCTTAATATAGTTTGGATTTGGATTAAATGCTTGTACGTAATAAGTTACATGTGTGTTATGTTCTACATATGACCCAACCAATGATGAAAATGAAATTTATGCTTCTTAAGTTTCTAGAAATCTTTTAGTATGTATTGGATTACTTTGGTTCTATTTTATGTAACATCTGCATATTCTCCCAGGGGGTATGTGGGTGTTACAATAATGGTGACAAATGTTTATGTTATATAAACAAAATGTAAATATTGGTTTTTTTTTGCTTGATTAATATTAGTTGATTAATCATGAGAACCTAATTCAGTGTCATGCATACAATTTTCCTCAATCTATATAGATTGAATTATTCAGTGTCTGTTGGTTTTATGTAGTAGTGTTCTTTTTGCTTGCTTAAACACTACTTCATATATGAATTAAATTTAGTTGTACAATATGTAGTTATACTTACATTAAATAATTCATATATAAATATAATTCAAAAAACAATTTTTTATAACATAATTTAAATTAATATCAACCATTACATGGTTGAAATTCAATATAATATCCTCATAACATATGTCCAAATAAAAAGTACTAGAACCATATGAAATCTTATTACAATGTTCATTAACATAAACTTCAATTCTTTTTCTCTTTTCTTAATAAATTTATTTCCCCCTTTGTAAGTTTCATTTGTTCTTCAACTTTCTTAGATGTGCTTGTTTCAACCTCCTTTTTTAACATTTTTAATTCTTTCCTTAATTTTGAATCACTTCAAAAACTCTCTCAGTAAATTTTTCATTGTAACATTTGAAAAGGTTGTAGCTCCCAACCTAAAATATTTGATTTCATTAACTAAACCTTAAACATAAGTTTTTAGGCCAAAAGGGCTAATTAGTAATTAGCCCCTAATTGTTAGGCCCGGGTCTTAGAACCTAATTCATGGCCTCATTACGAGAGGACTGGTTGAAGATCAAGTGAGAAAAGAAGTTAAAAAGAAAATAAAATAAAAAAAGAAGTCAAAAAAATTCACAGATTATGAATAAGAAAATATCACCTAATAAATAAAAATCACGGTCATGACTAAGAGGGGTCAAAGCTGTGATTATTAAAAAATTTAAGATCACGTGTAACATCCAGTTTCCATATAACGGGTTGAATCATGAAAATTGGTATAAGAGAGATCAATCGGAGAAATTAGGAAAACACATCTCATGCTCAAGCATTTGTGAACAGTGATTTTTGCACATGAAAAATATCTGTACATGCATTCATGACATTTTTCCGGTATAATTGAGAATAAATGGAAATTTTGAAAAATAGGTTTTGAGTGAGTAAAAATTGTGTTGGAGAGGGTCATTGGAGTTTTCAGATTTTTATAGAATTGTAGAAATTTTCGGGAATTTTTTGGAGTCAATTTTGGACCCGAAAAATTGTCAAGAGACAGAATAGAGGTTTACCGGTAGTGAAAATAATTGTCCAATGGCACTGGAAACTTAGTCATGTAAAATTAAGAATTTTTGAATTGAGCCATTGGAATTTTGGAAAGAAATTGGGATTGAATTGGGAAGAAAACTAAGAGAGCCAATGAGAGTGTGACATGTGGCAAGTGACACATGTCACTTGCCTACATGACCTACTAATGTATTTTCATTAATAAAAACTCACTTGTCATTTGGTCTTTCACGACTCTTTCTAGTGACTTCTTCTTTGCTTCTTTTTATTAAAGTGTTGAATGTGTTCTTTGAAGGAGAATCTCTTCTCATCCGAAGTTGCTTGCTCCTTGTTCTTCTTTGAGTTTTGCTCACCTTCTTCCACTTTTCTTACACCATACTTGCTCTTCTTTGGCTCCTTTAAAAGCCTAACCTAAACCTTGCACCCTTAAGTGATGAAGATGTCGTGCATGGTTGAAAGGAAGTGAAATCTTTGTGAAGTTTGAGAGCTTGAAGAAGTAAGAGTTTAATAGGTAAGATTATGTTTTATCTTAATTGCATGCATAATTGTGACATCTTGTGCATCAATTGCATGAAGTTGTACTTTGACTATATGGTTATGTTGATTCTTTGATTAATTGATGATTGGTAAATGATGAATTAGAAGATGGATGAAGGATGTGTTAGTAGTGAATGAAAGATATGGTATGTAGTTTAGGTGAATTAGGATGCTTTATATGGATTGGAATTAAAGGATGATTGAGTATGTGTGTGCTGGGATTTTGTGACCTAATGGTTGATAGGTTGTAAGATGGTTTCTAGTGAATTTATGAAGTGAATTAAGTGTTTGTTGGTGTAGAAATGGTATGGAAGATGTAGAATGAGAGTTAGAATCAAATCTGGAAATTTTGTTTGTATGTGTCTTCAGTGTTTCTGCCATAACTTTTTACGTGGATGTGCAATTGAGATGATTTTTAGCTTAAATGAAACTTAAAGAGTGTAGCTATAATTCTTGTGAAGGAAGTGAAGTCTAATTCTGACCTTAAGAGTTCTTAATTTGGACATGAATGTGAGCATATGTGTAGGTATGAACAGTGTAATTTAGTGACACTAAGGTTGATCTTTCCATTGCTATAAAGCATGGAATTTTTGAGTAACAGAATAGGAAGTGATAATGTTTAAAAGTTGTATTATTGTTTTGGGGTGTGATTGATAGGATAGACCTCTTTGCAGTGAATTTTGACCCCTATAGAGGTGAAATTTGGTTGTGAGTCCTTAATGAAAATTGTAGTTATTTTCGTTAGCTCTCCGTTGATACCAAGTTTGTGAATTTTGGAGGTCTGTGTGAGAAGTTATGTATTTTTGAAATGTATATGGTTCGGATGAGGGATAATAATGAAAGAAAGAGGAGAGTTGCGATCGTACCACGGTACGATCGCAAAAAAGCAAAGGGGGTCGCGATCACGACTCGTCGCGATCGTGACATTAATGAATAAAACGCGATTTTCGCGATCGTACCGCGGTACGATGGCTACTCAGTTGCATTCCTCGCGATCGCGAGCATGCGCATTCCGCGCGCGCCTCGCGACCGCAAGGCAGGTCGCAACAGTGAGTAATTCAGTGGCAGTTTTGTAAATTTTGTGACATCCGAACTCTCCGACATTCAATTGCTCATAACTTGGCCATCCGACCTCCAATTAACCTGATTCTCAAAGTGTCGGATTCCTAAGTCCTTTATCCACCTCTCCATGGGACTTAGTGAATTTATTTTGATTAATTTGGAAATTTGGGAGTGAGTTAAAGTGAGTGGTATTTTT
>JANZXR010000003.1:17109401-17140143 GCA_027575705.1 Erythroxylum echinodendron
CTCACTGAGTTCGCAAAACTCACCCAAAATTTGCAATTATTTTTCAGGACTCAGAAGAATACCCCGTTAGGCAACGGTAGTATATCTGTTGCATATGAGAGAAAGAAGTCGGGATCAGTTCGCATCTGCATTGTGTCTTTTTATTTTTTCACTGAATTGTATTTTCCGCAAAATTGTGTATCATTAGTAGTTGAATATTACAGTTTGTAATAATTTTGAAAAACTGAATTGATTGTATAATGTAGTTTTGAAATGGGTCCAAGTGGCTAATAAAAGTTCTGATGATTTCATTGTGTTGTTTCAAATAATTATAAAACAAAGTGAGACATTTTGGTTATTGATATTTTCTGTAATTTATGTTTGTGTTTATGGATAAATAAAAAATATACCGACTGTTTGATTGTTTAGTGATGTGGCACACCACTCTCGCGGGACACGAACTCGGATATCACCGTCGATATCGGGTTCAGGTCCAGCGGGAGTGGGGTGTTACATCACGGTTGTGACTAAAAGGAGTCATGGCCGTGTAAGGGAAGTCACGGCCATGCTTCTCAATGGAATAGAGTTTGTGCACGATCGTGCACTCCTGAAACAAAAGGGGCAGTGCACGATCGTCCTTGTTAAACGATCGTGCACTCCTAAAATGCACACCAAATTGTAACAATCATTTTTCTCCATTCTGATGTCCAAAAATTACAAACTAGATATTTTTAGAAAGCTAAGAGAATAAGCTACAACTGTTATGAAGACAGCTTCATCTAATTTTGCCTAGATCAATACAGTTTATTCATAGAAGTCCAGACATAATTTTCTGTCCCATTTTTCCTCTACTACCTGTTATACATTTTTTTACAAAACCAAAAGACTCGAATCCAATAAACACTTTACGTACTCATAAAACTCCTAACATATCAAACTCCTAACATAACAATCTACTTAAGAGAAATCTATCCAAAAGCCATCAAAACAACTCACAAATTTATTCCCAACCAAAGTTAACAACTTAATAGAGTAGAAAATTTGAACATGGACAAAGGAAACTTCATCAACTCTTTCATTTATTTCTCAATCAAACCAGAGTTTGTACATAACTTTAATTACATAACAAGGATCAAAAACAGTAGCATAATCTAAAAATACAACATGAATGCACATGCTTTATATGCTTGCAAAGCTACCAAATATGATCGAGCTAACTTAGTTACAAAAATAGATTTTTTAGAGTTTGCTGAAGTTTGAAAGATTCAATGATCTGCTTTTTCTGAATATGAGGAGTGGAAAATAATAGGATGAGCTATGAAGCTTAAGGGCTAATATGTTTATAGTCATTGGTGACGAAACACACATACAACCAAGCATATACATATATTTATATCACACTTTAATCTAACAATCAGATTATCCGCAGTTCAAGCTCATAGACAAACATGTTATCACATAAATCAGATTATGTATTTTTCAACCTTCAAATTATAACATTCAATCTTATATCATGTTCAACTAATCAAAGTGAAATACATACATAAAATGGATTGAGAAAATCCCATAAAACGAAATGGAGAAACTAAAGTTTACATTATGAACAAAATGAGTCTATTTCTCAGAGCTCATGTGCCAGAAGCAGGTAGCCGAGAGAAGGCTTTAAGTCAACGTGCACATAACGAGAGAAATGGTATCTCTTTTGCCCACACACACACAAGAAAATTCCGATGCTCACACATTTCATTACATATTCATTTTTTTCATGCTTCTTAGACTTTTTGGTTTTTCATCAATACAAATTACCATAAAATCTTTCAAGCATAACAAGATAACAAACCACAATGCATTTTTCCCATATTCACAATGATTCAAAGACAAGCATTTAAGCACACAAACATGTAAGAAATCAGCCTATCATCACAATAACCATATACTTATTACCTACCTAATTAATAATGAGTCCAACTTAAGCTCGCCTTTACTCTTGCTTTTGGCTTTGATTTTTTTGATTTCCTTCAAACAAACAAACTTTTATTCAAACTAATATACAAATAGAAAATCCATAGAACTTTAATAATCAACGTTGAGCTTGGACTTAAACTACTCTTAGTGTAACTAAGCTAAAGTAACTAATATCTAGTTGAAAATCTATGAAAATCAAAAATAGGTTTCTTCTCTCCTTTCTCCCTTCATTTTCAACACATAAAACTCATTCTCACTAGTTTCTTCTTCTACCAAAGCAAGAAGGAAAGATAGAGAATACCAAAAAAAACTCAGCTGAACCTTTTCCTTCTTCTTCTTTCTCCTTTTTCTTTTTTTCCTTCTTCTTTCTATGCTTTGGTTTCTCCTTCTCTTCTAGGTCCTTCTATGACTTTCTCTCTTTCTTTCTTACCTTACACGACTCTCTTTATCTTCTTTTCTTATTAATTTAAGACAAATTTTAATCTTCCAAGCTTAACTTTCTATATTTAATCTAATGCCTTTTAACTCCTTAACTTAATTCTAACATTTCCATTAATACATGCAAACATATAATTTAATAAAAAATTTTCTAGGCAAAGTGAGGGAAGTCACGGTTGTGACTTCTCAAGTCACAACCGTGCAAACTAGGAGAAGTCATGGTTATGACTTCTCAAGTCACAACCGTGCGGGGTCCAACACTGACATTTGCACAGATGCATAAAATATTCCTTAACGTTTCACTGTGTTCAAATTGAACTCGAACGTTTATAAAACATTCAAAATAAACCTTAACATTTAGAAAATGTTCAGATTGAACCCTGAGCACTGATGTAGTTAGGGTATCATCAGTTATTTATTGACGTGACACAAAATTTTAATAAGGTGGATTTTTTTAAAAACTGGGACCCACCATAAATTGACATGGACTTTGTTTAATGGAGGTGGGTCCTATATGTAGCTTTATCGTTGCGCTTTTTCAATATTTTATGTGTTTAAATGAGGTGGGTCTTAGAGATACAAAATGGTCATGTGTGTTATGATGAAGTTCGATTGTTCAAGCAAAACATACTAAATATATCACCACTCAACTGAGGTTGGATATCAGTGCCAATATTAAGAAGGAAAGAGGAGAATTTGAAGCTTTTGAAGAATAAGAATTTGAGGAATTCAAGAAAGTTAAAAGAGAGTTGTTCTGTAACATGCTATATCTTCTTACAATTGACAATCTAGAAATAGAGAGAGAAGCTTGAAGGAAAGGACCTAAATGATTTTATTCCTAGGATTGCCAGTGGTTCCCTTGTGATCGTTACTACCAGACTAACTAAAGTGATGAAGTTTGACCTAATGCACTTGCCAACATTGCCTTTGTCTAATGCAATGATTTTAATGTGAGGAATAAAGAAAAGGAGTGTGCAAGCCAGGAGCTAGAGTTTCTTTATAAGCTTGATGAGAAATCAGGAAGGTTGAGTTTTGGTTTGTGAGTTGTATGGTCACTTCTTTATGAGCTTACAACTATTTCGTCCTCATTATTTGAAGTTGTGAATCAAGTTTCACCAATTTAGAATGCTCTGCCTTCTCATATATAAGTGCAACAGACACCACTGTAACACTAATTCCTTTTTGATGATGCTTCTATGCTTTCGTCTAATTGCATTGCAGCAAAAGAATGAGACAAAGAATCTTCTCATCTTGAGAATGCTTTTAGTTGGCACTTAGTTTGCTCACAGCACCAATTTCAACGATGCTACCAATAACAACAGTTAAGAACATGCTTTTCGTTGGAAATAGATTTCAAAACTGGAGCAAATTCTTGAGTGTTGCCTTTGCCTACAGCTCTAGTTATGTACTAACATCACAAAGTGAAGAAGATTTGACCCTATTCCTTTTCAAACTAGGATTTAGCATGAAGAGAAAACATGTAGGCTGGGTGTTGGATTTAGTTCCACATATATCTTAAGCTTCTGTAAGAAGGAAAGAAGGTTTGTTAGCTACCAAGGGTGCAGTTGACGCAGTGAGACAAATTGGTAATTCAATGGTAAGCTCAGACCATTAATAGGCGTCATCATTTCTTATCTTTGGTTTCAAGTCTGAAGCCCCACTTTTTTATAAAGAAAATAACTCTCCCTTCGGTACACACCATTATTAGTCAACTTTGACAATATGAACAAAGCTAAAAGTATTTATAGGTGTTGGAAAAAATGAAGGAGAATTGTTTTGGTTGACTACACGAACATATGTTAGTGTTAACGTTGGATGGTGCTCCAACGTAAATGACGAAGTGTATGGAAATATATTAATATTATCACATTGTTTCATATAGTTGGAATTAATTTGCTGGAGCATTGTTATATTTGATGATGGAAGCCTGTGTAAGACTTTCAATGCATTGGTTAAAAATAGAGTTCTAGCAACTAAATATAGAGAGGAATGAGCAGGACCATTGTCTATCATAATTTTTTCAGCCAAGATCCCCAACTCTTCTTCTATTATTTACGATTGCTTACACATATCTCATCTTTGGCTGCAATTCTCTCTAATAGAAACTTAAAATTTTGCATAAAATTTAGCCTTAGCCTTTGCTAACATTAGGAGTAAATATAAACTTTGTCAGATATCTCACAGCTAAACTCATAAAGCCCTCAAACTACCATTTTTTATTATTTTTTCATGTAAATTTTCAACCTAAAGTGACTCGTAAGTAAGTTGTTTATAAGAAAAGAGTAAGTTCCACAGTACAATCAATGCGACATTCATACAACTTACCCATCCTTGCTTAAGCATACCCAGACACTACGAATAGCTTCGAGAGTAGTAAAATGCTTCATAATTTAGATGAACAGTCGAGGACAATGCAGCCATAATAGGATTTCGCTGCAAAATAGCTGGACCTTCTGAACTACAAACCCATGTAAGAAGAGTTAAGTTAAAGAGCTTGGGAGGAAAGTTGGGATTGCACACTATATACGACTTATTGAGATAGGTTTGTCCTTGAGACTGATACCAAGATAAAGGATGTAAATGATTTACAGTATAAGTAGGAGCTGTTGAAATCCATCATTGCTCATTATAACGTTACTGCTCATTATATTTTCACCTCTGGGGAAATCATTGATGATGATCACTTCTTTTATAGGGGGCAGATGAATTTTAAAGATGTTTCCCAGGATATCTAGATGATGCATTAAGTTCATATTACACAGCGATTAACTAGATGTGGGACCCACGCTTCTAGTTAAATGCATAAAATGTTTAACAAGCGCAGCATTAAAGTTGCAAGTGGGGTCACCTAGGCGGGTCCCATAATTAGAAACATTTTAAAAAATCCACTTTATTAAAATTTTGTGTCATGTTAGCAAATAACTGACAGTACCCTTACCCCATCATTACTTAGGGTTCAATTTAAACATTTCTTAATGTTAAGGTTTATTTTAAACGTTTTATAAATGATCGAGTTCAATTTAAACATAGTGAAACATTAGGAACTAGTTTGTACATTCGAGTGAAACATTAGGAACTAGTTTGTACATTCGTGCAAACGTCAGGGGCTAATTAGCTCTTCTGGCCTAAGTTTTTATCAAATAACAATAAATTCTCATGAGATAATTGAGGCATCCATAAAATCTCCATAAAATCTCCAAATAGGATTATGATCATTCTATGAAGTCCTTAATGGAGCCTTTAACCCACAATAGCAAACCACATTTCCTAAATTTAAACTTGCTATTGTATTAGTTGATGATGATAATTCCATCTGCATACTAAAGACATTCACAATATAAATTCTCTTATGAAGAAAATATTAATGTCAAATATAAAATAATCTTTGTTAGGCGATGAATATAAATCCTAATTTATCCAAGATAAGATAAATATAAATCCTAAGTTTACCAATTAGGTTAATATTAATCCTAACTTTTCCAAATAGCATTAGGCAAGTCCCTTCAATAGCATGCCCACCATTGAAGGTTACTGGAAACACTTGTCAACTTCAATTAGTTATTTAAGTTTTGATGTGTTGATATTAATTGACAATCATTTAGGCATATATAAAGGGTCACGTATGCTTGTTAATTACACCTGTAAAAAATAGAAAAGGATATATAAAAAAAACTATGTCATGCAAAAGATCCTTTAGAAATTTGATGAGAAAAGAAGAAAAAGACAATACTTTTAGCATGTAACATAACTCAGGTTGAAACTAATATAAAGTGGATTTGATCCGGGATTCTACAAATTGTGCTCGTTCATAAAAAATCAAAATAAGATCATATTAACCATTATAAAAATGCAATGAAACCCATCACAGAATGGTTATGTTAATGATAATAATGCTTGGAATTCAAAATCTTACATCAGCTTCCAATTCCAATATATGATAGTCCAACCTACGAATATGTTGGATCAAAAAATGGCCCTAACCTTGAAAATTGTGGGAAAGAAGCCCCCACAAGGTCATTAGCTGAACTTAGAAAAAAAACTCGAGTGGTAATAAACTATAAGTGTCATATGATAGAAAATTTGAGAATGGTTCATATCCAGAGCTCATGTGTAAAGCTTCTTAGTTCAATAGATCATTATCATGCTCTTCATAAGCCAATCTAATATTCATTATGGTCTAAATCATAAGGGTTTGTGTGTTTCATGTTCATCACATCAACTAGACCAAGAATTATGTAAGACAAGTATCCAAACTGTAAAAGTTTAGCTCACGATTAGTCAAAAGAAACTGAATTCTTAAAAACTGCAGCAAGTAATTTGAATTGGGAGCTGGTAATAATAGTTGAGAATGAAGCATATATGACTTAAAAATCTCACATCAATCAGTAGTCATTGTAATAAATAGTTACCTCATAAAAGATGATAAGAGAAATTGAAAGTACATGAACTGAATGAATCTTTATGTCACACAACTTTTGTCGCAACTCACTCTCCCGAGCAACTCAACACCAGCTTACATAATATTCCTCCATTTCATGACATCCCTTTTGAAAAAACTGATAAATGAACAAAGTCTAACAAAAAAGAATCAAAATAATTTGCATTATTATAGATTGTGACGGCAGTGATAGGCGGTGATGAAGAAGGGAGACTAACCAGTAATAAAGTGGTAGGAATGGGAATGGAATCTTTATTCCCTAATTTTCTATTGTTTGGTTACTTGTAATAGATAAAATAAAACTTAAATTAATCCTAAACAATCATTAACTTTTTTTCCCAAAGAAGTATAGGGATAAGTTGGGAACAAAAATTAGATAAAATATATTATTAGAATATTATCAATTTATTATCAAAATATTATCAAGATATGGATTTTTATCATAATATTATAATCAAAATCACATATTATGATCTTTTATATTAATTTTTAACAATTATTTTATTTTCTTTCTTTCAAAATTATTTAAAAATTAATAATTTTATGTCATTAAATTTTTATTAGTTATTTATAAAATATAAAATATTTTAATTAATTATATACAAATAAAATATATAATATAATAAATAATTTCATTCATAATCCGATTCTCACTTTCTATTTCTAATAATTTTTTCATGAATGATCACCTAACAAGTCCAACAGATTAAATATACCCTTTTTGCCATTATCCTAACCTTTTAAGGACAAAAAGCTTCCTCCAATACGTTGAATCCAGCTCATCAACGCTTAGTTTGTCAAACAAACATACAAGGGCATAGTTCAGGAAAGTAACAGCACCACAAAGCATAGGTTTGTTACATGACATGAAACATTGAGTAAGCAGAGCACATCCAGAAGCAACAAAGCAAATTGACAGTGATCAATTTCTGAAATTTAATTAAGTTCAGCTTTCTTCAGCCTACATGTTCTTTTCCTTTTTATTTTTTTGGTTTGTTTGTCTTGTAATGTACACTTGAGCTTTGATGCAACTTGCGTCTACGCCACGTCCTACGCCCACCTAGCTCCCTCCTACAAGCTACAACCCTTTGTTAACATTCACAAAACCTCCAAATAAAGGAAAAATTAAAGAAAATAATTACATCAACAAAAAACAAGAAGTTGAAAATTTAATGTTACAAAGCTCCAATCATTCTTTGTTTCTTGCTCCACTCTAGTGACAGCAGCTCCATTTCCCTATTTCTTTTTCCATTACACCCGCCACCGCTGTTAGTATTACTCCCGTCTGCTACATTAAAAATGTTGACCCCAAACAATCTAACCATCTGAACTGGCTGGCCCGGGCGGCAAATCTTGTTCGACCCGTTTCTACTCTCCCAATCAATATAAAGCTGCTTGACGGGACCCCTCGATTTCTGAAAACTAACAATGTCACCGGCCGTCAGGTTCTTTTCCTTAACGAATCGGCTCCACCCTTTCGTCAGCACGTAACTCTGACTACTAGTCCAATACGAGTACCGAAACCTCCATACCTTCCCTGTGACTTCCTCGAAATTCAACAACAAACCCTTTGTACTATTGCTGTTTCCACTCTGCAAAGGAAAATGTTTCTCTGCGTGTTGCTTTGGAATCACCAAACGGTTCAATTTACCCACATCGCTCGGAGTCACCGCTTTTTCAAACAACTGCTCGAGTTCTTTGAAATCCCGGTCCGAACTGGAAAACACCCCATTGTTATGACCTCTTCGGGCTCTCTGAGATTTTCCGTTGTAGTTTCGCTTGCTCTGTTCAAGCTCATCGTTGTATGTGTGCTTTCTTAACATGTCCACGATTTCTGCTTTGGAATGAGAGCTCAAGAACGCGGCTTCGATGTCGTCATCGTGATCGGAATTGGTGGTTTGCTTGAAGTTGGTCACAGCATCACGGCCGCGGAACCTCTGTGCGGCGATATCGTAGGCTCTCGCGGCTTCATCTTCTTCGTTGAATGTTCCGAGCCAGACACGTTGGTGTTTCTCGTAAATCTGAGCACCCCATCGACCGTTGGGCTGAGAAACAACTCCTTTGTATTTGGACGATGGAAGCTTTCGTGATTCAGCTTCGACGCCGGACTCGGAGTCGAGAATCACACTTGTTCTGCTTCCGAGGCAGCAGAGTGATTCGGGCGACTTTGTCAGAGGCAATAAGAAGTTAGACGGAGAAATGGAGTCACTTGTTGTACTCTCATCTGTACAGCTTCCCTCCATTTTGGGTAAGTTAATTTTGTTTTCTTAGCTTAAAGTGGTCGTAGTAGTAGTACAGAGAAGAGAAAAAAAAAAAAAAAGAGCGAGAGGTAAGGTGGCTTCTTGTTTTTAACTAAGAGCAAAGCCAGGGGGGATGCATAGCGTTGTCTAAGGAGATTTGAGGTGTATATATATATATATATATTATATAAAGAGGGGCTTGACGTTGGCGAAGCTTTGGTATATAATTTAGTGTCTGTTTGGTTGAGCTTATATTAATAGAGCTTTTATCAATAGAGTTTTTATGAAAAGGAGTTTTTTAAAAAGTCAGTTGACTGTTTGACTGTCAATTAAAAAATAGCTTTTTAAAAAGAACTTCATACACTGTTTGGTAATATAAAAATAAAAAGTATTTTTATTAATTTAAATATATTTTATTTTATAATAAAATTATTTAAAATATAAATATTATTTAAAATATAGTAAAAATATACAAAAGAAAATATATTAATTATTATATAATTTTAAACCATATGAAACATAAATGAAAATATATTTAACCAAATTTTTTGTATAGATTATAACATAAATAAAACTAATTTCAAAAATAAATATTAAAATATATAAAAAATTCAAATAATATTATATAAATCTCAAAATAAACGTAAAAATGTATTTATGGATATTATGAGAATTATGTGTAAAGTATAAGGATAAAAGGGACTAAAAAATAGGCTCATTAATTGATATAAAAAATCTACTTAAAAAAGTGTTTTTTTAAAAAGTTCTAAATTTGAACTTTTGAAAAAGATGTATTTTAACTTTTAAAAAAGCTATTTTTACTCTAAAAATATTTTTGAAATTTACAACCAAATACTCATTTTTTTCTTAAAATAATTTTTAAAATAAAAAAAGTAAATTTTTACTTATTAAAAACTGAACCAAACGCACTCTTGGTTCAATTGGATTCATGGTTATTTGGCCTTTGTTCGTTTTTTTATAGCCGTAGTAGTGAATGTACTGGGATTTGCATTAGGGAGGATTAGGATCAGGGAGACCTGGGGACGTGGTTATCGTGGGTCAACGCGAGAAGGATGGTAGTAAGTAACTGGGTATGGGAAGATTGATTGACTCAGGAACAAGTATAGTATCTATATGTTGTGGGCTGTGTATGGTAAGGTGGGACCCACGGAACAATTTGATGGGATTCACATGACTGTGGACCTGGTTTCAGTTCCCGTTCATTTTATCACCTGACCATGACATGGGATGGGGGTAGTGGGGCCATCGTGATAGATGAATGGATGGAAGGAGCAACTGTGTCTTGATATGATTGGTCCCCCGCCTCTCTACCTCGGTTTGTCTTATTGGCCAGGTTCACCTTAGTTTCTTTCAAAGTTTCAAATCCCAATGTAAACCTTCCCTCACCTTAAAACTCATCCAGCCAACACTTTCTGACATTTTCTGCCAGCTAGCTACTCTCTTTGTTTGCATGCACTCGACCACACCCGTTGTATCAAAATCCTACGGTTATTGATTTGAATTTATCTACTAGCGAAAGTGGGGACCTTATTCTTTTAATTCGCCATAATAGAATCTAGGTGGCATTTGTATAGTGACGGAGAGAAGATAAGCAAGTGGCATGGCAAGTTATACAACATGAGGATATTTTGTACGGATGAGTCCTGTGTCGTGGGTCCAGATAGTAATTTCAGTGCAAGTTGATAAAACTAACTAGAAGAGACGGTGGGCGAATGGTCTTCAGCGGTGGTTGTGGTTTTTCACGTGGGTCCTATTATTGTAGATTAAAACCACTGATGAAAATGACCAATTTGCATAATAAATGTTCGAGTTCGTCGTTTCAATCCAGTAGATGTACGGTATTCTTTGTTTTTCATGACACGGAAAAGCTGAATTCCTCTTATACATCGCCACCTCCTCCGCTCCGCTGTCCAAACAAGCTGGGATTTGTTTGTCGTACTTGTATGTAGGCAGAAAGAGAATTATTATTCGTGATCAACTCCAAGTCTATCCTCTGCAATTAAGATTTCGATTCGAGTTGAAATCCACCATGCAATGCACTGACGACCCAGTCTCAGACTAAGCACTTATTATACAGTGGAAGGATAGTAAGGAATCACCAAATTATCCTCAAATTAGTGAAAGCATCAACACATATAAAGGGAATATTTAAATGAACGGTATTTGTATAATCACAAACTTTCTCTTGTTTTTGTTGTCATGAATAATAAATAATGTGGGCAATGCGTTTGATTAATTAAGGTTAAATCTTATACTCTTAGTAAAAGTTTTATGAAGGAGAAAACTTTGAACATATTCTACCGATGAACCACCAACTCAGGACCAGACGTTGATCCCTGCCTACAATTACTAACTTCATGGTCTTTGTTAGTTAGTACTTAGATCCCATTAAAACTAAAATTTAAAATATCTTTTAGTCAAACTCACTAAGAAATTATCTTTAAGGCAATTATTTTTTCAAGAACATTTAAATTATACGCATAACACACAAATCGAATTACTCATTATAAATATTGTTTAGTTAAAATGCATATTTCTTTTATATTTAATTTTACATATACAAGGAAACTGGCGCTAATGAATTTGTTAACGGATCTTATATGATATACAATAGGCCATTGACGTAATACGCATTCGGCTTTCTTTACTTTTTCTTTTTTATTGTTATTTTAATTTCCACGTTTCGAGCTCTCTATTATAACAGTCCAAAAACAAATCAAGTCTGACTTTGTCTACTGACGTGGAGATATTCTTAACGTCAACACTGACATGTTTAGCCACATAAATCAAATTAAATAATGCACCACTCTATCGTGACAACGAATACATGCATGCATCACTTGTCAAAAACTTTGGTATTATCCGTTTTAAATATCTCAGAGATTATATTATATTCTTATCTTACTATCATTTTTTTAATCCCACAAAGCTACTAGCTAAGTGGTCCAAACTCTCCCTTGATCATAAATTAATATTCTGAAAAAGTACTACAAGAAAATAAGACATTACCGACAGAATATTACTGGCAGAACATAATTAGAGGCAAAAATTGACTTTCCGTCGATAATATTGGCAAGTTTACCGTCTAACTAAAAATTCGTCTGTAAACGTAGAAGGAAAATATCCCCGCGAGTTTTCCGTCGTATAATAGCGACGGAACACGAAATTCCATCCCAAAATTACGCGGTAACAAATGGCGGGAAAAATTTGCAACTTGAATATCGACGGTATCAGTTTTCCATCGGTAAACTATCGACAAAAATTCTTTTCCGTCAGTAAGTGTCAAAATGATCATTAAATAAAACGACGTCGTTTGGTTTTAAGATAAACGACATTAGCAATGTTGGCAGATTTACCGACGGACTAAAAATTCGTCGGTAAATGTGGAGGGGAATTATCACAACGAGTTTTCCGACATATAATAGCGACGGAACATGAAAATTCGTCGCAACATTACGCGATATCAGTGTTCCGTCAGTAAATTACTGACGGATACTCTTTTCTATCGGTAAGTTCCGGTGGCAAGTGTCGAAATGATTATTAAATAATATAACGTCGTTTGATTTTAAGCCAAATGATATCGTTTTGTCACTAATTTTTACGACCCCGACTACCCCCCCTCTCCCTCTCCTCTGCGTTTTTTTCTCTCGTCTCCACCTTACGCCGTCGGTCCTCTAGGTTTTGTGATTCCACCTGCAATTTTTTCTTCGTTTTTGGTCCATCGTGCGTCATTTTCAAGTAACGTGTGTATTGAGTTTATTTTGTGTCGAAAAAATGAAGGTGTCTTAGATGGTTATATGTATATCATCGATGGTGGATGAGTTTTGTTATAATTGATGGTTTATGCATTTTTTAGTTGAATTGTTGGTTTATTTGTTGTAAATGTGTTGTTGTTGGTAAATAATGAACAAATTCAGTTGTTTTGTTATTAGTTAGAGATAATTCGAGTTGCCTATAACTTGTTTGATGAAATGCCTCATAGAGTAGCTCTTAGGTCAACATTCTCATAAAAAGCATTTCTATATGTAGTCTTACAGATGGGCAAAATTCCAGATCATAATGACATGCATGAGCGTAGCCTTTTCGAAGAACATACGATATAATCATTTGAACTCTGTAGTTAATTTTGAGTTCTTCTCCAAGGCCATTTGAATACAGTTTTGCAAGTTTCGTTCTTTTTATCCTCTTTCCTTATCTTCCTTATAAGTTGTTTGGTGGAAGTGATTTCTCAATGGATTCCAAAACAAATATGTGTTAACTAGTTTGGTCTGTTTAAGCTCATAAACAACTTTACTTACAAATTTTTTATAAACTATATTAATAACTAAATTGAAGCCTTATTGTATGCTGATTCATAAGTGCATTTAAAAATGAAAATTTCTTTATTTTAACACATAAAATAGACAAAGATTTTAAATTTTGAGCTAGTTGGAGTTTTTGTTCGGGTTGATTAATGGAAGGAACAAAAAGCATTAGACAATGATTAAGACTAATTTCTTGCATTCTCACTCTTTTATTTACCCTAAGACAAGGAATTAACAAGACTGAAGCACACTTAGTGTATTATTCTACCACTTGGTTACATTCTTGTTTTAGGTACAGAACACTCAATTTTAGGATAAACAAGAATGTAACAAAAAAAAGAGCCAATTCAAAAGAAAAACAAATAAGTTCGTTCTTTCTCTTTCCATATCTTCCCTCCAACTAGTTTGGTGTAAGTTTAAGAAAAATACACTAATTTCTCGAAGGAATTTTGTGATGCAAGAAGGGTCACTAAGACCTTCCTCTTATATTACTTTGGTACTTATGCAGATGGATGCTTATGCATTTCTTTGGTATCAATATGCAAATGGAATCCTCATCATCTAGAAAATGTGGTTTGTTATTGTGGATTAAGAGCCCCACTAAAGACATCATGGAGCGATAATATGTCAATCAAAGATTCCATAAATGCTCCAATTATCTAGTGAAAATTTATTTGCTATTAGATTAAAAACTTGTGTTTGAAGTTTATATAATGAAATAAAATATTTCAGGCTAGGAGATGCAACTTTTTCAATAAATTGTACAACATATTGAAATCAAATTGTAATTTTTTACAAAATTCAATCAAAGATTAATTTCAGGTTCAAATATACTACCAAAGAAAAGATAGAATATGATGTGACTAAGATTCAGACCACGATTCAGAGGTACTTACTATATAGGTGAAGCATCTCATAGCGTCGCAGTTGGAGCTAAATCACCTCCTCCTCCTCCAGTTGCTATACTTGCAGATGAGGCATCACCTTCTATCCGTACCTGCTACTACACCATCAACCACCCCTATATCATTCACTACCTATATACCGACAGAGATATCAGGAGTAAACAATGCGAATGAAAGAGATGACCACTAGCTTGAAGCTGAGGGACTCGATGGAAGAACCTACATCACAATTGTCAATAATATATATGTGAAAATACATGAAACATTATATGTTTATAATTAAGTTATAGGTTTAAATTTTAAAAATGGTATAAATTTATTTGTTTTTATATTAGGTTTTTTCGATTTGGACCGTGCACAAGAAACATGATATTAAAATTCATGTAGAAGATTGATCCTGAGGGTTATGTATGGAAGAATATCTCTCAGGCGATAAAGGAATTTTACTATCATGAGCTTGAGGTACAACAAAAATTATTATTTTCTTTTTAATTAAATATTTTATACATTAATTAGATAAATATTATTACATCATAAGTATTTATCGAATGTTTTTCCTTTTATTTTAGAAGATTTTTTTGGGATTCTCAATTTGACGTGATTATCTATAGAGTATAGGAGAGACGAGCTCGTACACATTATCAAGACCTTGTTGCTGCGATATACAGGGCAAGTGTACGACCATCTTATATTTCTGAAGAAATATAAAATCGTTGGCAGCAGTATTGGACATCATCTGAGACAATGTCCATTTCAGAGCCTAATTCGGCCAACAGACGTGGAGTACCAAGGGAAGAGAGTCTTCCCGTACATACAGGAGGATCTATTACCCACCATAAGCATGCAGAGAGACTTGTAAGTATCTACAATTTGTATTTAAATTCTCATTTCTTTTCTTTGTTATATTTCAATTGAATTTGATGTGTTAATTTTGGAATGAAAATATGTGTTTTTTGTTGAAAATGATAATGTTATAAATGTCTGGTGCCATATATGGCTGTATTCTTGAGTTATTTTCTTTGTTTAACAGGGGGTAGATATTATAAAAATAAAGAAAACTCTATCGAAATTTTTATAAATTCTAGTACACTTATATATTTTATTCTTATGCAGAAAAAGTCAATGGACATGAGGTCTATATCCCGTTAGCTCTTTTTTCACACTCACACTAAGAAGCATGATGGTGTAACATTCGTCAACAGCCGGTGTAAAGAATTAAATGTAGTTGAAATTTGTGGTTTAATATTAATGCTGAATAATCATCACTTACTAATATAAACATTACCTTCTGATAGGACCAAATACAAGAAAGCATTTAACGACAGTCTCAGCAGTCTGAAGATGTTGATAAGACTGAAACTTATCTTCATGTAGTGGGTGATAGGGACCATCGTGGGAGGATATTCGGCTTAGGTTCATTTGCAAACACATGTTATTCGCAGTCCTCTACGTCCAGTACATCAACATCTAGTAAGAGGTCCATAACCAATGAAGTGCAAGAGTTTCAGAGCACAGTGCAGATATTGGTAACTCAGTTGCGACAGTCGATGCAGTATATAGCTCAGCTCTGTAATAAGGTTGATGAGTTGAAAGAAAGGGGTAGCATCTCATCACACCAGTCAGAGCATCTATTTTCTCCAAATTAATAGTGTACTTTTGGCCATTTAATTTGAATTACAAATACTTATTATGTACAATGTAATGTTTTTATTATCAATTAAGGTATGTTTAACTTTATAACATTAATCAAATTTCTATCTAAACAAATTAAATGTATACTATTAAATTTATAACTGTTTAAATTATGCATCAACTATAACGTCATCAAATAAAAAATATTGACGTATATTTTTTAAAATAAATTTTCTGGTTGATTTACCGATAGAAGATCGTTGTTTTGCTAGTAAAAATAATTGTATTTACCGACAACACGCGACCAACCGTCGGTAATCGCAGACGGAATAACTATTTCCGTCGTTAAATTTACCGACGGAAGTATAGACTACCGTCAGTAATATCACCGACAGAATGTAACTGTCGGTACATTTGCTAAAGGAATAATATTGTCTGTCGGTAAATTTACCGATTATTGGTAAATATACCGATGGTTAATTAATTGTCCGTTGGTAAATATACCGACGGACAATGTTATGCCGTGGGCAATTATTAGCTACAGTTGTTTCTACAATGCCTTTGTCAGTCAGTAAAATCCATCGCTAAAACTTATTTACTGACAGAATGTTGATGTTTTCCGTCGGTAAGTTCCGCTGTAAAACGACATTTTTCTTGTAGTGAAAGGAAGGCACAACTAGATTAATTAACTATGCCACTTTGGAAAGAGATAATTAGTTGTTAAATTAATCCCATAAACTCTTTTTTATTATCTTCTTCTTGAAAAAATTTTCCCTAGTAATGCGAGCTGGTGTTACTCGCTTTTATGGTTCATTCATAAATGGCGCTTTCTATCCATTTATCACTTCAATAAAATTTCATCTTTCAATTTCTTGTAATGCAACATATCGCGTATCTCGTACGAATAATCTTTTCTACTTCTCTTGCACATTGTATTTGTACAAAAGGTGGATTCTTGTGTCTTCTGATCTATATTTTCTCCAAACATTTATACCTATACAATTGATAACTTATGTAAGCATGCGTGTTTGAGTGAAGATTATTTTTCTCTTTCCTATTCAACAAGTTGAAATCAATCTTTTGAAAGATATTGCGCAGATATGAATATAGACACTTATGTAATACCAAGTACCAACCAAACAAATTTTGATGGGGGGTTTTCTGCGCGTATAATGAAGAAAAAGCCAGTGTATTTAGATCAGGGATCCCAATTGAGTTAGTGCATGAGCTTATGTGTTTCCGTGTCCCTTTCCCCACGAAACAAACGGTCTCAGTGATTATCTTAAACCTGACATATAAAAATGTGCACTCCATATGGTTTCCATTTGGAGATGACTAAATATATGACTCAAGATTGCTACGCCCACACCATGAATTCCCTCGACACCGTGACTTGCCACCATATAAAACGAATATTATATAAAGAAAGATGTTACACTCATTTGTGACGATATCAAAAATATCTGTGGCGCCCTTCTTTTGGATGGAGATTATCTTTGGCTATGCCCATCATTTCCATCAGATTTTATAGCCAAGTGTGACAAAGATTATCACTGTATAACACTAGCAAAGCTTGACTTTCTTTCTGCTTCTTTAGTCAATTACAAGTCACTTCTTCACACGTTCGAATTGGAATATTAATGCAGAGTTGATGTCATTTGTTTTGTTTAAATATGTTTGCAGTTGTTGAGTCGAATTTGTATTAGATAAAGGTGAAGCATGTTAATATATTACCAATAAAATGGATAGGATAGGACTGAATACATATGAAAGGTCTAGTATCCTTTTCATTTATTAAAAAATTTTAATTTAATTGGGGAAATTAGTATTACTATTTGAAGAGAAAGTTTTACGAGTAGATTAAAATAATACAGTCCACCATTACATGTCATACGATTTATAAGAGCTCCAATGCTAAGCATCTTTTAATCTTTTCAATCTGAAATGTTAAGATTCGGATAACACCTTTTTGATCCTCTGAAACAGGATAAGATAAACGTGTAATCAAGTTGAAGCGGTATGACTTAATGTCTACGTGTTAAAGATTAACTACACATGCAAATATGGTTTTGGTGGGTCTACTCATCATCAAATCCTAATCTTCCTCATATTAGTTAAAAGATAAGAAGCAATAATCTAAAGATATATTTCGCCACCCAACAAATAAGGTAACATTTCCGGCCTCTCTTTATATTACTCTAAAAGTAAAGGGGGGTAATGAATAAATAATTGAAAAAGAAATTAGAAAACCTTGTCCTTGTATTTAATAGGAAATACTTTTGGAGCTTTCCACTAAAGTTCACGTCAAAATAGAAACACGCATAATTCTTCTTCACGTCTTTGTTTGGTTGAACGCGCTCGCTCGAATCAAACCCCAATCCTTAGGACTAAATAATTTCATCTTTGACTACTATGCTCTTATGGACTTACATAACGACCTTTCTTTTCGGGTCAACCCTCGTGACCATATACATCCTGTAATGAAGCTGATTTATTTTCTAGAAATTAGCTATTATTTCTTATTTAAGATTTTGATCTTACCTATAGACGGCATGATACGGCTAGCACCTTCATGACTAATGAGTCCCTTTCCTTTCTTTTTATTATTTTTTACACAAGAGTAAAATTGAACTCTAATCTTTTTTTTAATACAAAATTTAAATTCAACTTAAACATTTCAAACAATCTATAAGAAAATTCTAACGTTTTACAAACATTTCATTTAAACCTTAACTTAACATCTCCATGAAATCTCTATAAAAAAATTTAACTAACATTTTTTATTTTATTTTTATGTGAGATCCATATCAAATGTGCATTTTATTTCACAAATGAGATCTTAAAAATAAAGACTAAAAATAACCAAATGACGACAGATTGAAAAAGATCTCAAACATTTCCTCATCCTAATTCTGTTCCTTTTGTTCTTTGTTGTTCTTGGGTATAGAGTCATGTCTTATGATAACATAAATTCAAGGATCCCTAGTGCAAATGAAAGAGGGATAGTTTTCTCCTACAAAATAGATTAAGTGGTGAACTATTTTATGTTCCTTCTTTTCTTTCTCTCTTTTTGCTTTCTTTGGCTTTGTTAATTGCTCAAGGCAACAACTAGACCCATCACCTTCTTTTCTAATTTTCATTTTTTTTCAACTTCTCAATAAGTTAGGGAGTTGATTGCTACACATTCATGTCAACCTCACTCTCTCTCTCTTTTAGCTTGTTTTTGTGCATTTAGATCGTGTTCTTGCCCTGGAGTTTTACATGATCTATAATGGGAGATGGGCATCCCAGAAAGTGAGAAAGACTGCCATCCAACAGGATTTTGTTTACTTATTTTAGCTATCACTTGGCTTTTTTAATCAACCGGTCATTGTTTTCTCATACTGATCTTTTTCTTTATTGCCATTTGATCAATTGAACTATTTTTAGCTCTTTCTCCATTTTGGGAATAAAATCTAAGGGAGAGGAGAACAAGATTTTAAGCATGTATGCAAGTCCTACAGTAAGAGCTTTTCTTGTGGTAAATCTTTGGGTAGTCACATGAGGTCTCATATGATTAACCATGTTTCAGCTCAAACTGATTGTACTAAGGTCACCAAAAAAATGCTTCCACCTCTCATCAACAATGATGGAGGAGACAACACTAACACCAATAACCCTGGTATTGAAGCTTCTAGTGATGACCTTAGGAAGAAGCGAAAGAAGACATGGAGATTAGAAGATCATGCTAGTGAAGATAATGATATTGGTAGGTTGCATAATATTTAGTGAGTAGTTTAGTATGTATTTAGTTATTAAATTGAATGATTAGTGCATGTTCAAGTTAGGATTGTGTTATTTAGTTAGACAATTGTGTTTTGAGTATTTTATGGGTTAGAGCATGCTATTGAGCTTAAATTTTTTATATTCGAGATGCCTTTAAGTTTTTGTTAGTGTTTTAGATCAAATATCGAAGAACAGAGAGAATTCGAAGGAAGCCCGAAATAAGGCCCAGGGATACAATCGTGATAGAAGTATGGAGGGTCTACCACAATCATAACAAAGGGCAAAAAATCAAGTTCCACAATTATGGCCCGCAAACAAACAGGGAGGATAGCCTCTTGAACACAACTTATAGAGGAACATTTGAGACTTTTTGGACCCATAAAACCCTAGGTTTTACCTAAAATGAAAAAGACTATATAAAGAAAGAGAAAGAATCCTAGGGGGAGCTCCAACTTCTGTCACTTTGAGAAAAATCCAAGGTGAGAGGAAGAAGAAGAGAGAAGGAGGAGAAAGGAAGAAGGAGAAGAAGGGTTGCAGTACTACTATCTTCCCGATTTATTCTCCTTCCAAGTGAGATTTCATTTTATCTTTATTGTTCTTTCTTTTGAATGTATAAGATGGATAATGATGATTTTGCGTTTGATGATGATGTTCTAAAATTCTTTAGGGATTTTTTTTTGAATCAATGTTTATGTGATTTCTTTTGATGTTAATACATTAGGTACTGTGATTATTTGTTGCATTTTCATGTTTCAGTAACAAATCGAGAGAGTGAATCGATATCAAAACGATTAGATGAGGTAATGGGAATTACACAATCTAATAGATCACGTAAATAATTAAATCGGGAATTTAGGCGAAGAGAGTTTGATGGAGAGTCATAGGTCTGTACATCTCTTGCATGGCTATGTAGTGGAAGCATTGGATTCAAAATTTCAATACCATGACATCCCCAGAAAATCAAGAATCAATGTGCATGTATGAACATAATGTAAGAACATGAAATTATAGCATATGTACCTTGCAAATGCTCCTCCTTTCTTAAATCTTTTACTTGTTTGGGTTGTAGCAAACACCAAATACCTTTAACAGCCAGTGAAGAACATACAATGATGAAGAGAAAGCTGTGTGTAAGGGTAGTTAGAGCACCAAATAAGATGAATTCAAGTAGATGCTTAATTGAGAGTTTGATCATAAACAAGTTACATACAATTAAACTCATGCAACAATTGCATAAAATTGCATGAACAAACCTCAAGATCACTCCTTTCAACCTCCAGAACTCTTCTGGACCCTTTGCCTCTCAATTGGGTGTGTTTGACTTAATTTTGTGTGTACATAATTGAAAAACTCACTTATGTACCACCTGTCATAAAGTGGGTCGCGATCGTAACTTGCTTAAAATGACATCCATGCACACTTTGTATTTCATCTGATCTTTTATATGTCCCTTAGGTTTCTGGTTATTTTGGGAACTTGAATTAACTCTTAATCGGAGCATATCATGAATGGTTTCATACTACTTGAATTAACTCTTAATTCAAGCAAATCATGAAGGGTTTCATGATACCAATTTACCAGAACGTAAGTGAATTAATACACAAACTCTTCGATAGTTAATTATCTGAATTACGAACCTTTTCATAGACAATTACCGTGCAATTCATCCCTTTACCATGCTATATGCCACTTGGTTCAGAGTATGGGCTATGTGTCAACTATCACTAGACTGAGTATGTCACATCTAGTCCAAGTGATGTTAGTTCTTATCTTGAGGATCTCATTACTTTATGTGTCATTGAAGACTCTCTTTCTGACACATAACAGTTCTGACCAGAGACTCTCGAATATTGACCCGGACAAGAGGCCATGGGTATCATCTCCTTCTAACAAGAGTGATGAATCCTTTATTGGCTACCCAATTATCTTTGAATACTAATAGTTGTACCCAATCACCACCTTATGAGTGACCGCGTCTTGAGGTAACAAGGAATAGTGTCAAAGCTTAGGATCAGTATCCAAGATATCCTTGAGTACCTCAAGTCTAAGGATATTTGCACCATTGCTATGATGAGATTAATTACTGACATTTGATAGATCATCCATATGATAATCTTGTAATAGGTCATCCGATGTACTTACTACTCTTAGTAAGCATTCATATGTTAACTCTAAACATCTTATGCTTACAATTTATGAGATCCACTGCTTGATCAAATCAAGGAGTATAACATGTACTAGTTTACCCATATTAACAATGTCCTGTCTCATTATCCTATGACTAGGGATAATTTATATACTAACATAATTACATATGATAAGAATTTCATTATCATGATCTCATCATGATTTCCTTCATACTATGTTTTATATCATGGACTTTGTTAATTCGATTTAAGATCGACATCATTTCATAAATAAATGAACATCAAATTAATAAAAATTATCTTTCACTTTATTAATTAAAATAAAAATTGTACAAAAGTGTTAAAGGTGATTGCCTTTATAGCACTACTTAACAGAGATCTCATGTGAGGACCCGATAGTCTATTTGAGGGTTTAAGATCTGATTGGGTTTGTGAGTTTTTTATTAATTAAGAGATTGCAAAATCCATAATTCAATTAGGGGTATGATTTAGGGTTTAATGATTATAACTCGATATAGAGTCCACCCTTTGAAAGTATAAGACTCATACCATATTAACTAAAAAATAATCATGCTAGCATTTGATGATAGGATAAATTCCCCTTCTTGTAATCGACTATTCTTCCTTTTGTGATTTTTATTGTTAATTTGGTGGTGCTCAATTTGATTCTTTATGTGTTAATTTTACATTTTTATTTCAATCAGACATCTTCATGTGTTTACTTTTTTTGTGCAGTTTTCATTTCCATTTTAATAATTATTTAGGCATTAGATAACTTAGAATTATATTAGTTTGAGAACTTCTCGAGGGATCAATACCTCACATACTACACCTATGACCTGCGCGTTTGCAGTGTATTGCGGGTTTTAAATAGAATAAAACTTGTCTCAATAGATAACTCAGCATTTGGCAAGATATTCAAAAAGTGTGGAAAAGTTTTCCAATATTGAAAAGTTCTGCTTGGTCATATGAAGTGTCACTCGATAAGGAGAGAAAGATTTTGCAACAATAATAGCTTAGAAAAACAGCAAGATTCTTAGACAAGTGCCAACAACCATGGTCATGGATAGCCAATCTCATAATAAAATAAATTATCCTAAACATTATTATTTGATTATTTTTAATTTTTTAAAGTTTCATTTGACAAATAAAATGAATATTTAACATGAGTCCTACTAAATAAAAAATGGCAAACAAAATTTTTAAACAAAGATTTGTCTGATATGTTAAATTTAAATTTAAATTGAAAGTTTGTAAAATGATAAAAATTAGAGTATTTAGTTCAAATTAAATTATGGTAAAAATATTAAGGTCATGTTTGGTGAACAACTTTTCAGCTGTTTATTAGCTGTTTGACTCAAATGAGTTATTTGACCCATACTAAAAAGCTCTTTATTTGTTTGGTTAGGAGCTGGATAGGTTAGCTGATTCAACAAACTAGCTAATTTTTCACAAGCTCATTCAATGGAATATTTGAAGATAGTTGATTCATTCATGACGGTCTTGCCCCTTTACTCTCTGCTCTCTCTCGGTCTCATTTCTCATTAGGTTGTCTAGAGCGTTTGAGGCACCAGATGATGCAGAACCTCTTTGGTTATCAATTCGAAGAAGAGGAAGAGATCAATTCTGAGTACGAATCTAATCCCTAGCCCAATTACACCTTTATAACCCTTATTTCCAACCCATTCTCATGTCCCTTCTTCCTTTCAGTGCTTGTTCATGTTCATGTTCGTGTTTGTGTTCTTGTTTATAATGTTGTTACTTCATATATATGTGATTTTGGGGTTGATTTCTATGGTATTTCGAGGATTTGGGAATGTGGGTATTTTTCCTACGGTTAATTTTTTGATTTGAGGAGGGACAGATTGAGCCTTTGATTGATTGTTTTCTAGAAATAGGAAATACTGTGTTAATTGCGTTCCTTTTACTTCGCTATGATACATTTGGCTTGATTGTATATATGAAGTAAGGGACTTTTCACATATGCTTTTGGTATATCTGTTGCTCTATTTTTTATGTTCAAAAGTAAAAAAGAAAATTTTAGTTCACATTATACTGTCTTAATTGAAAAGACCTATGTGGTAACTTGTTCTATCCTAAGGTGAATTTTTGATAGTTATTTGGCAGATGAATATCGTTAAAGTTTCCAACATTATGAGCATTAATCCAAAACTATTTGATCCTAAGACGTATGTGGAAGAGGAAGAATCTGGAGCTAAAAGACGAGAAAATAATATAGTGAGATGGAGAAGGGTTCGACATCCTGATGGAACTACATTTATGAGTAAATATTGTAGTTTTGTTGCTTCATAAAACTCTCAATGTGAAAAAAATGAGAAATAGGTGTATGATATAACTGATATTGGATTTCCTACATCTCCTTGAAAAGTTGTGTGAGCCTCACCTTTTCTTGTTTTTACTAAGTTATGGCATATGAATTAGTAGCATATGGGCCTAATGAATCACTGTTAATTAGCTTATTATGAAGTATGGATCAAAACTCTCTTAAATATAACTTTGCAAATCTGACAGCTAAAATAATCTCATTTTCATCCAGACAGCCCAAGCTTTTAGTTGCAGTAGCCTAAGCTTTTAGTTTACTGCCTAATCAACTACATTGTTAACTAATCACCATCACTGCTTTTACATTGCAAATGATAAACAATAAACTTGCTTGGTTTTCATTTCAGATCATTTTGACAAACAGCATTTCCTCTTTACATAAGGAAGAGTTGTTTCAAGCTATGTTAAGCTTTTTGTATCGAGTCTTACATTCCATTTAATAGTCACTCAGCTATTTAAGTTTATGCAGTTCGTTTATTGCAAGAGGACCATTATGTTTTAAGAGAACTAACTCATCTCATGATGAAACATATGGAGCATATTTTATGCTAGTGACAGTATTAATGTTCTTGGGTTTATGACTTTATAAGTAACTTTGTAATCTAGAGACTGAACTGAAAATAGACGCAATGCAAGAGGAGAGTTAGAGAGCAAGAGATAGAAAATAAGGTTCAGAGAGGAACTAAGAAGGATGATACTTAGTTGTCTTTTCACTTCAATTTTTGTTAGTGGTTACTTCTATTTTCCATCATTTGATATGTATGAAAAGTTTAAGATCTAAGTTGCTTAGCTGATCTAAGTTGCTTAGACATACATACCTATACAGACTCCACATCAACCGGGACCAATCTAGTACAACATAGCATGCAAATACATTCTTTTATGTAGGCAAATATACTGCTATCTTTGTTATCAAACTATAGTCTTCGCACGTCCTGGTCAATTTTGCAATACTACTATCAAAATACATCCATTTTTTGGTGAAAAGGTATATTTGAATTCTAATTATTATGATTGTGCTTCAGTTTGGCACAGATGTTTATGGAACTAATTCATAATTGAACGCTTGTTTTATGCATTGTATGAGTTTGAAGTGTGGTTAGGAACTTTGAAGGAGATGGTGATTATTTCAAAGATCTTTACTTACTGGAATAACACCTCGAGTTCTTTCTTTTACTTGTTGCAAGTACATGCATTGCATGTAGCAACCTTAACACAATAATTCCATTACTGTTGTTGTTTCTCTTTAAGGTTCTAGATTTGTTTGTGCATTACTTCCATCCCTTTTTGGTTTTTCCATTATATATGGATTTGAATCATGAACTGACTAGTCGTTCACTTGCAGATTTTGGCTGTAGAATTGGTTTGGACCATCATTACATGGATCATCTTTTTATATGTAGTGGTTGGTGAATCTTAAGATGGATGGGTCTTATTTGTTGGTTTCTGATAATTTCAATGCTATTTTATTTTGTCTTATATAGTTCGATTCATTTTGTATCATAGTTGACAGCATCCAATGAATGTATAGGACTAAAGCAACCTGTCTTTTTTTTTTTTACCTAGTTGATATTAATGTTCAATCTCTAATTTATAATTAGAGAATACTTATATTTTTATCTTTAATTTAATTTAGAATTTAGGTTTTATTGATCATGTGTTAAAAGTTGATTATTTAATAATTACAAATTTATTTTTATCTTTTTATAATATTAGTTAATTATTTAATAATTCTTTGGTTAAATAAAAAGATATTACAATAAAATTTTATATATTTTTTAATGATATTCACAAGTTAATTATATTACTCATTTTAAATTAAGAGATCAAATAATTTTAAATTAAGTAATTAATCACAATATATTGATGATAAAAAGTATTTATATAATTATTTTGTTGGAATAATCTAATTGTAACCAATTAAAGTAACTCACTAGTGAAACCAATTGTAAATTGATTAGCAAGTATATAACCTTCTCTGTTCTTGTATGATTAGATGACATCATTTCAAAAAAGAAACAAAGGAGAAAGTCAAGGAGGGAATGATATAGGTAGGATTTGTTGGCCAAAAAAAGCATTTCTTCTCTTTTGTGACACTTCTATGTTTTTTATTAGAGTTATAAACTTAATTTTTGTAGAATTAAATATCTAAAATCTAAATTCTTATAAGAATATTCAACGAAATACTAAAATATATAATATTCATACCTTATATTTTTTTAAAGGTCCTCATAAGTCATTTTATACATAAATAGCTAATACTAAACAATTAATTTTACCAAATATCTCTAATAAATAACTAATGTAATCCGCTGGTCAAATTAGCTGATATAATTAGCTATTGGCTAACAACTGATAGAATTAGCCAACAACTGATGCAATCAGCTGATTGCCAAACAGGGCCTAGTCTATTTTAACATTTTATCTTTTTTTCCCAAAATCAAGTACGAGCTGAAGCACTTATGCACAATATCATGGTTTGAGATGAGAGGGTTCCACCGGAATATACATTGACTGCCATCAATAAAAATTTATATAAATGAAAGAAATGCATGCCTAAAATTTTGCTTAGGGTTGAAAGTAAATGTCCAATGGGAAACGGAAATATTTAGTTCTAGAGAGACCTGTTGCTTGAAACATGTTTAAGAAAGTCTACTAGTTAAATAAAAAGATGAAAACAAACAAGAAGTTGGCATTTATTTTCCAAGAAAACAAAAAGATTTATGTGTGGCTTCAAAGTTGATCAAAAGCAACGATGTTAATTATAACAATGCCAGGCAAGGTTGTAAAGGAGGGGCAGTCCAGTATATCGGTGGCTGTGTTTTTTTTTTTGTTAGATGTATATCTGTGGTTTAACTACTAGAAGTTGCTTTTGTTGACCTTACGTATGAGAGCACCTTTCCTATTTGCCAATTAACTGGAGCCCGTGACCAAGCCCTGCATGCCACATAAGTCTTCCCATTACGTGAGATATGGGCATGTGTCAGAGAGTTATGCTTTTACCGGGTAAGGTCTCTATCACTCGCACAAGATAAGGAACAAAATCCAATCTTATCTTCTGCTGCGACTTTCGTATAATTGTTAATTGGACGGGGAAACATATGTTCTTATAACTCCATTTAAAAAAAAAAAAGGAATCAAGTTGTCATTCATTTTAATATTCCACATAAACCATGAAAAAAGAAGAGGAAAAAAAAGCATTGTTAACGTGCCCTTATTCTAATTTTAAATAAACTTTCTTCGTTGTGTTACTCGTTACTCTACTTGACATTATATAGGACCACTACAATAGACGTTATTTTTCACGATATTATTTTTTGCGAAGAAAAATAAATAGTCAAAAAAAGAGAAAATATTGTGACGTTTTTACATAATCATCACTAAAACCAAACATTTCCTGACGAAAATATTAAACGTCGTTGAAGGGAATACCTTTGGCAACGTACATATGAAATCGATGTAAATACTATACAATGGGTGACGATATAGTAGAATCGTCCCAAAAGAGGGAAATTGCAACAAAATTTAAAACGTCATCATAAGTGCTCCAACATTTGGCGACACAGAACTGAGAATCGTAGTGATATGTTATATGATTTCTGACGATAAAATAAAGCGTCACTAAAAGTTTATTATTTGGTGACGAAATTAATTTTTCGTCGCTAAAGCCAATACATGCAGTGACAATTTATATTAATCGTCAATAAATGTCAAGCATTATTCGACGTTTTTGAGAATAGTCAACATTTTGTGACGAATGGTGGAAAACGTCGCAAAATGTCTTAATTTGGTGATGATTTGTGGAAATCGTCTATAAATTGTTGGCATTTTATAAATTATTAATCTAACATATTTATAATCTATCATACTTACATGTTTTATTGGAGATTTGTTGTTAATGTTTACAACTTATTATTGAAAAAAATTGACAACATATTTTTAGGTTTTAAATATTAATTAATCATTACTATTTATTAACATTGCACAAATTAGTTAATAAATTTTAAATTATTTTATCAATATAATAAAATGATATATGGAGTAGTACGAACTTTTAATTAAAAGTTACCAATTCATACACTTATAGAACTAGAGCAATAACAGTCAATATTCAATAGTATGCAACTTGACCTATAAGTAATACATATGTTGTTTGCCAAATTATTACAGATACAACAAGAAATAAACTTTAAAGCTGACTTTAGTTGATTTACTCGCAAACTGACAATGATATAATTATTTATTTAGATTCCAAGTAATGTGAGAGTCGGTAAAGGTAAATGAGTCCCCAATGTTTGGATTCCTCAGAAGGGCCCTTGCACGTTCGAACACACCAATTGAAACAGTAATAGTTTTTCCCTCAAGTGTAGGGTTTCTCACAACCTCTTCCAACAACTTTTTTTGCTATCTCTAAATTTGAAGAAGATGCAGTGAAATGGTTCACAGATTTAGTACCTAAAATACAATCAGTATAAAAGTTAGGTATTATGATATTAGTAAACCATTAAATAAACTAAAATTGGGGTGAAATGCATACGTGTAGGAGTAGACGAAGTATTCAGAATTGATGAATTTTCCAAATCAACCGATTTTCCTTTACGATCTGTTGTGTCATCACTCCCGCCTCCATAGGCATACATGTTACGTTCGAGACTAAAGGAAGCTTCAAATAACTTGTAGTATAAACCATGAAATGTGAATATATATGTAATAGCTTCATAAAAGGAAATGAGAAGTACATAATAAAAGGAAGTGACGTTGTTCAGGAAACAAAAGATCGGCCATGGAAAGCATACGATGATTAGTGTATATAGTGGAGATTTCTTTTTCAGCGTTGGTTTTCTCAGCAAGGATAATTTTGCTACATTCCTCCCAACAAAATGAATTAGGGCCATCGTGAACTAACCTCCATGTCGACATTTCTTCATTAATAATGTTAAGAGGTAAATTCTTTAAAAGTCGATTTAGAATAAAATGATGATATGTTTAAATCCAATTATGATGACAAATGAAACTAGTCAAGTTTAGCACTTAATGGATTACCTAGAGTATAAGACCTTTCAAATGCAAATCGTTACAGAAATGTCATCGAACACCTTATAGACATGACAAACTCATTCCAAGATTTAAATGCAAATCATATGTTTTCCCTTCTATAACTGACATTAGAACATTCCAAACACATTCCAAACTCTCCAATGACAATGTGCAAATAACATAACAGAAAGAAATCAATGAACAAATACAAAACACAAAGAAATCAACTTTAGCATCACAAAAAACACCTTGTGTACAAATCTACACAAAGAATGTCCAGATTTACCCTAGAAGGATAAAAATCTCAACTTTTACTATTGAATAATGGTAAAATACTTATTGTAAAAACGAAGACCGCAACTAAAAATACAACAAATAGTAAAAAAGAAATGACAGGATTACAGACCGTGGATTGAGATTCAAGATGATGACTTTGATATGTGGGTAAGACGTCGGAGATCGATGGGTTTCGGAAAAACTTCACGGAGACTAAAGAGGAAGAAGAAATGAGTTTCATATATATAAAGGTAAAGGTTTCGTAAGTAAAGTAAATCCTCAGGTTTTGGTGACATTTTTAGCAATTCGTAGCAAATTGAAACTTTTAGGCAACGCTTTTTTATATTCGTAGGAAAATGTTGTAGAATTTGCGACATTATAGGTGTTTCATAGGAAAATATTGGAATTTTGCAACGAATTCGTAGGAAAATATTGGAATTTTGTGATGAATAATAAATTTGTCGCTAAAGCATTTTGATTTTACGATGAATTTTGATTTCATCGCGGAATGTTGCTATTGTTAAAAAAAATTAGCAGGGATGACGTCATCTGTCTAAGGACAAATGACGTTGTCCAATAGGACTTATATTCGAACGTCACCTTCCCCTTCCCTCTCCTTTCTCTATGTTTTCTCTCAAATATTTCGTTCCCTCCTTTCTTCAATCTTCCTTCAGTAGTTCTTGTCCATTTTTGACAAGAAATCTACCCCCATCGTCTCATCAACCTCCAAAACCTAGATAAGTTTTATTTCGTTTTTTGGTGACAGTTTTTTTTGAATCTGTATTTGAAACCATATATATAATTTGTTGTGGTTTCTACATTGTCTTCAGTCCTTTGCATCTTGTGAGTAGTAAAATGTTGGGTTTGTGTGTGTGTTGTGTGAATGATGGTGAAGAAAGGGGAAAGAATGAAGAAATTGATGAAAATACGTATGTGTTATATTATGCATATAAGGTGTTTGTTGAAATGTCATTAGGCAAGTTTCAGCTTATATGAAACTTGAGAGGAGTTTGATTATCAATATGAAATGTTACATTAGAAGAACACAATTTCAAACTTGAGTATAGACTGGACAATCAAACTTAAGTATATATAACTAGTGAAATATATATTAAGAAGTTGGAAAAATGTATCGGGAAAATCTTCAAATTAGTAAAAACAATTGATATTAGTTATAGTCAACAAAAGCAGATTTATTTATATATAACTTATAATTTATATATATCCTAAACATTATTATCATTAAGTTTAT